>VZZY01019608.1:68543-206005 GCA_013400335.1 Eurystomus gularis | reverse complement strand
ATTAGTGGACTGGAACACCTGCCTTATGAGGAAAGGCTGAGAGACCTGGGGCTTTTCAGTCTGGAGAAGAGAAGACTGAGAGGGGATCTAATTAATGTGTATAAATATATGAGGGCTGGGTGTCATGAAGAAAGGGGCAACCTCTTTTCACTTGTGCCCTGTGATAGGACAAGGGGCAATGGATGCAAGCTAGAGCACAGGAAGTTCCACCTCAACATGAGGAGGAACTTCTTTACTGTGAGGGTTACAGAGCACTGGAACAGGCTCCCCAGGGAGGCTGTAGAGTCTCCTTCTCTGGAGACTTTCAAGACCCATCTGGATGCGTTCCTGTGTAACCTGCCCTAGATTCTATGATCCTGCTTGGCAGGAGGGTTGGACTTGATGATCTCCAGAGGTCCCTTTCAACCCCTAACATTCTACAATTCTATGATTCTGGAAGAAGGAGGAAAAGAAAAAAAAGCAAACCAAAACAAAACTGAAGATTAAAAAACCCTGTATTTTAAAGCAACCCTGTAGGACCATAATACCTAAAGAAATAATCTGAGGACTCACTCTTCAGATGTATATATATTTGTTATAAACTACTCTAAAGCCATTTCCTAGAGCCAAAATTAAAATCACAACTTGGACTAGTTTATTTATTAATTTATTTTTCAAGAAGGAGTACTGGATATATGTGACTTAGAGTCATTGCTGCTCTTCATATTTTCCAGGATGGAGGCACAACTAAGACTCATTACACTGTTTACAGAACAAACGTAAGTGGTGAGATTCTTGAATCGTTACCTCAAAACATCTAGCTGTTTGTCTATCAAACTGACAAAGAGCTAGTCTTGATTCAGTGGGTAAAACACCTGAGTAAACTAGAAGTATGTGTATACATGATACACAAATATAATATCTACATACATACACATGCATATTTTGCTCTATGTTTATAACGTAAAACTTGTGTTTGGTCATGAATATTGGGAGGACTGGCAAAATGATGTCTTAGATATAAAATCGTGCCTTCTCTGCCCAACCTGCCCACTTCAGCTTGCCTGGCATAGCCTTCCAGAAACTGTGTGTACACGTACAGACAGCGGACTTAATTTGATCTTAAGGAACATGAAGTTTGCAGAATATGCAAAATTCAGAACCATGTGTCTGTCTTACATCTTACCTAACTGTAAAAGCAAAACAAAACAGCAAGGTGGAAAGACATTTTTAGAAAGGCAAACAAATATCATACAACTCCCACCCCAAGACTGCACTGTTAAACTGAAAAAACGACAACAAATGTCCAGCAGAAAGCAGGGACAGCAGTTTACCACAACAGCTCTGCTGACTAAAGGAAAAAAACTGTGAAGCCAGAAATTCTGAAAAGGTGAAAGGTGAATATATCCTGACTGAGCCAAATGAAACTGTGGCAAGATAAGAAACTAGCCAGGAAATTGTTGGTCCCCACTGACAGAAGAAGAGGGAAAAGACAGGTAAACAAATTGCAGCACTGAATGGTGGAAAAGAAAGGACAAGTCCCTTCCTTAATGTATTATTTCAGAAAAATAGAGGGAAGTTTTTTGCAAGTTCTGACTTAAGCAAAGGCTTCTCTTCAACATGCAGATAGAGGAGAGACACTAGCAGGAGCGGAGGAAAAAATGACCTGTAGACAATTCTCCAGATTTGAAGTAGATGATTTCAGAAAGTTCTACAAAGTGTCAGCAGTCCTCAATAACATGCATTATAGCATTTGTAGGACCAGCTGCATTAATTTATGTCTAGAAATGGCATTCTTTGTAGCAGTCATTATATTTTGCCCTTAATAGAAGCTATAGAGTCTTCCCAGAAAGTCAGTAACTCTGCTAAAAGCTACAGGGCTTACCTCCACAATGTTGTTAGGGAAATTCTGACAGGTTTTTTTTCCTTTTTTAATACACACTACTTTGTCCTTAGAGTAGCTAATCAGTTGTAGAATCATTGCTGTGAGAAATAGGATCTAGGGGAAGATGAAGTGAATGCCTAATGATTGCTCACTCTCTGTTAATAAGATCCATTTATTTTTTTCTTATCTGAGGTGCCCAAAAAAGAGGAAAGGTCCAGAATCATTGGTCATATATAAAATATAATTGTTACCCTGGAAGCATCTATTTCAGATGTTCCACCCTAGATTTATTCAGAAAAGATTTGCTGAATGGGTATCAGCTTCTGAGTCATAAAAAATGTCCCATCTGCAATACAAGTATTCAGAAATTTCATAGATGTAGTGTTATACAAACACAAAATTTCTATAAGGGGAATTCAGTGTCATTATTCAATTTATGGTTGACTGGGACTTCCACAGCAGATTTTTATTGATGCTTGTTAGCAGTGACAAGAATTTAGAATATGATGTAATGAAGAGGACTGATACAAAGTGATCTTTGTCTACCATGATGAAAAAATAGATTTATTAATACTTGTATTTAAGAATATTTGCTCATATCTAGGCATGCCTTGAAGAGAAAGCATAATCTTGTAGGAGTGCCAGCAATTGCTTATAATTTTTATGGAAAACAGCTAGACATCATTCATATTATGTTATCTTCGTTTTTACAGTCCACTTCAGATAAAAAAAAAAAAAGTACCTACACATCTTCTGGAGCGTTTCTCAGGTCACAGAAATGAAGAACAAGTACTTGCTTGTAGATCCAGGAAGTGCTCCTGGAAGAGTTCTACAGTCTCTAGGGACTTGGATTAAGACAGTTGTTCCTCACATCCTGAAGCAAAAAGCTTTTTCTCCACTTGTTCCACCTTTGCTGCAACCTGGCAGCATCACTATGCTTCTTATGTCTCTGCAATACTTTGAAATTTCCCTTCAAAGATTTCACACAGTCAGTTAGGGTGGATGGGAACTTCTGCCACTGCACAGCTTCTGATTCACTTCACTAAGATATAAAAAAAGCTGAAATAGCTCGTGCGGTTCCAGCTAGTACCTCACAGATATTGCTAGTCTCATTCCTCTTTTGCAGAACTATATCTAGGTCCTGTGGCAAGACAAAACCAACCAACCCAAACATGCTTTAGGTGTGCAACCCTAATCACCACTGAATGGCTGTGAATACACATAATCGCTAAATTCAGCCTCATGGTCTTCCAAGGAGGACTAGACTTTCAGCTACAGAGAATTTCATACATTTTACATCAATGTTTATGACATGCTCCATTTTAAGTAGATGTGCAATAAAACTTTGCTAATGAATAAAATAGCGTCTTCATCTCCAGACTGTACAACTTTTTTTGATCATAAGTGATGCAGCACCCCTTTCTCTCCACATCATAAAGGTGGTACCATCTGTTGTGACCCAATTGAGAGATGAGCTTTCCATGTGTTGTTTTCACCATTAGTGTGGCACTCAGATTAGTTTTTTTTAAGTCAACACTGTCTTTGAGACTCTGAAGAGCAACAAGAGCCTCTGAGACTTTGTGTGTCACTCCACAGATGAAAACAGCACTCCCACCATCAGTATACTCTTCTGCCCTGTAGAAAGTTTGATGTGCTTTCTTTTCTCCTGCTGAACACGCTTTTCAACATTACTGTTGATGCAGTCTATCCAGCAAGACATTTTTGTAATGTTAACTTCCCAAAACACAAGGCAGCAGGGATGGTCTTGAGTGTCTACATAAGAGGCTTTTTACTTTCTAAACTCTTCAGCTACTTGGGCAATCCTATACATCTCCATCCCTGTCCTGTAAGGCTGGCCAGAGGGGGGAGGGATGTTGAATTTCTGTACATTGCATAGATCCCTACAACTAAAGAGGCATTTTCACAATATGAGAAAGAAGGTATGTGCAATAGACCTAGAGCAGAGCATGAGGAATATCTGAGGGAACAAAGCCTCCTGACACAGACCTGGGGGACTGCAGAGAGGGGAGGGAGCCAAACCTGGTGTAGTCCTATCCGTTCTGACTTTTAGGAACAGTCCTTGGTGCAAGGTGTCTGAAACCTTTCCCAGGCATTGTCTGGAGGATTTAGGAAGCCATAAGAAAGTCATGAACCATGCTAACAGTTAAACAGCATAGATGACCACGGTGGAATGGCCAAAACCATATCCTTGGATCTGGCTTTTTTAACAGCATATACCTTGCTTTACTTTCAAACATGCACTTGAAAAAAAAAAAAAGAAGAAATCACTGTTCAGCTTAGCAAAGGGAAGGTGCAAGGTGGATCTTATGAATGTATATAAATACCTGAAGAGGTGGTGCAAAGAGGATGGAGTCAGGCTCTTTTCAGTGGTGCCCAGTGACAGAACATGAGACAATGGGCACAAACCAAAATACAAGAGGTTCCCTCTGAATGTCAGGAAACACTTTTTCACTGTAAGCACTGGCACAGGTTGCCCAAGGTAGTTGTACAGTTTCTATCTTTGGAGACATTCAAAAGTCATCTGGACACAGTCCTGGGCACCCTGCTCTAGGTGACCCTACTTGAGTGAGGAGGTTGGACCAGATGACACCCAGAGGTTCTTTCCAAACCAAAGCTTTCTGCAATTCTGTGATTTCGTTCCATTAAGGGTAGGCAAAAGGAAAACGTCATTTGTGAACCACATACAAAGGCTTAATGGGTCACAAATGCCTTGTGAGCTGCATTTTGATAAGCCTCGACCTAAGAAAAAAGTATGTGTTTATGTGGGTTAATCTAAATAAGTCTCCAGACAAAGTAGTATGCAACTGAAAATTAATCCCAGAAAAAAAAGCAAAAAAAGAAAAACCCTGAAACTCTTATGACATTTACAAAACTCCTGAGTTTTAAACATGACATACACCTCATGCATAGTCATCCGTATTACAGAATCCAGATGAAATATATTACATAGGACACTTTCCATCTATTCCACACACAGTGGTTGAATTATATACAAAAGGGAAAAGTTAAAAAGCATTTCTCCTGCCTGTTTTCACATCAGTGACGATAAGGGGAGAATGATAAGAAATCAAGAGTATGCAAAAGGAAAAAAAAATTAAAGCATTCACACTGGGGAAGAAAATGTTTAAAAGTTACTGCGGAAAAGTTTTCTGCTAACTTCAAAAGAAGCAACCCATAAAATTCAGATTGTATTTGGCTGAGGAGATTTATCTTGCTATAGACTAATCTCTCAGTTCCATTATTAATAAATGTTTACATTAACATAGCTAATTAACACCAAAATCCTAATATGCTAGATCTTAGAATACACAGGACAGAAAATTGTAACAGTCACTCTTTGTCATTCACAACTATTAGAGTACCTAAAGAAGTTAAGAGCAGGCTCCTTATTAAGGAAGAACTGTAACAATTTCAACTGAAACTCATGCTCCCTCTTTTTTTTTTCCTCCTCCAACATACTGCTTTTAGAAAGACTCCTCCACTTACTGTGAATCTCTTTCCCATTATTTTACAGAACTATTTGACATCTCATTCATCACTGTGAGTGTTCATGAACTTCTGTCCAGGGATAATTCAAAGGAAAATGTCACTGCATTATATTCTAAGATTTGTTCAATAATCATTAATTGATGTATTTTTCCACCATAGCTGATGCAATATGGAAGCTCTTTCCCTTCACGTACCTCCTTCAGTATTCCAGTCTTTGGTGAGCGCTTTACCAACTCTGTCAAGAGGGTGAGATTTCTTTGCCAACCCAGAATTCAGATCTGTTCTGTAGGTAGTCAGACTTTATCTGGTGTTTAGAAAGACAGCATCTCTTCTTGTCTTTGCAATAGATTTACAGCTTTCCTATCTGTTTCCTGCCAAGAACCTGACAGAAAATATTTATTAGCAAAGTCCATAATTCCTACACTAGTCCTGGCACAGCTCTGCCTCTTATGTGCTGTTGTTGGGCAGGCTATATAAACTCTTTTCCTTTAATGCTATTCTTCTGCATAATGCAGGTTTGGTGGGTCACATGAGTTTAAAACTCATGGTATTTCATTGCAATAGTCATATCAGCTGTAAATGCACAGTACCTAGTTTCACAGCAGTAAAGAGCCAAAACTACTTTTAGTTTTATTAATTATTACCATTGGGAATGCAATAGCATATCTTGCTTAAGTATTCCGCTGGCAATACCTGGAGTACTAGCAACTCTGAGGAGTGGATGTGGAGTCTTTGCCCCTGGGACCCTGGTTCACATCCTGGAAGTTTCTACACAGACAGTATTGTTGTTATTAAACTCTATATCGCTTTGGCTTGGCACTATGGGGAAGTCCGTGAGCGCTATGAATTAGGGAGGGTGTGAATTACAAGTTCCTTAATGCCACCTCCTTATCTGCTATAACAAAGGTTAACTTTATGCTTGGGAAGATAGTCTGCTACCTCTTCTAATAGGAAATGAGAGAGAGAGGGAAGCAGAGGCATCTCTGCCCTATATATGTCAGTATCCCACTCTGAATTAATTTCTAAATAAACTTATCTTTTCTTCTGCTGGTTGTAGGGGGAGTCTGGGCCCTGTGAGTATACTTCTGAGAGCATGTACAATTAATTCCAAACCAAACGTGGAGGACTTTGTCTATCAGGCAGTGGTAAGAGGTAGACCAGGTGAGAGGGAAAGGTATCACATCACTTGAAGTGGAAGCTAATCTTCCTAGACTCTCTTTATGGTTGCTGTGGAGGAAGAGAAAGGTTTCTCTAGAGTGGAGATCATAACATATGTCTAACTTACAGGCTCTGAATATCCCATTGCAGGAGACTCTCCATCAGCAATGCAGAAGCCTGGGCACACCTGCAGCTAATAGTGGTCATATGAAAACCCAGAGGAGATTCTGACACATGATGAATTCCTTTGCCTACGTTTTTATACTCCATTCCTGATGTCTGAGAGCAGGGGTTCAGGATTGGTAAGATCTTACAGATCTGTGGAACAAAGTCTTGAAATGCTAACAATAGATGACAATTTGCACAAAAGAATCTTTTAAAGTCAATCATATTCAAATTTGATCATGAAATCAAAACAATGTGCATTCAAAACCAGAACAACAATTTTATATATGTGTATACAAAATTATGGCTTGGTTTGTTGCTGTAGTAGGCAATTTACAGTAAAGTAAAATTGTCTTTCCAGTATCAGACATGCAGATAACAGAATAATGCCTGACTTTATATTCACTGAAACTTTGTTGAAGAATTCAGTAGTATATAGAGTCACTAAAGTACAGAAGCTGAAGACCTAAATACACAAGGACAGAACAGTACAGCGATAAAACCTTTCTTTCCATTCGTTGCTTGTCAGTGTTAGGCTGTTGTAACAATGACCAATGATGGCTTTGAAACTTTCACACACTGCTCTTATAATGTGCTATACTAAATCACAATATAAGAACTGAAGAACTTCAGAAAAGGTACAACATGATAGCACCAATACCACATATAAACTCCTGAAAGTAGCACATAATTCTCCTCTTCTCAATGCACTGAAATAAAGCTGTCAGGATTGTGAACAGGGTGAAACCTTGTCCCTCATGAGGGCAGCCACTCACTGCCACCAACATCTGCACATTTTTTTTATTAGAAAGTTAATGTCACAAACAGAAAATCTGGAAGTTTTGCAAAGACTATAAACTTTCCTGAGCTGTTTTGCTTTCTTGCCTTCCTACCCCTTTCCTGCCTGCACATACAGATATACAAATCGAATCCCAAGTCACTCATGTGGTCTACACAAGGCAGGTCAACTCTAAAAATTGGCTGACAGCTCTGAGCATTTTCTTTTATCTGCTATTAGCCTCCAGCACTGTATGGAAACAGGGTTTTGTGAGAAGCTCCCACCTTCTGTGTTTATTAGTATATCGAATGATAACCGCTGAACTTGAGAACTGAACCCAGCATGATTGCCACAGTAAAAGACAGGACGGCAGGTGTTAAGTACAAGGTCTCTTTATCTCCCTTACATATGCTCTCCAGTGTAGCTCATGGCCTTCTGCACAGAAAGCAGTGCCAGGTACAGCCATAGGATTATAGGCACTACGTACCTGTGCATTATATCCAAGAACCTATCCTTTTCTCTTAAAATTTTGACCTTTGGACAGCTATGGGTCTTCATGCAGTAAGAGCTACTGTTGCAGGAGCACCCTCTGCAGGAAAGGTCCCTTTAGATTAGTTTAAAGAGGTTAAAAAAAAAAAAAAAGTAAACCTTTATATGAATGTGAGCTGTTGACGAACTCTCATTGCAATCTTTACCCTGCCTCTTGGGGAGATTGGAGGGACCTCTGGAGCTAGGAAACTTGGACTTCAGGGTGAAAATGCATTGTTTAAAAAGTGTTTTTAAAAGCATTGCTTAAAAGCAACACGCTTACTTTTTAGTGATTGGCACCTTATGATGGCTCTAGTGTGAAGTAGTTTGCTTCTAGCATCTCCCTACCTTAAAAATCTTAGTAAATGTCAATGACTGTACAAGGCCCTTGTCACAGAACACAACTGAAGTACATTCATCAGGTAAAGACAGGCTTGATTTAAGTGGCTGCCACAGAATGACTCCACAGAGTCATCTCCTTTCTAACTGTAGTCCAATACATCCAACATGTCCCATAAGACTTGAACAACTGGCCACGTTTTCTAAATGCTTTATGAGCATGATGTATCACTGTGTGAGAGTAGCAGTGCAAAATAGCAAGATATTATAAAAACTTTGGAGACAGCTGCAATATTCAATATTTTTCTCATTTTTTTTTCCATGTTATGGTACGTCACGGGTATCTAAATCACAAAGCTTAATTCCTTTTATCCACCAGTGCTTGATAAAGGATAGTTAATTCTCACTTATGCTTGCTACTTTTCCTCTAAGCCAGAAGAAAACCTTCACCACTGACCCTGACATACCCCTAACCACAGTTCTGTATGCTTTTCTGCTCGTCTTTTTCCACCATGAGCACAGTTGTCAGGGATCAGAAGCACACTAGCTCCATCTGCCGAAACTGCTTCTGCAGAACTTTACACAAATAACAGGGTCAGATAAGAGATTTGCATCAGCCAGCTGATACCGAGAGACTAGTATTGAAAGTGGATAAGGTTGCAATGAAAGTCCCTTTGTCAAAGCTGATTCAACAAAAACATATATATTAACAATGCTGTCTCAAAATCTACCTTGTACAAATGTATTGGCCTTCATAGTAAGAATTAACAGCTTCATTAAAAAAATGAAACAATCTAAGTATTTCCTTTTTTTTGCTGAACTCCATTTATTTTAACGCCCCTATCATTACTTTGTATTTTTTTTAAACGAGATTTAGATTTGAATCGCAAAAAATAACTGTTATGTTTTATAGATCTAAAGGTTAGAGGGTCATGTAGGGGCAGTTAAGAAATGCTGAATTAAACTTTTAATTCAGAAGATTGTGCTTTTTCTATGTAAAATAGATTTTATGTCAAAATGAATATTTTCTTGTTACTCATGAAAGTTTTGTAAATCGACCATCAAGGAGAAGTAACTGACTATTTTTTCCCCTTCTACTCCCACCAAAGAAAATGATCTAAAGCACTGTTAGGATGGCAAATTTACATGGAAATCACTGAAACCTGTATTTTACAGCTTCTATAAAGACAATTTTGAGGAAAAAACAAACAAACAAAAAAATCAAGCGTAAAAGCAAAATGCAAAGTAAACGCAACAAATGAGAGAATTTTGTCTTAGGAGATCTCAGGGTGGTACATAGCCACTAACTCATCTGACACTGAATCCAATTCAAGAACTAGAACACCAGAGATAGGGCAAGTATTTTTTTGACTGATAAGTCCTGACACCTTGCAGATATGTTAGACAATGATTGTTCCTCTACTACTGAACTTTAAGAGGCCAGGCTGAAAAAGAGAATAGATTAAATCCTGGAGTAAGGCTTCTAAGTGACTCTAAATCACAGCATGAATCATCTGGAAGATACCTCAGTCAGGCAAAAAAACACAACTGTATTAACACATTGGTTTTACATGCAATTGTTAATGAAGCAAACTCTGTTCTAGTCTTTCTATGGAGTTTAACAAAACACCACAAGATATATTTCAGGTACAGGGAAAACCTGGATGGCACAAATCGGCCCTAGTCCTTGCTATGTATGTCCTCTATCCAAGTCCTGGCTGTCTGCTGCCCCCAAGGGCAGCAAGAAAGATCCAAAGAGGTGTAGATATAAGAAAATTTAATGTGACACCCACATAGGCAAAGAAAACAGCACGCACATAAAAACTGAATAACAAAGTTTTGTACTACTTCTGAGCAATTCATTCTTAACAATAGATTCTTTTGATGCAGGTTCCCAAAGCTTTACCCTTGCTAAGGTTATGTGAAGTGCTTTGTTCCAGCATCATCCACTTGTGCACCTGTGGACTCATAGAGGCTATTAATATTAAACACACCCTGCATATAGCAGGCTGGCTTATTATCTCCTGTTATACTTGCTCAGGCTTCTAATTATCAACATTCTTGCTCAGTGTCTTTTCTGTTAGCTGTGAGGGTTGTGTCCCATAGGGGTGATGAGGAACTTCTTCCTGTGCTTGATCTTCTCAACCAAGTGTTAAGTACCAGTTTGTTACAGAATAAAAAAAAAAAACAACCTGGTTTTTTTTTTTTAAGTATATTCTAGTGAAATGTCTGTTATTCTCTGAAGGCAAAGTCTAGAAGAAACTTCTTACAGATACTGACTTCAGCATCTCTGGGACTACATGTATACTTGTCACACCCCAGCTGTTAATCTGGTGGAAAATCTAGGTGTTCAATTACACAGTTACTTAGCATGTTTTACTTAGCCATTGTGCTAATGCTAATACCAAGGAAGCTTCATCTGAGGTTGTGGTGAAGCTTCTCAGTAACCTCTGGGTGTTTCCTTTCATGAATATCTCCTATTTAAGGTAGAACTTAATACCACACACAGGGAGAGACATTTTCTCCTGAAAACACAATACAGGTCCCTCAGGCAGCAGTGAAGAGAGAGAAACAGAAAGAAAAAGGGCAAACAAAAAAATATCAACCAGACATCAAAAAAGAACACAGTACAGTAAGTACTTTAAATATTCCTTCTACAACTAGAGTTTTCCAAGGTTCACATAGGAAGTCCAAAGTCTGTCCCATCTTCCATGACTGCAAAGGTGACAACAATCCCACACTACCAAATGGACAGATTTTACTCCAAAAATAGGTTCTGAGTATTAAGATGTTTTAAAGGCACAATGAATTTACCTTGCCATAATCCACAGACTGCAGAAGCAGTGTTCAACCCACAGCACCACAGACCAGCAGGGCAGCAAGCTGAGGAGTAGTGAAAAAGCAGTTTTATTCTTGTACTGCTTACAGGAAGATACACATGGGTTTAGAAGCTCTCAGCAACATAACCCTTCTCCTGAAGGCATGGCCTTTCTTTGCCAGACCATGAGTTAAATTAGCATTTAGGCTTGGCAGTATACCACCTGGGAAATAACTGGTTGCAGCTGTATATATTTAAGCTCAAAATATTGTTTAAATAAAAGCCTGAGATACACATTCAATTTTTTTTAAAAAAAAAAAGGAAAGAAAGGAAAAATAAAAAGAGGAGAGGGAGAGGGAGATGGAGTAGAGCATGTATTGTATGTTCTTGAAGATATTTGTACAATCTGTAAAATTTTGCAGTAGTGTTATCTAAAGACATAGCTTTTTACGGAAGGAGAGGCAAGCTTTAGTCCGTCTGCCCCAAACTGATTAAAATCATGTCTGAGACAGAAAAGTAAGAATTCTGCAGAAAACAAAATAATGATCAATTTCCTAGAATTTTGTTAAAAACTCAGGAAAAAATGGGTCTGTTTTAAGAATTACATCTCCAAGAAGGAGAAAAATCTTATTTAGAAGACTACTTGCATCAACACTGAAGTCAAGTCAGCAGTTTGAATGGAGTGGAAAAATCTATATCTGGTAAAATCCTGTGGAAAGGGAAATAAACATGGACTCAATATAGCTTATAAGCCATCAATTTGCTGTGAACGAATCAAAACCTAAAGACCTTGATTGAAAAAAAATCTATCTCTATCCCAAAGAGAACTAATGTTTATAAAAGGAGTTTAAAATTTTACTAAGAACACAAAAAATATGCTAGAAACTTAAGAAAAAGACTGCACATCCAATCATGATGTTGTTTCTTCAATGTTTCTATTTTTTTTCCCTTGATAGTATTTTATGCTTCTACTCCAAGCATCATAGAGTACTTTTGTCCATTAAAAATCAGCAGAACTGTTAAAATAATTGTCCATAGTGAATAAATAGATAAGCACATCTATGGGGACCACAGGGATAATGACAAAAAAAACAAATAGATGAGTTCACTTATCAATAAGATGAGTGAACTAGATTAGTATTTGAATGAACGCTCAAACAAAAATCTAAGCAAGATTTTAGTGCTAGAAAACAAGTGTAGGCTTCACTGGAATAAAGGACTTGATATTGTATTCCTAATAAAAAACAGCTCCATGTAAGCTGTCATATAATGCAGCACTCAAAAGGAGTGGCAGTCAAATGATACTTAAGTTAGTAATAGGTGTATGAGAAAAGAAATTAATTTTTTTTAGCTATGCCAGGACTGACACTAATATTATTGAACTGTGTAAAGTTTAAGTGTCCACATAGTAAAAAGGTAGCTAGGAAATCTCTAGATAAAAGCCACATAAATGATTTAAAGGCTGGAGAATTTGCCTTGCAGTGAAAGTTTGAGAGCACAATCTGTTCAACCCAAAAACAGGGGCTTGAGAGGTGGCTTGATTACTCCTTGCAAGTGCCTTCACAACAATAAATTACGTATTAAGGGGATATTGAATATTATAGAGTCATAATAAGAACATATGGACAGAAAGTAATGCCAGACATTTCTGGCATGACATTTTTCCAGCAATGAAGATGATTAATAATTATAGGGAAAGCCCAAGGGAAATGGTGAATTTGTAGCTGTTTCATGTCTTTGTATCAAGATTAAATGTCTCTCCTGGAGATACATATTTGTTAAATACAACCTGTTTGGTGTTAACCAGGTGAAAGAAAATTATTCAAGATCCCATCATGTCTGTAAATCCTGCAGATCTATATACCAGGAGAAGACCTGTGCAATGTCTCTAAGGCACAGAGGAAAGCTCTTTATGCCTCACAAAAGTAACTGTTTTCTCCCCGAACCTATTAACCTACCTGGAAGGATGTATACGGCTATACTAATGCTTCTTGGGGATGTCCAAGAATGGCAATGCTAACAATTCACACAGAGTAACAACATCATATTTCATGCCAGAATGAAGTCCCCTTTTCCATTTGTGAGCCTCCAACTCTCATTGCCTATCATAATAGAACATTTTTTGTAAGTTAATATATAATAAACTTTCAGTCTGGAGTTTTAGTAAACCTTAAACTTCAACAGATGGAGATAGCTCATTAAAAATAAAATGTCTTCTTTGCTGGTTACATGAATTTTATGGGAAGTTAGCAGCTTTCCCTTATAACTTTCATTTCTACATGTGTGCACTTCTTCTGTGTGCCTTTCTTCTATTTCACAGTGGAGACTCACTCTAAGATGGCTACAAAGACCAGAAACCATTCTGCTCCCTTGAGACCTCTGGATGCTGCAGATGAAAATGTTGGTGCTATTTATATGCACTTTCAATTCATCCAGAGCTCCAGTGGAAACTCTTGATGTTGACTGTGTGTTGATAATCAGTTTTCAAATGCTGGTCTTCACATCCTGCTACCATAGAATAAGGGTTATTAAATTAATTTCCAGTATGGATCCTGTGTTAATGGACAGCATTCTCTAAAACACTCCAGTCACTTGAGTAAGAAGTACCTTTGCAGTATCTTTGGCAATGCACAAAGCTTTCTTAGAAAATAAATGCTGATGGCTGGACTAAATATGATGTAGCTAATACAAATGAGAATCACCTTCTTTCAGACCACCATTAGCAAGAAATTCAACTACACATTTGAGGTCTAAGGTCCTGAAAAGAGTGATCATAGAGCTGTACAGCTAAAGAAACAGTATGTTTTGGAAACGGCTTGGAAGGTAGAGTTGAGTCACACATAAAGCTATGTGCTGCCCAGCAAAAGGGACGGAAGATCCTGAGTGTGTCATTTTGAAAGGAAGGCATTAGAGTGCACTGGAGATATAAGACATTGTGAATATGCAGAATAGCCTCTTTTTAAAGCCTTGCTGGTATAAAATGCTGGTGCTATGGCTCATTAAACTAAAAAAGACAACTTTCTGTTTTCTCTTGCATGCAGAAAACAAGAAAGTAGCTGCCCCAGGGAAAACCAATGCATTCCTAGTTCTGCTTGCTGCAAGCAAAGCTTAGTTGGTTAACTGGGCTTCCAAGGATGCGGAACACACCAGTGGGAAATCACACTATGACAATCATGTTGCAGGAACATAGCCAACCCTGCAGCATCTGTCTTTTCCCAAATTTTGCCAAAGCCAATTAAATTCCCTCATACCCAGCTGGTCCCAATGCGACTATACACTGACTCAGTCAATGCAAGCTGAGCTTCCTGCGCTGGGGCAAGGAAGCTTTCATTTCCACCTCTTTTGCACAACTTGTGCATGGTAGACTCAGTTTTAGTCCTGTGGGTTTCCTTCACCAAAATGCCATTGTCTTCAGAGTAAGGCCAAAGCCATTCTCAAAATGTCTGCAGTCTTCTTTTGCATTTTACAATGTGATCCAGAGAACCTAATGTACACAGCCAAAAATACCTGTTTTTTCCTGTGTTGCAATTATGGTTGTCATACAGATGTCAGTGTCTCCCAGTAAATGCGAGGCTGTAAGTGTTTTCCAGTGCTCAGAGCATGCAAAGCCTTATTTTTCAAAACAGTCCCTTTCACATGAACCCTCCTACTCATGGGAGCAAGGATGAACTGACTGTCCAATCCCAGCCCAAACAACACTTCACTTCAGATGCCTTTCTAAGATATCTTTGTAGATTTCTATTGGTTAAGGTCATTTGCCCTTTGGCTTGCCATCTTTTCAAAGGCATGTAAAAATCATTTGCAACGGTGCTCCCTGGCATTTTATTTCCTTGCAGAGTTATTGAGACCAGAGGGCAAAATAATATGGCATCATGGTTCTGTCATCTTTCTGCTCCTGCATATCAATCAATTAAGATCACACAGTAAAGAAGGCTTTATAGTACAGTAATTTTCATGAAAGTCATAGTCATACATTAATGATGCTGTTGACAGATATGTAAATGAACAATAGTCTGGCAAGAGAGGAGGCTATTAAAGGCAAAATGTCCTCCAATTCATCCCTAAACATCAACAGGTTTTATACCTGACAGCTTCTCTTTCCCTGACGGTGTTTCAGTGGGAACTACAAGAGCCCAGTATACCTTATAGTACTTTTAATCTCACATTTGAAGTCCTGTGCCTAGTCAGCATGGGGCTAGGGGATGGAAGAAGGAAAGAAAAGGAACATGAGAAACAGCATAGTTTTGAAATCAGGAAGTAAAACAGCTCTTTTCCTCCACATAACCCAGTCTAAAATCTTTATATACCCCAAGCTGAGTAACTACTATTAAGACATTCATCTGATATGAATTTATCATCATTGACAAATGAAAACTGTAGTAGCAGGATTTGTTATTACAGGCTGAAAATATAATTTTTTTTTAATTCTATACAAACACATTTTATTTTACTGTTTCATCTGCAGTTCATGATATTATCATTTATCAATATATTTTCATGCTTTCTCTGTATGACAAGACTTAATTTTTATATAGAGACAGCTCTACCTTGCTAACTTCCTATATGAACTCATAATCTTTATAATCTACCATCTCTTGCCAGAATTCAGAAATGCCCTGTAAAAATAATGTTTTAGTTTGCTTCTGTTTCAGAGCCAAGTCTGGAGGGAAAATAATCTCTAATTAAATAATGATCAGTTTTGTTTATTGAACTCTGAGAGGTGCTGGAAGACCTCTGAAAAATTATAAACTCATACAAAAAATGTTATGTGCAAATATTCTTTTTATTTATTAAAATTTCCCAAACAAATATATTTCACAGAAAGCATAAGGGATGATTCAGTGTCCTAAAAGCATGCACCCTAAATATGAGCATGAGCAATAGTCGATGATGCATATGTAAGCATGAAAGGGAAGGCTTAAAGAGGCCCACATGATTGCTCATGGCGCAAACACTGTTTATATATGTGTGTATAAGTATAGATGCTATATTAATAGTATATATATATTATATATAAATACACATATATATTTGTGTGTAATTAACATGCCCATGACCTACTTAAGATATTCTGAGGCACGATTTCATTTTGGAAGAGATTATCAGCATATATTTACAAATTGTATGAATCCACTCTTACATTTTCAAACCTGTTTATACCATCCAAATAATCACAAGCATTTTAAAAATGCATTTTAATGTATTTTTGCTAGCTGAAATGCAGCTGTATTTGCATGGTTTAAAAGAGAAAACACCAGAGCAACAATCTATTTGTTTCTTCCTCTGAATGGGAAAAGACTGACTTGCTTGAAGAAGACTATTTCTTTGAAAAGGATTCGCTTAAGCTAAGGTTTAGAGACATTAGAGAAAAATAAGTGGCTCTCTTTTGTGTCAGCTCATTATTTGTCCCTTTAATCTCAGCCCGAGGTGCCTCTCTTTCTCTATAGCTGTGAATGAAGGTCCTCAGCTTCTGCTGATGCTCACCAGACATCCCCTCGTCCACCAGCAATGTGGTTTGGATTGTCTCTGTGCAATGTATTTCCTATGACAAAGAGCAGCTTTTTTCCACAGGCAACTAATTATTCTTGTAATAATGTAAAACCACTGTTCCAGAGCTGGAGGCTTTGTCCTTCACTTTTTAACCTTATGCTGTCCTGAAGATTACAGGAGTGGTATTGATTCTGTTTCTTATTCAAACAGAAATCGTTGCCTTCATATTACTGTGCCTTTTCCTTATGATTCATTTTTGATCAAAATGACATAAGCTTTCTGAGCAACAGAATAGGGAAACAGGGGATTGTGCTGCCAGCAGGCAAGTAAAGATATCTTTCCCTCTTATACCTTGATACACAGCATTAGCTTTGAGCCCTCAAGAAGCAAGAGCAGCTGTGGGAAATGCAGTGACACTTTTGCTATCATGGTAAAAGAGACCTTGAGGCTGAGCTTGCACAGCTTTGTTGCCTTGGACAGAAACAACTGGGAGTGCTGAAAATGGTCCCAAACAACCAGCAAGTTCAGCCAGCTTCTTGGGTTTTTTTTTTTGTGAGCATTTTTGTAAGAAAAGGCAACAATAGGACAAAAGCATATTTTAACACTGTGCAATGACATATCCATGATATCACTAGCTGTCTCAGTGTGACTATAAGTTTTGCCCAACATGTGAACAATATGGTCATTAAGGAGCTTTCTGGCTGTTTTGAATTGCTTCTGGTATCTTGTAAAACTGCTGAAAAGAAAATACTCTCAGGACAAAAGTTCACTGATAATATACAGCATATCCCACATGAACTTCTACCTACTCTGCTGGGTTCTCATTTACAATGATATTAGGAAGAACATTTTCCTCTGCTGCACTCCAGATGCTGTTTTCATAATTTTCATCAAAGTTGCGATCTCACTGTTTTCTACTCTATCATTGGTGGTATTTCTTCTAATCCCTGTAGTTCATTGCCGATATTATAAACAGTGTATTTCATACTTCCAGAAATGGTTGTCATTGTGATGTGAAAGTTCAGAGCACAAACCACACATAGCAGGTTTTGACTGTAATTCCACCTACACATGACTGTATGTTTTCTCAGTGAGGAATACCAAGCATGCAGCACTTAAGGCACAGCGCAGATCTAAAGGAGGCCTTAGGCTCCTTCCTGCCAAAGGCAGGTTCTTCCCTCTCTTTTGTTCCTTTTTATAATGAGTCAGTGCAGCAGTAAGAAAGCAAAGGAAAGCACTTCAAGTCTCTTACACACTCACAAATATAATCTTCTGGGAGGTGCTTCAAGAGGTGCACAAGCTAAAGGCACTCAGCAGCTTTGCCAAGTAGGCCTGGGTTTGTCAAACAGGACTAAAGAAGTGAGAAGGAAACAGCAGCCTTAGCTTTGGAGTTTCTTAGGTATTTTTTTTTATTTTTCACTTTCTTCAACCTACTTACACAGTATATTGCAAATGATCATTTTAATTCCAAAATGGCATCTGATCTTTTGGAATTAGTGGCAGAATGCATATGCTCTCCTTTTTCCCATGAGCAACCAATCTCTTGTATTGCCCTAATAGTATAATTATATCTATTTGTTTATTATTATTCCTCAGTTCAAGAGGGGAAGAAACAGACTTCACCTTGAAAACCTGCTTCTTCCACAATTTTTCAATGATTTAATAATAGAAAAATTATTTATCTTCATTCCTTGATTGGATCTGATCTCTGCGGATGGAAAACTAGACAAATACCCATTATATTCTAAAATGCTCTTGTTGATGTCCAGGTCCATAATAAATTGGTGTCAAATTTGTTAAGGCACCTTCCAAATTGAGACCAGCATCAGGATTTTTTTTTTTTTTGACGGTCAATATTTTATTCACCTTCCACAGAGATCATGAGTTGCTGAGGTAATGTTCCAATATGTGTCATATTGCAGAGGTTACATAGTTCTCTTGTGTCAAATTTCAGATTGATATGCTGGGTAACATAATAGGCCATGGCCTGTTGTCAGTGCAGATACTATGGACATTAGGTGTGAAAGATCTAAGCAGGAAGTGTATTCTTCAAGGAAAAATACATGGATTTAGGGACAAGTGATGTTAAGGAATATTTGCACAGCTTTGGCATCTCAGCTATTGCACTGAGTTACCAGAAACCCTCACAAAGGGGATTCCTCCCACCACATCATTAAAATTTAGCCAACTCATCTAACTGATCTCTTGTGATATATGATATGCACTTAAGTCATGCTCTTAGAGCAGCTTAAATTAGAATGAGTGGATGCCTGGAGTAAGAGAGGTACACAAACAACCAACATTTACTTTTCAGCAGGATCTTATAATCCAAAGAAAATCAACATCTCATTGTTTTGCTTCCTGTTCATTCCTGTTCTTCATACTTTTCATTTATGACAACCTCCATCTTATTTACATCATTTATATAGATACATCATTAAGCAAGGTTAGAGAGAAACAGTGACATCACTGGGTGATCTTTGTTTCTCAAAGGTATCTCTACTTTTTCCTAGAATTAAATAACACTTTGTTCCATCTGTTTCTAATACCAATTACTTCAGGATTGCTCTAAAAGTCCTTCAACATCCCTTTCACTGTGCCACAATTTCTGTTGCATTCAATGAGAAAGACATACCCTCTTTGCGTGATTACTACGGGCAGTCTATCATTTTCCAGTAACATTTTTTCAGGAATCTGTGACCTTTTCCAATGAAGTAAAAATAGAATCACAAATTACTATCCTCAGATCAAATAACTTTGAGCACATCTAGGCAACATTTCTGCCCAGTCTCTGTCTTATCTACAGCTATTACTGTGTACAAGTCTCAAATCCTTTCTTTTTTTAACAAAACCAGTGCTGCCAAAATCTATCCTAAAAATGCATTTCTTAGTTCAATTGCTGTAGAAGATCTCCAAAGAAGAGTGTGCAGCAGAAGGTACAAGTGCTAAAAATCCTAAACTTGCCAGAAGCTCCATAAAACACCACATGGCACAAATAAAAGAAACGACACTATTACGTATCTTTTTTTTTTTTGCCATGGCATGTCTCACAGTCTCACTGTCTACTTTGGTTTGCCTATAGACTACTTCTGGGTTAGGGTTATTCTGCTCAGTCCTTTTTCTCTCCAGAAATAAAATGTGTGCATAATTATGTTATATTAAGAAGAAAGGACATGGCCTTTAGTGTAGCTATTATGAATTTCTTTGTACTAGGTAGTGACTTTTTCCAAAATCATAGGACAGGAAAAAAAATTAAAAACAGGAACATAATAATTTAACAGCAAGGACATTCACAGTTAATGCTAGAGTGCAACTCAACTCATTGTTTCTTTTTTGGGCAACATTAGACCACAGTGTCATCAGAGATGTATCTGACTTCTTTAGTGAAGTTACACGTCAGCGCTACTTAAATACCATTTTGGGGATTGCTCTTAGTTTCAATGTACATTTAGTATGATCTTTGACTTTGGACTGAGACAGCAATTTCCTTTTATTATACGGATCTGATAGATTTAATCAGGTTTTTTTTTGATGTTATTAAAAAGAAAAAAAAAAAGATTAATTCTAAAGGAAAAAAAAATCTCTCCTCACTTAGACTACAAGACTGCGATTCCCATAATGTTTTCTGTCAAAATACATTCTCCCTATTCAAATCACTAGGAATTTAACTGTTAAATTATATAACTTTAATACAGGACACGTAAACCTTATCTGGATTATTGGCACAGTAGAAATTAAAGATAAAGGAATTGGTTGAGAAGCCAAGGGATAACATTTAACTTTCATCATGTACTTCAGGCAGACATTGTTCAGAGTAGCAAGATGAGCAGTTTCCTTTCAGAATACTAAAATTAACAAACAAGAAATTAGATGCATTCTCCAAATTTCATGTAATTCCCTATCCAAAGAGTAATGAGCCTGTGTGAAGTTATTCTGCCTCAGCTTAGAGCAGAAAGGTAGCTGTTTCTTCCTAATTTCTTTCAATAAGGGAAAACCCAGGTCTCTGTAAACAACTCAAGGTTTTTTGGTATAAAACAAAGAACATTAATGAAGACTTTCCATAAGAGAAAGAAAATCTGAGAAGTTAGCAAACACACTAAGATATAACATGGAGCCTTCCAGGGTTGTGGAAAGAAAGACATGAGTTCTATGTAAAACACGATTAGATTGTGCTTCTGAGAATACCCTGAAAAACAGTTTGCAAACTCTCATTGTCCCAAACTTTTGATGAGATAAATACAGGCAAAAGAGAAGAAAAGTGGTCAAGAGTCCATCCTTTGTGCAGTGACTGAAAGGCTATAAAGCATCCAGCTATATATATGGGAAATGTTTGAAACAGTACAATTTTAGGACAATAATTTATTGGTTCTGTCAAACTTGCTTTGGAAGTAGCAAAAAAAACCAAAATTAAATGACTGGTGAGAACATATACATTTGTGGAGGGATTTTTATTTGTGCTTATCTGAAAGATATCTGAAAGATAGTGAATATATAGCTTCTGCTTGTTACGGGCAAGCAGTTTCCTGCTAAAATTTTACTTAACATGCTACATGTCCCTAATTTAAGTTCTGACTTGGTATAATCTTTCTCATGTGTAAGAACTGGCATTAAGACATATCCTGTAAACCCTGCGAACTATGCAAACCCTGTGGACCATGTAAACCCCGTGAACTATGTAAACCCCATGAACCAGATAAACCATGTGAACCCAGTAAGTTACACATACCTGGTTGTCAATACTGAGTACTGCCCTGAGAATTAGAGGGGCCCTGCCTCCAGCCAGGTGGAGGAGAGGGATAACAGAGTTTATTGGACTGTGTGGATTTGATGGCCTGGCATGTTTGAACCACAAAGGTATAGAGCCCTGACCCCAAACCTTCACAAGGCATTTACTAGGTGGAGTATTATTGGAGAGTACTAGAGGTAAGTAAGTAGCTGAATAAATGCCCTTGTGAGAAGGATTGTCCTACAACCTCTGTGGATGCATACGGTCCAGGATAAATCACCCTGACTGTGCTTGCTCTGCTCAAGCACTGTAAGAATACAAGTTTTCCAATTTACCTCATTGCTCTTTGAGACAAAAAGAGAAGCTAATCAATTCAATTGCAATGGAGGATAGGTTGTATCCTGATCATCAAGAAAAATCTATAAAACATCTTACAAAGATAAACTGCTAATTTAAAATTAATAATTCTACTGGACTCAAAACTATCAAGTCAAAAGTGGTAAAGTTTTTATGGTACATTATAATATCCCTTGTTGCTATCTGTCTGTGTTCATAGCAGTCTACTTTCTCTCTTGCCTCTGAGGGGTAGCTAACTTTATCATCTCACTCTGTCTATTCCTTTACTTCCTGATTCTGCCTCCACTCCTCAGAAACCAGATACCTCTGGTCTAACTGATGCATATCTAAATAAACCTGAACCAATTGGTTTCAACTCATATTTAGCTCTGAAATCAGTTGCTTTTTTCAAAACCTAAAGAAAGTGCTGTGTGTTGAAAACCACTTTTTGTGAGATACAAGTTATATAAAAAATGCAAACTCTTCCTCCAGACTTCTGTTGCTTACATCTTCAGACCATACAGCAAAATGTGTGTTCGTTACACTAAGGCTATACTGACAACAAGCACATCAGGCATATGACAAACCATGTCTTAGAGGACAGTCTCCACCATTGCATGGTGTCACACTTTCAGATCACTGTCAGGACAGAGCTTGTGTCTGAAAGGGCATAGGAGAACAAAAGAATAAGAAAATCTGAGTTTTACGCAGCTGTTCTACTGAGAAGTGAAAGGGGTTTTCAAATTCAGGTGTTATTTCTGGGTTATAGTATCACAAATGGTTGCAGGAGTCAGAGAAAAACATAACTGTTATATGAATAAAATTAAAGAGATATATATACACACACCTCTATTTAGGTATGAACATTACACGATATTGTATACTATATGACCTAAGTTAATAGAATTAATTTACCTGCACTCACAATGCTATTGATGATTTAGGTACTAGAGTACCTGATCTGGTCCAGTAAAGTCTAGAGCAAGCTGAAAATATTGTGCCAGGAAAGCATTCTTCCAAACCTAGCTTAGGGTGCCCCTCTGAGAATTTTGCAATAAAAATAAGAATGCCACATAGCACCATGAGACTAGCAAAGCAAATTGGTGAGGACAATGGTACAAGGGTTTGTGTTATTTTCTTCAGAAACAAAGGATGGAAAATGGGGCATTGTTACTCCAAGTTTCGGTTTTAGCTATGTGGGTTTTCAGCTAATAATTGATGTTATTTGTAGTAAATAATACTTGTGATTTGTCATAAGCTTCCTTCAAATGAAAGAAATCATTCTAAATAGATTGCACACATACCATGCTCTAGAGTAAAAGTTCATGAGAGTAGGAAGATAAAAGGTAGTTAGCTAATAATTTGGTTTATTTCATTTAACAGCAAAACACACAACCTATTTCATCCATGAAAGTTGGTTCTTGTTTTCCTTCAATTAGAGGAAGTATCCAGCTAATGCATGTGTCATTACTAAGCTCTTTCTCCTGCAATTAAGGTAATAGTGGTCCTTTATGGCTAAGGCATTTTCCACTACTTGGTCAATAGAAACAGCCCTTAAAAATCCTCTGTGTCAAATGGCAAAATATTTGCAGTCAATTTCAATCGCAGCTTACAGGAGAAAATAGTATCACTAAGTGCAAATGCTCAAAACAGAAAAAGTTTTCCAAAAACTTGTGACAACCTATCTTAGTATCAAACATAAATCCTTGCTTCTGCACACATGATATGATCCTTTTGAGCTATCATGTAAAAAACACTCAGCATGTAATGCCTGCTGAAAATATCAATAATATTTTAATGTCAGAGAATCAAATACTACTAAATATAAGAAAATGTTACCAAACTTTCTACGAACATATCACTATTGACTTCTATCTCTAATAAACATGACATGGTGAATCTGCTGCTCAGTGTTAGGTAGCAAATTTACAACAGAAAGCTTATTTTTTAAATTTACTTTACAACATATTTTATCTTAATACACAATCAGATTAAAAAAGTTAAAACTGACATGTTATAGCTATGTTTAACAATTTAATTATTTGAGATGTCCAATAACACCAAATGAGGAAAGAAAGACAGAAAGTCAGAAATTGCTAGGTTGTCAGATATAAAGTTTTTGGAAAAACTTTATACTGAAAAAAAAAGGGATAAATACTTCAAATGAATTTTTTTAGGGGCAGAAAATTTAGTGTATTTGAATTTCTGCCTGATAACATCTCCATGAATCCGAGCATCAGCAAAGATTGTTTTTATCTGGAGATTCTGATTATTTTTCTCTCCTTAAGTGCCTCTGAGGCAAGCAGAGATTTTAAAACAGGAATGTTAAAACTGAGTTACCATTCAGAATTGCTATGCTGATCTTCACTGTTTATGAAATACTTTCAGATTCACAGCCAAGAAGTCCTTTATCAGTTTATAATTGTTACTGTTATTATCAATATGAAATGCCATGTTGGGGAGAAGTGCTTTGGGAGTTAGTAAAACACTTGAAAATAAAGCTCACTATGAAATTAAGAAAAAAAAATATCTTGGCTGCTTTGGCTTTATGCTGTTCCTCTGCAGGTGTACACTGGATGAAGACAGTTACAGGAGTTTAATAGATGTCTACAAGCAGGAGTGGAGGGCAAGGTTGAGGATTTAGGAGAGTGGACTGGAATAAAGTACCTCTATTAAGTAGAGCAGATAAACTGTTTGAGGGAGCAAAGATGAAAGGAGTCAATCTGGAATAAAATTCTAAAACCAGGTTAAGGTATATGAAGGTATTCTGGGCTGTAAGTTATAGTACAGCAAAGACAGATGGTAGCAAGTCTCCAGGACAGGACAATAGGATTTGTGGCTAGGCCCTGAGGCTATAAATCCTATAATAAGCAGATATACCAAGTTGGATGAAGGTAAACATAAAGTGTGGCATGACGTATTTGGCATTATTGAGCATTAGATGCTCTGAAAGAAGTATTGGCTCCAATAGGAAAGACATATTGCCATCACAGACCTGCTAAAGGAGTGGAGAATAAATGTAGAAAAATATTATAAGGTTTTTTGAGCCATATTGCTCATGAAGTATGTCCTGGAAGATCAGATATGGTGGCTATAAAAAGAGGAGAGGATTTTAATGTTAACTTTTATATAAGATGTGAACATTTAGTTGAGAGCATGAGAAAAGATTGACCAATTTAGGATCATAATGTCCCAGACTTTTAAAAGAATGTGGGGCATGAAAAAAGACAGCACAGCACCAGTCACCTCAGTGCACTGTGTGGTATTGCAAGAATACTACACTGAATAGCAAGGAGCCCTGTTGTGAAACTCTGCATCCCATAGAAAGCACATTAATGAGTCTCTCTAAAACACTGAGGAAGAGAATTACAGACTAAACTTTCTCATAAGTTTGTCTGTTAATCTTGCTTTAGTTATTCTTGCTTCTTCTGAGATCCTAACCAGTGGTAGGAGTAATAATGATAATAATATTTACTTATGTTTAAAAGTACAATTCTGTGTTTGATAGTATTCTAGTAAATTTTAGCCTGTGATTATAATGAAAGTGAAAACTTAACAGTATCGGCTATTACCATCAAGCAGTAATGAGAGCCAACATGTTTTTCCTGTAAAACTAAAAACAATTATTGCAATATCTCAAATATATAAGCGATGTTGATGACTGTTTATTATTTTTGTGCTCATATTTAACAAACAAATGGGAGGTTTTTATGGCGTCCTTTAATTTTGCAGACTGAGGTGTTGATCCTATGTGCTGCCTGTCTGATTAGATCCCTAACAAAGTATAAAGCAGTCATTGACACTCTAAGCTCTAACATAAATGTATCATCTCACAGATTTGGAAGTTTTTTGTTGGAGTACAACACCTCCACCCTAATGTGTGTTATTCTCACACGTCATATGATTGGGAAAATTAATGTAAAAATGAATTTTGGGGTTAAAACAAAGACCAGATGTTCTTCAAAGTCTCAGAGGTTGGCTCAAATCAGAGGCAGAGCCACAAACAGAAATGATAGGTACTGGGAGATAGCTCAGAGAGTACTGGAGGGGTGGCTTTTAAGTAAGCCTTTGTTTTCAATAAGATGATCCTTCCATCAGTGGGAAAAATATGAGTCCTCAAAAAGAGACAGGCAGTATATGTCTTATTGTGGCTTTTCTTGAGTGGAAAACTTACTGGATTTCATAAATCTTTTAACTCACTTGAAATCAATTCTTCAAAGTACAAATGATAAGCTAGAAGAAGCTGAAATAGCAAGTTTTATTCATAGCAATTTCCCTTTAATGTAACTATTTCCTGATTCATCACCCCTAAGCAAATTAATGCAAGAAGAAAGCAAAATAGGATTAAACATAAAGATTTATTTCTAACAATTTTTACTTTTCAGATTATTATTGGATTACAATGTGTTTTACTATCATCTCTGAATTACTCAAAGTAAGCTAAGCAATCTAAATTCTTCTCACTAAATTATTTAGGTCATGAAAGTTTTCTGTTGAATGCTTTTGTGGTCAAATAATGTATCGCAGGCTAAGTGAATATAATTAACTTCAGTGCAATAATACAAAGGCAATAGCTAGGAAAAGTACCTGAAGTGGCTTCCATTATGTATTTACTTACGAAAATTGTAAAACTCAAGCCAGTAAAATTAATTTCTTATTTTCATTAATAAAATCTCAAAACTCTCAAGAATTTTTGATTACATTTTTCACGTGACACTGAAGTCAAAAGTAGTAAGTTTTCTTCCAATACATATTTACTTACAGCAGAATTAACTTCTTTCAAGACCTATCAGGTTCTCTTCATTATGAGTTCATAGGTCTGGCAAATTAACTCACAGAGTGACTGAACATCTTTGAGAGCTTCAAGACACACTGTGTTCTTATTTTAAAGAAAACATTTCTATACACTACATAATATTAATTATGTAACTGTATTTCAGTGTTTCACTGTTAAGGGAAGATAGGCTAGACCAAATCAACTTAGAATTTAAATGACTAATATGGTTCTTATTCATTTGAGAGGACTATGTTTGAGATTTAGAATTAGGTACCTTTAGAATTAGATACAAAGGTCAGTAAGCTCTATGTTTAATATCATTTTAAAATATGAATTAAAAGGCCAAGCCTGCTTATGCAGCACTGCCTGCAGAAACTATCATTATTCCAATTTAATACAAAATATTTTATTACAGTAGGCTGCTGACAGGTAAGACAATCTATCTGTTTTATGTACCCAAGGAAACAGCCAGAGATTGAATGGAAATAATTCCCAGACACATTATTTCTTGCTGAAAATGGCTGGATTTTTCCCACAGCAAATGAATGTCCACTGGTGTGTTAAAACAGTAAGGTACTCGTCAGCAGAGCAAAACCAAAAATATTTATTAAATTGTGTAATATTAAATAAAATTCATGCTCCCTAGGCTCTTAAACAGCATAAGTGAGAAGTGTGTTATTATAAAGAAAATAAAGTGAAGAGGATGAACACTCTGCTTAAAGTGTTTCTCCTTATTTAGAGTAACAAATTTGCTTACACTCTACTTTTATGAACAGTAAAATCCTCTACACAGTAAAGACCAGTCATATGCTCAGATTTTAACTTAAGATTACATAAAATGAAAGTATATGTAGGTTTGTTAACATGTGATCATTTGTTGAAATTTAATATATGATTAGTTTCTTATATATGACATGGCTTTTTACTTAGAAAGAAGTGCAAAATGCTTTAAGGATATTCCTCCCTTTCTTAAAATTCATCAGATCAATATTAACAGCAGGAAGAGAAAAAGAAGGTCTTAGGTCAGAAAAAAGGTTTCCTTAAAGAGTAAAACCTGCTATTGCAGCCTTGAAGCCAAACTTCAGGCAAGTAGACAGAAAAGAGAGCTCAAAAGAAGCTCCTGATCACCAGCTGGTCACTGAATATTCACATACACAACTTGTCACAATATTTGTTCAACTCAGACGTGTCTGAACTCACATGATTTTGTGTAGATGCTGAACAGACATCTGACTTCTTGAGAGATCTCAAAGCAGGTGTGAATTCGGTTGCTAGTTCTCACTGCATTAGTATTTGATTTTGTTTTAGAAAGTACTCATATATGCCTTCCTCTGCCTCAAAATGGACAGTTGTTGTCTTTCCAAAAATTAACCAGAAAAAGTTATCCTTAGCAGTCTAGTATTTTCTGCCTCACTCTGCCTCATTTCCCCTCTGTTCTATTCCCTGCACTTTTTCTTTTAAGTTTCTCCAGTTAGGCAAAGTTAGTTCGGAAGTTTTCTCATCTCAAAGTTGTTGTGATGTCACCAAAACAGGTCACTATATATTGCAAAATCGTATTTGTCTAGACAGTTAGAGTGACTGCAGTGGGTACAACCACCAGAGCAATAGTCACAGGGTCCTTCTTGTTTACACCTGAAATAATCCACTTATTTTCAGTTAGTAGGAGTCTGCCACAGAAGGGCCTGCATTCATCCACGAAGTTGAAAGTACATGAAACCTCAGGTGGCCCTGCTGTGGAAGCCAATTCACATCCTTACCTCGATGCAGTGACAAGGGCCAGAAACAAGAGGAGCAGAGCTTGATGTATTTAGAAATAGAAAAATTTCTATACAAAGATGCAGCTGGATGAGTCTTATTTGTCATATTAGAGATCACTGCTAACTCTTTGAAAGTAAAGATGCAATACTGGTAAATCAGAACAGAGCTGCATTCTTTGTCTGTTCTCAGACTGGGTTAAAAGTTGTGTTGCTAGCTGCCTGATACATCTCTTCATATCAGAAAGCATCACATACTTTAACTGGCTTCTGAGTTTGACTTAGTAATAATGTCATTCTGACACCTTCTGTGTTGCTAGGATGGTTGGAGCAAGTTGAGAAGACAGACCCAAAATCCTAACAAGGCTAGTAAACCATGCAGTAAAAACATCTTGAAAAAAAACCTCTTGATTTTGGTTTTGTTTTTCATACAAGGAAAATACAGCTGGAGAGAAAAAAGCTGGTAATTCAGTTGATGACAGAGGAGAAAAGAACTTTTCTAGTACTCTAAATTTGCCACAGATTTCTTGAAAAACATATAGTGCCTGAAGAATGCTCTATTTTTGAGGATTACATGTCCTGTGTTTTATTTTATCTTCTAGTCTCCCACAAAAACTGTCTGAAAAAAAGATTTCACAAAACGTGACCTTTTGCTTTCATCATTTCTCCATCAAAAAAAAAAACTAAGGAGGTTTTGCTCCATCTTTTTTTGTAGGACTTAAATGCCTCTGTTAGAAGGGTAGTGTCTTGGCTAGGACAGTCTCTAGGTTTCTTGCATGGCCCCTGGAGATAACTCAGAAAAAAAAGGATTTAGTGTATTTGTCTCGCTTTGAAGGGAAGTCATTTTCTTATTGCCTGAGAAGTGGGAAAACTGCTTTCAAATTCTTATTACAGATCAATGAAGATCTGTGTATATATTCCCAGTGTAACATTTTCAGTTAAAAATGTTTAGCATACTTTAACAAGTTATAGTAATTTGGCCACATGGTGCTCCAGTGGAAGCATGGTGATATAGACTATGTAATGAAGCAAAATGTCTTTTCAGGGGTGAAGACTGGGATTGCATTATCACAAATATACTGGCATTTTCTTCAATACTGATTTCCCTCAAGGGCAAATTTGCTTATGCCATTTAAAGCGCAGTATTCACTATTGCAAATGTGCTTATCCCCTAAATCCATTGCATGTTAACAGCTAAAAAAAAGTAAATTTGCATGCATCAGAAATGGTGACATTCTAAGCATCTGTATTCTGCTTTATATTACATTTCATTCCCTATCATACCAGTCTGGACTGCAATATTAGCCAGAAGTGGAGGTTACATGACAGTATTAAATTAAAGAAGGGAAATGTATTTTCTTTCTTTTCTTCTTATCCATGCAGTATTAAGTTAAGCACATCTGCAATTCAGAGTTTTATAGCTGGGGTGCTGCTATGCATCAAGGATGACCTCTGTAGAAAATTTAATCTCTCTCATATTATGCAGAAGATTCAGATACTCCCTCTGAGCCTCACTGTAGAAGCTGTAGGAGCAGTAGAATCTTGCAAGCACATTCAAGCCTGCACATTCAGTATCTCATAGAATATGCATAAGTCCCTTAAATTCAAATGTACAAAAAGATAAGTTAGCCCATCTTGTCCAACTCTTCAGCACCAGCTACAACCTCTAGGTGTAGCAAGTAGAATCAAAGTGGAAGAAAGATTGCTCTCTGTTGATTCAGGTGAGGGAAATAAAACATCAGGAAACACGAATGTGTGCTTTATACCACAGCTATGCTGTGTCTAAAACACTAAAAAGGAAAGCTGAGAACAAAGGAAGGTTGCATAGGGAAGAGGGAAGGGAAATGGGGTCTCACTAGGGTAAGCAATGTCTAGTAAAGCCAACTGCTCTTTCCTAAACCCCAGTCAGCACACCTTTACAAGGAGTAAGGCAAAGCACAAGAAGTGACGTGGTTTAACATTTGCTAAGGCAGTTTGGGCAGGATGAAATGCCTACCATGACAACATTTCTTAGCCAACACCAATTTCAACAAGCTGCTAAACCTTTGTATTGCCTGTGACAGTACAGACTGACAGCAGGAACAGGAGGAAGATGTGCAATGTCAACGTAGCATAAGGTTGTGGTACACTAAAGTAGCCTGTTAAAAAGTACTTTCTGGAAGACCACAAATGCTAACGTGCTTCCAAAGTGGAATACAATTCATGCAGAGAGCCTACAGTCCATTCAGACTAATCACTGGCTAATTTTCTTGTGCTTGTGTTGGGAAAAGCCACCAAAAATGGCAAAGGTATATACAGTGCTGGAGTTGTCTGGGCATAGACCAGTGGCCCTTCTGGAGAGAACAGATGTCATAAAACAGTCGCACCAGGCTAGCCATCAACTGACAACAGTTACTAAGATGAAGAAGCAGAAATCTCATCCTCAGTTATTTTACATGTAACTTAAAAAGCTATCTGGTGTTCCCCATCACTGTAAGATCTACTGTGATATATAGGATAATAAAGCTCTGAGATAGTACAGCAATGGTTACCAAAATCTACTATAATAAATGTTTATGTAACTTTGTCTAACAACATTAATTTAGTACCAAATGCAAAGCAGTACTAAAAGAGAAAGCTGATTCATGGGACTTTTAAGAAATGTTTCTGTTCTGTTGCCACTTAGAACTCAGGCCAGAATTCAGCCCTAGTGACTTTTCAGGGAAGTGCTAAGTGGAATGGTCTTGGGCTAGTCCACATCACAAAATCTTTACTCTCATTGATCTTGAAAGCAGCAGCTACTCCATAATCTAAAGGTTAAATTTCATTTTGCTGTAATCTTGAGGGCATGACTCAGAAACATGTACTGTTGCTGATTATCTCCTATAGAAAAAGGGAAGGCTTCACATCCGAAGTGCTGATAATACAATAAGTTTTTCAGACTACATATCTCTCTATAAAGAAAGTAGAAAACCATATTTCAGCGTTCATGATATGGTCAGTGACCTAAGTTTAAACAGCTCAAATGATCAAACCAGCAGAAGTATACTATAAATGTATTTTTATTGACTGAATTGGATAAACAGATTAATTTTAAAAAATCATATTACAAACTGGTGCAGTACCATAAAATCAGTTTGTACATGTGGAGATGCCATTCTTAGCTTGCGCAGCTCCTGCAGCGCTGTAGCCCATTCTCATTGCAAGCGGTACACTTGAGTGCTTTGAATGAGTCCGTAAAGCAGTTCCGAAACACAGACATCTTGCTCCCATGGCACGCTGAGCATGGCAGGAAGCCAAAGCCCCCACAAGAGGGGCACTCATGAGGATGCTGGACTCTCTGCTCAAAGAAGAATGTGAGAAAAACAAAAATGTTACCTCATCAGCCACCTTAAGCTCCAGGACAATTAAGGCTCCAGGACAGCTGAGAATACACATTCTGGTTCCCATCTTAAGCAATACCCAGCACCCCTTCCCAAGTTATATTACCATGGAAGAGCAGTACTTCTGCCTTTTCCTGTGGTCAGATCCACATGCAATGGTCAAAGAGGCTCACTGCAGGGTCATCAGTCACGTTATACCTTAGTAGCCTGTGCTTACATTTGCCAAAATGGCTAGCTAAATAAAGGATAGCTTGCATACATTACTTTGATCTAGTTTAGGTACAGATCAATTCCACGAGGTATTGAAATTGATTGAATCTAAACTTTAGGCAGTTTATGTTGACATTATATTTTCTATGCTGTATTTAAGATGTTATGACTTTTAGCATTTGCATGCTCACGCTGAACATATTGTTCCTATTACAGTTAGAGTTGATAGTATCAAAAAGCAATTCATAGCTTCTGAGAAGCAGTGCTTGAGGAAATAAGTGGTGTATTCAAATGTATGGGTGTAGAATGCTGAAGCTTTAAGTGTAAAGAGGAAAGATCATCAATATTCAACACTTATACCTGGATAAAATTGCTGCAAGCAAGGCTTGGGCTCCCTTAATTGTCCTAATTCCTGAGTAAAACAATAATATTATCCTATTTTATATAGAATGAAAGATAATGGAAAACACATTTCAAAGACATTTTTAAGTTGCACTTGCTGAAAATGTTGCTAGTTTGTTTAATGATTCCCTTAAGTTCTGTATCAGAGAAATGAAGGGTACACCACAGTGGGTACTTACCACAGTACAGATATGTGGTTTTAACGTTGCACTATTGAGTGAAAACTTTACAGAATTTTTTACTAAGGAAGAACAAAAATCCATAAAATTCTTGCTAGTGTTAGTCTGAGGAATTAGGTATCGTTAAAAAATTAGTCACAAATTATTACCAGACCGTACTAAAATATGTACAGACAATGTAGTCCTTCTTGCAGCTTCATCAAGAAACCTGGAGAGATTTCTGTAAAACCATTAATAATATCATTCATCTATTGACAACTCAGATGAACATGAAAAAAATAACACTTTTAATATTTACATTCTTTATTGCTTGTTACGCTTATAAATAATTACCTTTTCAACATGTAGTTAAGAAACTAACAAAACACAAATGCAAAATTACTTTAGTTCAGTTCCTTGAATAGTGGCCTTTTCTTTCTTGAACAGATTTGAATAGTGGCTTGTGTAACCACTTTTTGCTTCTTTATAAGGAAGAAACTTGACTTCCTCTTGCAATTGTAGTAAACCAACTTTTGCCAAAAAAAAAGAAAGAAAAAAAAAAAAAAGAGAAGAAAAGGAAGTGTAGCAGTGATTGTATTCAGTAACTAGTTAGTTTGCTGTAGTCTGGCATTGTTTGTCTTATACATGTACTTTCTGTCCTAAGATTAGAACACACATTGGGCTAGGTAATAACATTATAGGATCCCTCCCCCCAGAGCAGGATCTGGGGACATTTCACTTCAAAGTAATGAAAAATATTAAGGAGGTGTGTTATCTAGCCTTTCTAGTTACACAACAAGGTGCTTTACATATACTTTAATCATATATATACTTTTGTTTGTTTCTGGTTAGCTATTCAAGATGTTTTAGTATCGTCAATAGGTTCTTCTGCATTTTATACAGAAACACATAACACTGACGCAAGAGGCAAGGAAAGTTTTGCTGAATTAAGGAACTGGCCACACAAATGCAGAAGGTACCACCTGCACTGCAAAGGGACAAGGCAGATCATGATTTGCTGGATAGTCTTAAATCTACCTCCTGAAGAAGACAGAGGTGAACAAACCTGGGGCTTAGCCTGACTGGAACTTTTGAAAGGGTTTAAGAAGTAGACTGGCTAAGACATCAACATGCTTCACAAAAAGAGATACTCATTTTGTGATAAACTGAAAGGCATATGGTATACAAAGAGTTACTGAGAGCATATGCTGTAGTTTGGTTAAATGTAGGGAAAGAAAATACTTGGGGTTAAACCCACTAGATGTATTTTTCTTTTCATTTTTCATCAGTGCCTTTTACAGATGTCACATCCTCGTTATCTGTTTCTAATGCTGATGTTACATACTTCTGAAGTTTATTTGTTATCTTAATTTGGTTATGGGTGATTTCAAAATAACAAGATAATTAATAGCAATACATTCCTCTTCTAAGGACACAGCTATCCACATAATGCAGACACTATGATACATGCCTCCCCAAAATGTTCTTTGTTGCAGGCTATCCAATGTAAAACAGAAAGTTCCTTGAGCAGCCAATACCAGAAGACCAGTAGAAAAGTGATGACCAACAGAGATCCAACAGCAAAGATGTGGGAGCAGACCCATGCTTCAAGTGGTGGTGTGCATCAACTGCTCACAATAAAAGGCAAACCTGCCCCAGAGTTCTTCAACGAACAAGGAAAAGTAAGAGCTGGAGAAAGGCAAGATAACCTGTAGCATGAAATTTGTGCAAATTGGTGTAACTGAAATCTTCCAGGATTTGCCCAGATTTTGTAGAAGTCCAGCTTTAGGTCTAGCCAGAATACAGATGTGCAGGTTCCCAGCGCATTCACTGCAGTACACAGGGAAGTGGTGCAGCATCCACACAATAGGCCTGACTCTTCAAAGGGCATTGTGAAGCTCAAATACTAAAGATCATGTCAAAAGTTATGGGAAAGGGAAAATTACTTGCCTTACTTGCTGTGGCAAAATCAAGAGAAAATAGAGATGGACATTTTTGTGTTATCACCACTCACGTTTTCTCAGACTTAATGGGCTGTGATACTATGATATCATTCATTCAAAAACAAAAAAAGCATTTGGGATCACCAGTTTATAGCAGAAGAAAAGGAACTGATAAAAAAGAAAACCTAGTCAATTACAAATATTCGATGTACGTTTCTTATATTTATTTGCAGAAATACAATTACCTCAATTTTGGTTAAGAGATCCTGCAGTTCCCCAGATTCATTCATTAGTAAAATTTTCTCAGCACCCTATTAGTAAGAAGAAGAAGAAAAAGGTCATCCAGTTTAGCATGAAAAAAACAGAGATGATTAGAAGATTTGGTCTTGAAAATTTAAACAGGCTGAGGACAAATTTGACTCACATTAAGTATTTTGTAATTAGGTCAACCTTAGGAAAGCTAGGAGAGGAGAATCTCATTACAATTCTGATAGTACTGCCTCAAGTTCGTTACCAGGTGTCGTATCCCATTGCCTTTTTATAAAAGATGACACAGCTTGGAAATTCTCATTTTGTTCCCTTTATTTTACAGAGTAAGTTCCCTGACAGAATTTTAAAAATATATCTAGTTACCATGTCAAAAATTGCAATTACATAAATATACGACACATCAGAGAATGAAGCAAAATGAGAGGAAGAAATTGTGTTTCAAATATTCTGGCAGTTGAGCATTGAATTAAGACATAATATGCCTAATGTGTAACACAAGGAGAAAAAAGGTAATGAAAATACTGTAAGAACATTAAAGTCAGACACAACAATGAATAATAATAAATTATTCTGAGTACATTAGGCCTCTGAGGGGTTCTGTCATCTGAACCATGGCAATACTGAAATGTTTTTCCTTTTTCCTCCTGAAAGTAAATGCTAAGATATTATTGTAAACAAAATTAGCGTCAAAGATTATGTAAAACTTCTTTTTCCATTTTCTTCTAATTAGAGGGCCATATTTGAATGCTTACACTTCACTTATGTAACCAGACTCACTGAATACTAAATATTACCAAACACTTACAGACACCTTTAATCAGTGAATCACAAGAAACCAACAAAAGGTGAGGAAAATGAGGCACAGACAGAGGGAACAGTGTAGTCCTTACCCACTGCTAAGGGCAATTGGCCACATATAGATCTGGTGGTGGATTCATGTCATCATGCTGCCCACTTTGCTAGTCCCTGCATGCCCACACCATTAAATTTTATTTTTGGGTTTGCCTCTGGTGTGAGCTGGGAGATGTGGCGGGATGCTGGCACAGGACTGAGGTGTGGTGGCATGCTGGCACATGGCTTGGATCTGCCCACATATCAGCCGAAGGAGCTCTCAGCCCCACCTCCCCACCAGCATCACTCTCCCTTTTACTGGGAGGTGCAGGAAAGGCTGCTGGGGAGCAAAGAGAACCTATATGGGTCATTAATGTATGTGTTACAACCATTCACGGTGCCTTGTTGAGGACTGCAGAGGCTGCAAGTGCATAGCCCAAAAGCCAACTAAGGGCTATCAAAACATTGTAAAGAATGTTGTAGGACACCCTACTAAGGTTAGTTTCCCTATAGAAAGTCTTTTTCCTCTGGCTTTGCACAAAAAAGAAGCCCTTTTGACTCTGTGTTTGGTGATTTTCAACTCAGTTAAAAAGCAAAATCTTAATATTTCAGTGGACATGGGTGCCAATTTTTCTATGAACGCTACTCTTACAGTGCTACACTTTCAAAGAGACTTTTTTTAAAAGAAGTATCTATAAGGTAATTAGTTGTGGTTAATCAGTCACAAAAGGTAACAGGAGACTCAGATCAGCTAGCCTTGCTTATGCTGACTCGTCTGTTAAAATCTGTTATAGATGACGGGCACAGAGTGTACCAGCTTTGACATATGCATTAGGCTCTCTGCGTCCCCAGCAGAGCAGCTTTTAGCAGTTTGTTGGCCCCCTTCATGTTTGCCCTCTAATATTTCTGCTTTTGCACAGAGTGGGTAGTAGGAGTGGTTGGCACAACAAAGTGAGGGTTTGCCAAGGTGGCCCACAGAGTATTAGCTCTGGGCCTGCAGTGGCTAAAGACAAAGCTTTCGCTGCCTGTCTGATGCAGAGACATTAAGGCTTTGCAGTTCCACTCATGTAATTGAAGCACTGCTAATTCCCTAAGATAGACAAGCCCCAATTTGCTCCCATTTAGGAAAAGATCCCTTCTCTGTGGCAACAGTTGGCAAAAGCGTTCCTGTGACTTTTTCTCTGTGTTACAGTGATGCTGTGTGGTAACACTGGCTGGCTTTTACAGCAGTATAATTAAAAGTCTGGCAGGTTTCCCATTTTAGATTCATATTTTAAAGGATTTATATTTCAGATGACATTCATTCAGCCAGCTGTGTTACTGTCAAAGTGGAAAGCCTCATTACCATGGTTTTAAAATTAAAACCAAATGTCCGAATGGCTGTCAACATTTTTAAGTGTTTCAGTGTGTCTTTTCTGATTAACAGCTGCCTCAAGTGAAATTTTAATAAAAGATACTTTGCAGAGGTTAACCTTCCCTTTGGATTTGTGAATCTTAACACACAGAGTCTGTAATTAATAGAGTAATTAAAGCAGCTGTTAAATAAGTCCAATAGCTGCGTTCTGCCCAGAAAGTGATGTCTTTCTCTTCTTCCTAGATTGTGTTCAGTCCACAACTACCCACAAAGGGATGTAAAACATTAAACAATCTGTCCCTCCTAAGTCTCACATAAAGAGCACGAGGGACACTGGCCATAATGTTTAGAGAAGCAGCAAGGAGAATTAAGTTTTCAGCTTTGTTAACCACTTAAATTTCAAAGCACCAGGCTGTGAATCCTTTGTCTAATTTCAGTAGCTCTCTACCATGGTGTAGGAGCCCAGGGACTGTGGTCAGGTCTTTGGCATTCTTTTGGCAAGGAAATGCCACACACTTGGCTAAATCACTCAACAGGTTTTCTAGACCATTTTCATTCTTCAAAATATTTTCCCAATTTTCTTTTGAGAAATCTAGAAATTAACGTTGCATTCCAGATACTGTCCACTAACTGCAGAGCTAGGACAAATTCAACATCTGCTAAGTTTCCTACTGTCCCAGCTCTGTCCTGTCACTAAACCTATCTGTTGCTCACCTATCTTGGTTGTAACCCATTACCATTTTCATGATGTAATTCTTCATCAAGGACTACATGTAGATATATGGCTTTGAATTTGGCTGTACTAGAATATCTGCTGATTTTAGGAAGCAGCATCTCTTCCACATGCTTCCTTATATACACACAAAAATTAGCATGGGATAGAAACATCTCTCTTGAGGACACATTTGCTGTGCACATGAATTGCTTCCCTTGTTTCCTTAAAAACAAAAATTTGCTAATTATACAGGTGAGGCCCCTTGCTAAGGCAGCAGAATGTGCCTTACCATATGCTTTACCATTATTGAATTTACCATTCTTTTTGGCCGTGGCTTACTGAGGGGACACGATCTTCAGCCTACAACACTACACACATCAGGCTGCCCCCTGACAGCAGACGTGTGTTGGGTATGATTAAATGCCTGGAAATCTGCCATAAACTGAGAAAACTGACACTACAGTATAGCACCAGCACCATATATTTTGGATTTGATATGTAAAGAACTGAAAGATTGATGTGTAAAGAGCTGTCAGATTAATTGAACCCTGCTGTTCCTGAAATGTTAAACTGCAAAATAGAGGAAACAAGTGGGAAAATGCTAGGGGACTTGATGCAATAATAGCATCATAGTTTTACTGCCATAGAGCCACTCCTATCCACCCCATTAAGTGAAGGCCAGGAGAATGTGTTTACTCTAACAAAGCATGAAGATGATTGAGAGCTACTAATCATATATGGTCACTGGAAAGAAGCAAAAGGGAAACTGTTAATTGTTGTGTAACAAAAAATATGCTACACAGGTATTTGCTAATAGTCAGTTACAAAAATAGCCTCATTATTCTTGGGAAATAATCACAACCAGTGAGTCAAGATAATTTTACTGTAAAACTCATGCTGTAATGGATTTATTACAGCTGGAAAAACTAAACAGGAAACAGTTTCTTCAGGAAAAAAAAAATTAAATTCACATATTTGAAGAAGATTCAAGTAAGTTTGTATGGCAAGTGAATACTGGAATTCAGGAAGTGTCTTTTATAACCATCATGCAGTGAGCTAACATGTTTACTAAGGATGATTTTATTCACCATTTTTTTAAGTGCATCCCTTTTCCAGCAGAGTGGGTCTTTGCATAACATAAACCTGTAACAATCCTGAGTGCCTTTGTAAATGAGTAAATGAATGATCCAGGGTTTTCTTCAGTGTGGCTTTCTGGTTTTTTGGAAGTCGTTTTTTATTCTGCTTTTGTGCCCCAGCAGATGGCATGATTCCATTTCAAATGGATATAGCCTCAGGTGAGAAGAAGGGATTCAATCAGCTGCTAAAAAGTATGCTGCTGAAAAAAACCTGTAATTTCCTGACATACTGATATTTAGACAGTGTGTGTCCAAAAATACGATTCAATCCTGAAAAAAATTAGAAGATTAAAAAAACCTGTATTGTGCTTCACTGCAGCATGCATGACTTTGCTTGACAGGGGCTAAATATGATTTTTCTAGTGCTTCTGCCCAAGTCACAGATTGGTTTCATTCCCCCTGTGCAAGCAATGACAAATTCCACAGTGCTGTGAAAATTTATCCACACAGCCTGCAGTGCTCTAGCAACCTTGTCCATGCTTCTGAACAGCTTGGATACCATATACTTTATCAAATGCACATATGCTGTCTTCTGGTGTTTTTGTTACATTTATCTCATTAAAAATAATCCTGTCACCTTTCAAAACTGTTCATATTTTAATTAGGAGTTGGGTGTTTTTTCTCCATATGACTCATTGAAAGGTGCATGGCTCAGTATAGGTTCTCCTTTGTGCAATCTCATTCATGGGGGATTTGCCAGGAAATAAATATTCAATATTTTAAAAAGAGAGACAGAAAAAGAAAGGGGAAAAAATATTGAATTATTAATTTCTTGACATACCAGGCTTCTGGATTTCTGTGTTACATTTACATATCAGAAGATAATTATCATAAAAGGCATTAAAGAAATGTCCACTGTTACCAATGAGACCAAATTCTGTAATTAGTTCTCAATTGCATTTTAATGAAACACAAGCCCAGCACAGGTTCCAGCCAACTTAGTGCCTTTGGAGTCACTGACACATTGTCTTCTTAAAGTGCCATATCCACCAGACATTGATATAGCTGGGGGTGAATACTTGCCAGACCTTCTGATGTGTTGCCAGACCTTGTCAATATGCAAAATTCTCTTCCTAAATGAATGAATGCCAACCTCTCTTTTGAAGACAGAGAAATAAAAATTGCCATAAAATAATGTTTTTTGCCACATTTACCAAACAGAGTGTGTGGACACAGGTCCCTTGCCAGTGCTTGTGACAGGTTCACCATGGGGCTCTCCTTTCCCATCACCCTGCCAACCACTGTGCACCCACTAGCAGCCACAGCAGGCTGCCTGAGTTAGCTCTGCTCACACTGAACTTATTTTTCCCATCCTGGTTCATCTCAACTTAAGCACATTTGAGAGTGATGCTGTTAGCTCACAGCAGTGCCTCCCAGTATGATAATAACTAGTGGAGGGCAGAAACCTCCTCTGCAAGCACAGGTGAGGAGCATCCACATTGGCAGAGCAAAGGGCTGCCAGCTTCCCGGCTGGACGTGATGCTCCCTGTGAGCAGAGCAGGCATCTCCTGGACTGCTCCCTGCCTGCAGAGCAAATTCTCCACAAATAATACCTGTCCTGTGTGGAAAAACTTTAACCTTCTCCTGGAGCTGAACTCTGTGCCAATTAGCTACAGTGGGCCTCGAAAAATTAATAATAAAAAAAAAAAAAAGAAGAAGAAGAAGAAGAAAGAAAACACACCCAAACTCTGATTTTTTTTTTCTGGTTTTTAGCAGATCAATAATTTTTATTTTCTTGTGTTAAACTGTGGGAATGCACTTGTCATGTTGTAATAAATGTCCGTAGGCCAGAACACCAAATTCTTTCTTCATTTTTTTAACTACAGGATTAAAACCTGCTGACTACCTGTCAGCAGGTAGTTGGACAGCTAGATTTGTCTCTCTGACAGACAGCTAGCTTCCTAATTCACTTGCCTTCTTTTCTAGACCTCTCCAACATATCTCATAGGACACTTAAATAGTTCTAATGGGATTGCATTGCATGTTACACTGTTGCTCCTCTGTTAAAAGATATTTCTCATGAGCTTCCAAAAAAAAATTTTAAAAAAGCAGCAGTGAATTCATGGGCTATCCATCATACCAAAACAACTGAGCTGAGCAATTAACTTATTCAATCCATTCCACTAGTTTAACTGAATTCTTTTGACAAATAGATCACACATAGACTGAGATTTTTTTTTGAGTCAGTCAGAACTCACTACTTTTATTTTTAACCTGATAATTAAGCTAGCAAATCTTACTCTGAATCCTGTTGAATTTGAAGATGTATTTTGACAAAGTAACTCTGCTTCTGGCTGTCTGAAGAGCTCTCCAAGTCAGGTTTTTTGATAAAAGCATCCTCTACAATGAAGTAAAAACCACTGTCTGCTAGTATTCTGCACACAGGCAATTTTGCAGTTGCTGTAGTGGTCTGGTGAGCCCTGTGCCGTTTGCTAAGTTGCTCAGGGAAGCCTGTCTCATGCACAGCACACAGAGAGCTTGGAAGGGGACGAGGAGAAAGGAGAGAAAGGGGATTTGAGTGTTTATACAGGCCCAATATCAATTATGCCTGATTATTGACTAAAATTCATTTTGGTACTTAAGTTATTTCTGAAAATGAAAGTGTTAAGCAATACAAACACAATAATCCCACTGTGTTTAAATATAGTTTGCCTACACAAATCACAGTCTCGCTGTTGGTGCTAATTGCTAGTTCTTTATCTCTTGAGACAAATACCTTCTCTGAGCTCTCAAGCTGTTTTATTTGTGCCACTTTCCAGAATCTTTTTTTTTCAAACCCCAATTGTTTCAGTTTCTGAGACATACATTTTGAAATTACAGGCTGGCCTTAATGTAAAGGTGATTTCAAATATCAAGACTTTTAGACCCAGAGTACCAGAGTACAAATTTGGATTATAGTTTTCCATTTGCCATTCATTTCTTGCAACAGGGCAGAGTTAGGCTGTTTTTCTCTCTGTTCTACTGCTAGAATTTTCTAGAATTAAGTATTAACCAATTCTGTACCTAAAATAATATTCTGTTGATTAGAGATCCTGATATGGACTACATCATATAAAATTGAATGCATGTTTAAGGTCTGACACTCCAAGCTGTTAGTTTCATATTCCACACAGATATTACTAAACGAAAGGTTTATGCTATGTGTGTTTATCTTCCTGAGTCAGTCATACATATGGGTTCCTACGAGGAAAATAAAGAAACCTTTCTCTAGATGTTCATGGTTTCAGCTACAAAGGTAAGCTATTTTTTTAAGAAACACAGGATAGCTTAGGTTGTATTGTTGTCTCTTATTCCTTTCCTGATAGCCTCTTCTTGGTTATCTTTTGCATTTCAGATCAAACCTATCAGTGTAGATCTGTGTAGCACATACCACAAGAGGATCCCTGTCTTTGATTGTTCACATCATTCCAGCATTGCAAGCAATTTTCTAAAAATCCTACTTCTCATTCATTAAGATTTTCAGATGTTCTTCCAGACTGCAGAACAACACAAAGGCTTATGCTTTACTTACCCCAAGATAATGGCCATCGATAAACACAACAGGGAGTGAGGGAACTTCACAGACCCTCCTGCACCTTTCATCTAGTTCTTTTCCATAATCACTGTTCAGAGCAATGTTTTTTTCTTCAAATTTAACTCTGTGATTTTGAAAGATCTTTCTAACCAGTTCGCATCTTTCAAAAGTGGTTCTCACCACACGAAGGCTGGTAGTATAAATTACTATGCGGCCAAACTCTAGCACTGTTGACACCTGGGGAAAGAAAAATAGTTCTCATTACATTAAGTAAGGTGTTAATAGCTCCAAAGTACTGAGTAATTGTATGAAAAACATTTAAGCAAAAAATGCATCTTGAAAACGCAATCTATTGTGAATCTATTCTACATTTTTCAAATGTAAGGATGGAAGGGGAAGAATTAAGTTCTTGCAATTATCAACTTAAGGCAATTTAAGCTGCTTATCTAACTAAGGTACAACTTTACTTTTTTTTGAAGGTTTTAGAGATGATGAGTCAAGTTAAACATTTTCAAGAAACAGATATAATTTTAGATCTTGGTGGACTTCCAAATGTGAATAAATCATCACCATTTTGTTGGTGTCTGAATCTGTTATAACGGTGACTCATGTTCGCACAAATAGTCTAGTAGTACCCAGATTAAGTCCAAATTTGCTAGCTCAGGTGTTGTTGACAGCCTCCCTTAAGCAAGGACAGGAGCCTAAGCTAAGCTTCATCACATTCATGAGCCAACATTAACTTAGAATACTTTATGACTCTACACAGTGAACTAGACAATGACTGCAGAGGGGACAGAAGCATCCCTAATTTTCAGTGTGGATATATGTCAAATTACACTAACAACCAACCAACCAACAAAAAAAGTACATTTTGTGTGTATTCAGTGCCTCATTCAAAGCCCACTGCAGCTAGGGGAAGGCTATAATATGTTTCATACTACAATTCAGATTTCACTTTTTACCCAACTATTTTATATGTAGAAGTTTATGCTGCATCTCTCCTTTCTGTGATGAAAACAATTATGGAGTGTAAACACTACAGAGATTTGTTTGCCCAAGAGAGATTGGTACACTTTCGAAAAGCCTGAGAATCATTTCTCTAAATATATTATATTCAGATAAATAGCTAATATCCTAGCTTTTTTAAAAAGTTGGAAGGTATTTCCAAGCTTTTTGCATTATCCATTATATTAAGCAAATGATATTTAATTATTTCAGCAATATTCCAGGAGTAAAAACACAAGTTGGAAAATAAAAAGCAAAGATACCTCTAACTCACTGTAGCAATCTATGGAAAATAAACCTTGATGGGCGAATAGATAATTGTTGAACTACGTCATGCAATAACTGTAAAGATACAACTGTAAAATTGGGTGGATACCATTGCAGAATTTGCCACATAATAAGTCATGATTTATCTTACTGTGTAAATGAAGAAAACAAAAAAAAAGTCATCGCAAAAAGCATATTCTGCTGAGAAAGGTGTTTACAAGGTTCGACATACAGTGAAGAGTTCTCAGGAAAAACACTTGCATTTCATAGATCATCTGTACATCACTGGAAGTATAATTGCACATATGTAATGTAATGGTTTTCCGTTTCCTATTCTGGGAAGGAAGCATGTTATGATAGGCCACTGTTTATTTCTTTTGGAATGGATGTCAGGAACATTATAAAAAGTGGGCTACTTTTCTCCAGCCTGTTTTCTGGGTTGAAAATCTGTTACACTGCTACGGCATCACTGACTCTTCTTCAGCACACTGTTCACACATTCAAGCAAGAGGATTAGCTCATCCTCTACTTAAAAGACAAGTATTCTACATAAACACTGCCAAATATTTTAGTAACCACACATGGGTTGCTGGAAGTAAGAGGAGGTCATCTTTTTCAGATGTAATGAAAAGCAGTTCTTAAAACATTCCTTTAAAAGATAATCTCACATACTCATTGTTTCCTCCTCTTTTGGGGTGAAAATACATTTTTGAAGTGCAAAACTATTCAACAGGATGAATATTTTGGTTCCTACATAGCTCTAATCTGTAATGCTCTTTGTTCCCAGACACCAGAGGCTGGCAGCATAGGTACAGACAGTCATTATCTAGAGAAGCATCAGGACTGTGGTGTCCTTGCAGCATACAAATAAGCAGCTGAAGAGATGGAAAAATGGAAAGTTGTAAAGTGATCCTGAAAGATATCAAGTGAAAGGTGTGTACACAGAGTTACTTTTATATTTATTCCTTTATTTTTTCCTAATGTGGCAGTGAAGAAATACCCTTGCTCGTCCTGCAAAGAGGTTCAAGGGCATAGACTAAATAATTCTATAGGAAAATGTTAGTAAACATTTTGTTTTCCATACTACAAATGCACAGAACTTGTTCTTGGCAGGGCTTTACCATACCAAGGATATCCTTCCTGTTACCTGCCTGGAACCACACTGGTAATTAAAAACAGGAGTCAAGACAGCTAGAGATATTTACAGAATTTTTCTTGATGAAAGTCTGTCCTAATCCTTATTTTGCTATCCAATTCAATGGCTACAGTCTGTAATACTTAGTGCCTAGAATATGCTTTTGAACTAAATCAGCAGAATAACATTTGAATGCTGCGTTTTCCCTCCTTAGGTTGGAACTGTGGAAAAAAACATAATAAATGACAAGCAATATAAACAAATGAATAGAAACACATTTTAGAAAATGAACTTTTACAATTTTGCATAACAAACTTCAAATCAGAATCATCTTGTACAGCTTACAAATGCACATAAAATCTTAGCTGAAATTAAACAGAAGGTAATTGTCTGGTTAATGGGCATGACAAAACTTTACTTGGGCTGTTGGAGGGACAGATGAACACACCAAAAGATTTGGAGCAACTTACATTGACAACTTTCTCACACTTTCTGTAAGTGGGATTCTCATTAAAACCTGAAGCTTATGGAAATCATTTGACCTGAGTTTACAACCTTTGCATCAGATCCAGCAAACCGCATGCACATGGGCCAAGACCGTCCTTCAGGTAAACTGTCAGTGTAGAAAGATTGTCAAAGAAGGGATTTAAGGTTTCAGAGGGAAATAAATGTGCTTTAGGAACAATCCTCTACATCATTTACAGCTCTTCGTTTAACAGCACAGTGCTACCATCTACCCAAGCATCCAAAGGGAGCATCTGTTTTACTGCATCAACCTGAAGAGCTTGCATTTTGCTTGGGAGTGTCAAGTAGGCAGCAGCAGCAGTAGCATGACCTGCATCACTTCATGGTACAGATGCCACTCCCAATGACTTAGGAACAGCTGCTCTTTTTTTTCCTCAGTCTGGAGAGAAAAAGTAATTGTTGCACTAGTTAATCCTGTTCATGGCTGATAATGAGAAAACCAAAAGATCTTTCTTATTTTGCGCCTATCTCAGTCTTTTTTCCAGACTTCTCTACCAGGTGGATCAGGGCTTTTGTAAATGAGCAGTTACACTTTGGTGTACAACTGGGGTAAACCTATTCTTCTGTCATCCCATTGGCATCCATCTGACATGCTTGCAACTAAACATAATCATTAACTGAGCAAGGCTTTTGCAAACAGCACGAGGGATATCATCCCATGAGACTAAATACGCGAGCTTAGCATCAAGAGAAACAACTGAACAGAGGAAGAAATTGCTGATGAAAAAGAGAAGGCTTAATTGAGCAAGGAGATAAGTAACAAAGTGGAGGGATGCAGGGAACTGAAAAAGGGCTGAAAAGACAGAAATAACCAGAAATACATAAGAAACCAAAACCTAAAATGTCAGGATACTGACAAAGGAAGAATAGAACAAACTAAATGTAGGAATAAAAACATGAAAAATATTGTAAAAAAATAGATTGTGAAACAAAACAAAGTAAATTTTAAAACAGAGAGAAGATCACTGAAATATGACACTCTGAATCTTTTTTAAAAGAAATCGTGGTAGCCAGTGTTAGTGTACAACAACAAACATATTACAGAATATGTGAATCTCTGAGTTGTTTCAATGTTTTAGTGTATTTTTTTTAAAAAAAAAAGTGTATTACTGGAGCTGCAGAACTATGAAATATTTGGAAATCATGCTGCTAAAATACGTGTTTGAGAATTTACTTTTTCTGTATAACAAGTGCCATGATAATAATAACAGGCTTCTCTGTAGCCCTGAAAAAATAGTATAACAGTCAGATGTTTCCATGGTGCTTCTGAAAGCCAGTTAAACATGTACACCATAAACCTCCCATGGACACCTCTGGGTTCAGACCTTTCCCACTGTGTCTTATCCCTTGCTCCTGGATACAGCTGCAATTTGATTATCAGCAAAAAGGGTCTGTGTTTCTCTACTGGTCCCATAGCTACCTTGGCCCTGACCAGTCCTTTCAGTCTGAGCAAATGTCACTCACACTCCTATTTGTTAGGTGAATTTATAAAATTAATTACTGAATAATTATACTGGATTATTTCTTCAGCACATTTGTCATTAATTGCTTTCCCAAGGCTATAGATTAATATTGTTAATGACATTTTTATGTCTGCCTTACTGACTTTGAGTGGCTCTTTATCTTTGAACCAAAACTCGTAACATGGATATTTTTTCAGCCTAGCTAAGAGCTGGCCAAATTTAGAGCAGAGGATGGGGTCCAGGCCAAAGTTTTTCTAGTTTTTCTACTTGTGGTGTAGGGAACACTGCTGGACCTTGGGGCATAAAGTGATTGCTCGTAAAACAGTTGTAACATTTTAATTTTTAAAACTTTTGTATATGGCCATGTCTGCAAGCAAGTAAACAGAGAAGCCCAGCATCAAGAGCAATACTTATGATGTTAACCTCGATTTTATTTGCTTGCAAATGAAAACTATGGTCACAACACTATAAAAGCAGTCATGGGATTTTTTTTTCATCTTCTCCCCGGAAGGGAGGCATAAACATGTGTTTTAACTTCATTGGTGTAAAAGCGATTGCTATTTACATTCTTAACCATCTATAATTTAGTTCAGTGGTGGCATCACCCACAAATTTACACCGGGTTCTTTTAAAGTACAAAGTAACAAATGCAGAAAAAAAACAACCCACTAAAACCCACTCAATACCTTGCATTACATGAGCAACTGTATTCTAGCAAAAGCAGAATATTTTTCTGCCACGATTAATTGGCTGGCATATTACCTTGGCAAAAGCTGAAATGTTAATGCCAACCTTTATCACAAAGAGATTTTTAAAGGTTTTTACTATGTTCAGATATAACATTCAACTAATGTTATTCATGCAGTAGTGAATTGCTTCTGTGACCTAAATCAATGGCTGATATGCCCTTCCCTGTCTCAGAATATCATCTTTCAACGTCTCAGAGTGTTCTACTGAAATTTGCACCCCTTGGCTCTGTAATTAGATACTATAAGACTGGCAGAAGTATCTGCTGTCTGCTAAGTAAGCTGAGGCAGGAATCTAGAGCACATTACAAACCCTGAGCCAGAGATGTTTCAGTAAGTAAGGGCAGCATTCATCATCTAAACAAAATGTCAAGCAAGAGAAAATGTGCATATATATATATATATGTAGATATGCATATATGTGCATACATAAGTATTTTTTTGCATGCTTGCATAAGCTTTTGACTAAGTGGCTCACTTAATAAATCGTATTGCATAGCCTATGGCTTGGATTAGTATCAATAACTATGTGGCAGAATTATGGCCTAACAGTAATTTTCTACTACAATCAATTTTGGATTTTTTGTTTTTATTTTCCACTCAGAAACAGAAGGTCAGAAAACAGCTAGAACATTCTCACTGAAGAAGTTCTGCAGAAAAGAAAATAAATTTAAACATTTCTGCAAGACTGAATAGATTTTACTATCTTTTGAGTTTTAAAAGTCTTTAAAAATGTATAGTAAAACTAATGAACACTTTCTGAAAGAGTATTTTGAAGTAAAAAGGTATCATCAATATGTTTTCATTTTTCTCTACATGGCAATTCATCACAACATATGTTTTTCAAAATGTATAGCATTTAATGGAAAGCATACTTTTCATCATGTCACTTTTTAGGTGAAAATGTGTGACATTGTTTGAATGAGATGGCTGGAGATGGAAGGTCTGTGTTCCAGTGAAAATTACAATATTTGCCATCAACAACATAATACAATACTAAGGGAGCTGTGAACCATTCCCTTCTGTCTGTTATTGTTGGTTGCCTGGTTCGAATTAATGATTTAATGGCATTTCTCAGGAAGAATTTATTAGCTGCCCAGAAGACCGCTTCCAACAAAATACAGAAAACTTCATTTTAGGAAAGCTCAGACTAAATTTCTGCAACAGTGCAAGTCATATACTCAAGCCAAAGCATTTACTGACCTCTTAAATACATCACTTCAAAAACTCTACACATTTTCTTGTACAGTTTTGGTAATTACAGGGACTATAGCTGTAGAGTTTGTAGTCTGTGGCCTCCTGGGACAGTGGAATGATATTACCTGTTATCATCCTCATAACCATCAGCAAGCTGGGAAGGTCAATCAACACCCATTTACAACGAGGGCATCAAGAGCTGCACTCCTAAACAAGGTGGCTAGAGAGTCTGGGACACTCCCAAATAGAGATACTAGTTTTGCTTTCCCCAAGAAAGTGGTCAGGGGACTTCTTTCTATGCGTTTAAAATAGCACAAATACTTGTGTGCCCTTTGTCTGCTTATACTTTGTCACTTGTCTCCCCAACAAACAACAGCCCTAGGAATATATTAATTTACAAAAGCTGTACAGGAGCCCAGGCTTCGCTGCCTGATTGAGTATCCCAACACAGGGCATGAAACATGTCATCTTTTCCTGTTGCAGCTTCACAGGGCTAGATAACTCTAAGAAGCTGGTCACAGTTACAGAGAAGGGCTGTGATCTAGCAGGAACCTGAATTCTTTGACCTTCGAATTCCTGGGCAAATGTTGTTTCTCCTATCTACACACCTGCCACATCCTGGTGATTGTAAAATATCACAGTTTTACCTCCTTAAAGTTGGTATTCTCAAAACTGTTCATCAACTGCAGCGTGAAATAGACATAGGATGTCATTACACCTAAGACATTTGTACAGTCTACTTACATATGTCTGTAATTAATTTCTGCTTTTCAGCCTGTATATCAACTTTGGAGATATTAGATGAATAGCAAAAGCAATAATAATATTTCATATGATATTTATACAGTTTCTTTCACCCTAAAATCACTTTATTGCATGCTAAAATACCAAAAGGATGTCCTCTGACACCATGTATATGTGTGCTGTTACCCTTTCTGTTCCTCAAATAATACAATTGTGGTGAACCAACCACATGATTTTTTCTGCCTTATTAAAACAGTGAGCAAAAAACTCAATTTCCCATAAATTTACCCTCAACCCTTCTCCCTTTGGGAGGTGGTCGGACCTCTGCGCACCTGACAGCGACAACAATATAATATCATGTCATTTTTTCTTCCACTGCAGGCTTTCTCACATATCTTCCAGCACAGATCTCTGTTTAGAAGAGGTCAAAGTGTTTTCTTTCAAAGCAGAAAAAAATACTTACAATACCACAGCAAAGGAGTGCAGGGCATGACCCTGCCTCTCCCTGCTCTTTGTAATGCTTCAGCTATCAGCAGGTTCAGAAGATACAAAGACTACAACTGAGCTCACCTCCCGGTGCCCTTATTACTGTTCATCTAGCACACACCCATACAACCAGCTACAGCCTGCTCTCAGGTGCCCCAAGCTCAGATAAGAGAACAGGTTATCTACCTAGGGTTCATGGTCTCTGCTAGACCCTGATGCCCCTGCTTTTGCAGACTTTCTAAAGTCAAACTGCCTGCTACAGGTGTGACACTGGATCTGAGGAAAGAAGTGGCTCCTGTTTAACAAGGCACAGTAATGCTGCGGAAGTCACCCAGGGCAAAATTTATTGCAGTGTTCAAATTAGTTGAAAGAAGATCCATATTTGTCCATGCCTGATTTAATTTTATCTAGCAAGTGTTGGAAGGTCTATCAGTATTTTCATATCAGTTTATTTATGCCATTCTGTGTATGATAGGAATAAATTAAACCTTTGAAAATCAGAAGCAAAAGATAATCCTGTGAGTAATTCTAATCTAGTCTGCAATTCTGCCAGGAAGAAACAACATTGATATAATTTCTGTTTCTCTTTTGCTTGCTCACTCCCTATTTCTCTCCCTTCATATTTACCAATTTGACATCTCTAAGAAATTATTCTCAGAGAAAAAAAAAGAGAGGGAATCTCTGGGAACATCCTTGGAAACGTTACATAAGTTTATAAGAAAGGTGAAGCATTTCTTTGTTGCACAAGGACACTGCCTGCAAAAACTGAAGGGGGTGAAGAAAAAGTTACTGAAAATGGTTTTGTCCTCAGCAGTTTACATGAGGCACTAGAAGCTATTTGAAAAAGGAGTATCCAACAGCCTCCTTTCACATTGTGAGCTTCTTTGAATTATTCCTGTATTCAGCAGAAGAGTGTTGAAGCAAGACAAGTTGTCCCTAGACTGTCCTGTAACATTGATGAAGCTACTTGTGGTAGTCTGGCATATGGGGCATAGGCTAAGGCAGGTAATAGCTGAGCTTCTTTACATTAGTTGAGTGTTTCTGTCTTCTATACCTTACACCCTCATCAAATTAGTGGACCTCATCTTTCTTTTCCTTTCCAAAGGAAATACAGTGACTTAAAAGAAATTGAAGGGTATGTTTGATCCCTGAGGTATTTTATGCTGCATAGTTAGCACAGTAATGTATTTTATAGCCTATAAAATGTAAGCATTCAGAGGATCAAACCACATTTCAGCAAAGTATTGTCTCTCATACCCCTTCTTCTGAAGTAGTCAATTACATCTATGCATGGACAATAAGAGAATAAATTATTACAGCAAGGATTAATAATGGAAAAAAATGTTGCCCCAGGAATAACAGATATCATAAAATTGCCAAAATGTGGTTTCCTTTTTTCAGTTTCCATACAAAGGTCTCAAACATAACCCTGGTGCATTGGGGAAAACCTTCAATACTGTTTATCCATCTATTAAGGGAACTGCCTAAAATGTTGCTTTATAAGTGAAATATAATTACAGTGTTAATTGACAAAACATTGTTATATTATCCTTAAAATGCAGCTGAAAAGTCTTTCTCAAATAATCCAGTAATGGTAGTAAGAAACAAATAATGGATAGTTCTTACTTAAATTACTTTATATCATTTTTTTTCATTATTTAAAAACCTTTCATTGTTGCAGAGATCTGTGATTCAATTTGCCAGCATCCTCCTCCCTTCTCATCAGCCTTATGAAGACACCAAGAAAAATGCAATGTTAAGAAGCACAAAGCAAATAACATTAAAATATTAGAGCCAGACAAATGATCTCACAGGTAATCTTTTTACAATTGGTCTATATATACTGGAGTGCAAATAGCTTCCACTATCAGCTCAAAGAAAATCTTTATGATTCTGTCCATATAAAAAAAATCTGACACATAATTCAGGACAGTTGCAATTTCAATCAGAGAATTATCTTAGAATTTTTTCGTCAACCAGCACAATCACCATGCAAAATTAATATGCAATTATTTTTTAGGACAGAAAAACATGCATGCAGCATGGGCAACAAAAAAGAGTAGATGGAAGACACTGTGAGGCTAGAAAGCTAGCGAAATCCCTGGTGACCGGAAAAAGGGAAACATTGCACCCATTTTTTTAAATGGTAGAAAGGAGGACCCTGTGAACTACTGACCTGTCAGCCTCAACTTGGTGCCTGGAAAGATCATGGAATAGATCCTCCTAGAATCCATGCTAAGGCACATGGAGGATTCTAAACAGCCAGCATGTCTTCACCAAGGGCAAGTCCTGCCTGACCAACCTAGTGGCCTTCTATGACAGAGTGACTATATCAGTGGACAAGGGAAGAGCTATGGATGTCATCTGTCTGGACTTATGCAAAGCCTTTGACTAGGTCTCCACAACATCCTTCTCTGTAAATTAGAGAGATAGGGATTTGGTGGGTGGACTGTTCGGTTGATAAGGAACTGGTTGTATGGTCGTATCCAGAGGGTAGTGGTCAACAGCTCGACGTCCAGGTGGAGATCGGTGACAAGTGGTGTCCCTCAGGGGTCTGTACTGGGACCAGTGCTGTTTAATATCTTTATCAGACATAGAGGGATCGAGAGCACCCTCAGCAAGTTTGCAGATGACACCAAGCTGAGTGGTGCAGTTGACATGCTTGAGGGACAGGATGCTATCCAGAGGGACAAGCTTGAGAAGTGTGCCCATGTGAACCTCATGAGGTTCAAGAAGGCTAAGTGCAAGGTCCTGCACATGGGTTGGAGCAATCCTCAGTACCAATGCAGGCTGGAGGATGATGTGATTGAGAGAAGCCTTCTGAGAAGGACTTGCGAGTACTGGTGGATAAAAAGCTGGACATGAGCCAACAACATGCACTTGCAGTCCAGAAGGGCAACTGTATCCTGGTCTTCATCAAAAGAAGCATGGCCAGCAGGATGAGAGTAGTGAATCTGCCCTTCTGCTCTGCTCTGGTGAGACCCCACCTGGAGTACTGTGTCCAGCTCTGGAGTCCTCAGCACAAGAAGGACATCAGCCTGTTGGAGTGGGTCCAGAGCAGGGCCACAAAAATGATCAGAGGGTTGGAACACCTCTCCTATGAAGAAAGGCTGAGAGAGTTGGGGTTGTTCAGCCTGGAGAAGAGAAGGCTCCAGGAAGACCACATTGCGGCCTTTCATACTTAAAGGGGGCCTATAAGAAAGATGTGGACAGTATTTTTAGCAAGGCCTGTTTTGGCAGGACAAGGGGTAATGGTTTCAAACTAACAAAGGGGAGATTTAGACTAGATATAAGGAAGAAATATTTTACAATGAAGGTAGTGAAACACTGGCACAGGTTGCCCAGAGAAGTGGTAGAAGTCCCATCCCTGGAGACATTCCAGATGAGGTTGAATGGGGCTCTAAGCAACCTGATCTAGTTAGAGATGTCCCTGATCACTGCAGGGGGGTTAGAGTAAATGACCTTTGGCAGTTCCTTCCCACACAAACCATCCTGTGAATCTATGATTCTTTGCCATTTACAGCAGGAAACTCCCAGTGCAATTTTAAGGCAGCAGTCAGGAAAGATCTAAACCATGTTTCAGAAAGGCACATGAAAAATTTCCCCTTCATTTGCAAAGTGTGCTGTGGGAACTTACACCAAAATAGACAGCTGAAACCTGCTATACTATCTTCCAGCCTTATTACTATCTCACCTACAAAATATTACTCTGGAGCCAAATAGTCCCTGGATTAAGAGGCGCTTGATATTACGATTTGGGTGCTGCTCCATTGCTTTAGTTTCTTTGAGTATATCAATCATTATAAGCCATGGAAAGGATTAGTCTAGGATTATTATTTTATATCAATTAGTTTGACTCATGACATTGATATATTTGGAGTGTTTTAGCCAGTTCAAATTGATAACCAAGGTTCAGCCCTGTAAAAGTAAAGGTGATGGAGGGAATGCTCTGCCATTCACAAGGCTTTCCCTATATAAAGTGAATGAAACTACAATATTTCCTAGAGTACAATATGTAAAGGGGACACACGTCACTGAAAAGGTTGACTAGAAGTCTATTTCATAGAGTGATTTTCTAGCTCTTGGACCACAGTTCCTTGAGTACATGTCAGTGATGATTCACCTGGATAAAGTTCCATTGGAGTTTCTCAGTGTATGCATTTTACCAAGTACAGTGTTTGCTTGTAGAGTGAGCAAAGTAGCTTCAGACCACGTGGGAAGTACACTTGCTTTTTCTAATACTGATCTTCATCTTCACTGAGAGCTTCATTGCTTCCCAGCCTTCAATGTCAGGGCCACGGCACAATCCAGTCTCATTATTTCATCTGTTAGTTCAAAAACTGTAATGTCAGCTATGAAATGAACTCATCAGGAAAAGAGAGAATAAAGGAAGCTAAAAATTGCTTTAATTCCACTCATCAAGCAGTCTGTTCATCTATTACCCTCCTCTTCCCTCATCGATTCATTTCAGAGTAACAAGACTTCCTATACAAGAGGAAAGATGATGGGATTACTATAAACACAGTATCTGCAAAATGGCTCTTTTGAGACAATGAACAACACTAACCTGTAAGACATTTTCTTTCCAGCAAAACAAACTCAGTTTTTCAGTGGGGAAATGCTGCTGTTTTTGCTAAGTAGTTTTCACTTTTCATTGCTGTTTTACAGTATATTTAATATGAACACACTTAACACTTAATACCCACCTTAACTTATAGAGAACACATCATGCAAACTTCAGCCAGCACCTGCCCTAACAATTAATTTTCTCTGGCAATGGGTTATTCCGTATTTTCCCTCTGTGCCTACTCTATGTTGAAAGACTGACTGTAGCATGTTGTAACCTGGCATCCAACCAGGGAAAAAAATTGTTTTCTAGAGGTGCAGTGTTACTAGGAGTTATAAGATAGTTTTATTAATGTTTTATTAGCTGCTACATTTGATAAAGGGCTTTCAGATGAACAATCTGAGTGTTATATCTGAGTGATATAAACAATTTCTCTGTGGTTGATGTGATCACTGGATCAGGAAATTGAAACCTATACTTCTGCAAAATTGTGTTACAGTGCTACAGGAGATACAAGCTCTCTGATTTGCTTCTTGTGGTTTTAACTGCATAAAGCAAATGTTAATTAGAAACACTTAATTTTAATACAACTTCTTAAGAATTAGGCTGTACTATTCAAAAGAGGAGCTAAATTCAGGAAAATTCAATGGTAAAGTCTGCAAAAAGCTTGCAAAACTTCAAATTCCCTTGTGGTCAGGACTGAACTTCTCATGGAAATTTATGCTAGAGTTTGTTCTTGTGGTTAAAACAAAGTTATGAAGAAAATGCAGAATAGATGTGGTTTAAAAGTAGGTATTCTTAAGCTGTCATCAAAAGAATGAACAAAAGGATTATTCTTAATGTTGGTCACCAGCAGGTGTTCTTGCAATACAGTGTAAAAAAACAGCCTACGTCCTCCCATTCACTTGGCTTTGCCAAACATACTAAATTCAAAATAGAATTGAAAACTCATGTTTCTCTACTTTTTTTTTCTTTTTCTTTCATCTTTCTTCCAAGTCAAATTAATCTCTCAGGACTTTAAGTTTTTCCCAAGCCTCCAGGAGAGATTTGTACTTCCTCCAACACTGCCAGTATATGGAAGCCTTTCTTCTCCTGCCTCTCACTTTCTGCTTTATTCCCTCAAGGGAGAGTACTTCACTGCCACACTTGACACTTCTGGCAGCTATTGAGGGACTGGTTTAAGTGCAGCCCTTATCTTTTCATAAGATTTATGTAAGGTCAAGATTACAAGCCAGTGCTGTAGGCAAGCTGCAACAATGCTTGGGAGCTAGAGATTTCCATAGTGCTAGTTCAGAGTATGTAGCTGGTGCTGCCTTATTACATTTCAGTAGGGCTGAGCATATCATGAATCAGCCAAAACAGGACAGAAGCCCACCAGATGACTCACATCACTAAGCAAATAGACATCCCCAAATCAAACCTAGAAGCATTTGCAGTGAACGCAGATTCCATGTTTCTGGACATGTCTTACTGAGTGACATATCTTATCCTTTCTTATGAAAATCATCACCATGCATTGCCATGGAGCATGTATAGAGCCACCATTTCAGATAGAATCATAGAATCATAGAATGTTAGGGGTTGGAAGGGACCTCTGGAGATCATCAAGTCCAACACCCCCTGCCAAGTAGGACCATAGAATCTAGGGCAGGTTACACAGGAACACATCCAGACAGGTCTTGAAGGTCTCCAGAGAAGGAGACTCTACAACCTCCCTGGGGAGCCTGTTCCAGTGCTCTGCAACACTCACGGTAAAGAAGTTCCTCCTCATGCTGAGGTGGAACTTCCTGTGCTCTAGCTAGATGAATTTTGCCTTTCTGGTGCAAACCAGTGCCATAAGATAAGCCAGGAAGGGACGGAACCAAAACCTTCACAGCTTTCTACTGATGGTAGTTCATGCCTGAAATGTGATGAATTCAAAGCATTGTTTCCCTCTCTGGTAGGTTTGTTGAGAAATTCTGTGAATCCATTTACCTAATCATCTTAACAACACTGAAAACACAGGGTAGTTAAAATCATTGCAGAGCATCTCCACAGCCTTCACACCAGCTTTTCAAGCTCCCAGACAACATTCCAAACACTGACAATCACAGCTCTTCCATTTCTCTCCAAGACATTTCTGTGAATCCAGATAGCAGGAAGCTTTCTTCAGCATCCCATGGTTAAACTCAGTTTTTCTGCTTAAGTATTTGATTTATCTCCTGAATTGTCTCTACAATATCAGTATTTCTATTTTATTCCTCTCCAGCCTATCCCACATATTCAGAGACCTTGTGCAATTACCACTTGAGATTTTCTGCAAACTAATTACTTTCTTTCAGTATCTACAAACCAGCCAGTCTCATTTGCCATGACCTTGGTTTCCACTAGTTCTTCAGCTCGTGGTTACTTGATCTTTTCAAATACCTCTGCAGAATAACTTGACATAATTTCATCCTACCAACTTTACTTAGAAAGATTTCTCAAGATACTTCAGTTACCTTTATCATCTCGGAGAAGAGAAGAACCTTTGCTTCCCCTAACAATAATCTCTTGGTTTTCACCCATTTACTCCCAGTATCCTCTCATCATAGTGTTCTGTCTCCCTTCCTGCACTGCTTGATGTAAGTTGAATTCCTGTAACAAGTCATTAGGTACAAACTATTTACTAAAGTAATGAAGTGTTTGACTATGTATAAACAATTTGCACTAAAATTCCAACCCAGTCCAGAGAAAACATAGAAGCTATGAAGCATGGTGGCTTATCAGCGGTCAGATAGAAACTTTCCACTTCTGTAAGAACAGTATTTCTGGCAGATATTGCTTGTGTTGTGACAGGCCTGAAAACAGCTGTGATGCCTACAAAAATGCACATCACGTGACCATTCAGGCGTCTTTCAATTCAGGTCTAAATTTTGACCTGAACTTTCATTGCATATTAGACTCATTTTGGTTCCAGTAGCATGTCTGATCTATGCAAAACTAAGGGGACATCACTTTTAAACTATCCCAGTGAGGGTTTATGATTGTGTTGCATCAACAAAAAGGAAAGGAAAAGAGCTGAAATTCTACTTTAGAATTTTTACCTGGAGACAGCTCTCTGAAGACTGCTTACAGAACAGCAGCATAATGATTTATGCAACGTGCCTTTGACATGAGAAAGAAACAGGCATTTTTAAATGTCTGGAAAACTGGGAAGTCAAACAAAATGTGAAAATAAAAATGGTATATTTACAATTTATTATTCCTACTCATTTTCTGTGTCTGCTAACAGACAAGATGAAGTTAGAGAAAAGGCAAATTGGAAGGTTACTGTTATTTCTCCAATGTACCTTGCAAACAGAAACTGATTAATATGAGAGAAGAAAGAAGTCTACTGCATGTCAACTAAAAAAATGCTGCCATCAGTAAATTAAAAATGTATGGCTTGAGCTGCATAGCATCTGCCTGCCTAAAGCTACGTCTGTAAATATTGTGGAAGACCAGAGGACTGGAACAATGGATCACAGATGGGTCATGAAAAGAATGTTAATATTAACTATACAATTCTAAACAATGTGCAAACCCTGGAAATCTGATAAGTCCTCTCTATACTTAGAAGATTTGTCCTAGATTATACCATTTAATTTCCTATTGCTTAACAGTTATGATTTATTCCTTGTGATAAGAGTTCTATGTAGGAGTATGAAAAATAATTATTATTTAACATTGGATCAGTTTTTATTCCACTTCTATTTCTTTATTGCTAGCAATAAGGAGAAACAGACTGACTAAAACTATAATCAAACTTCAATAAAATGGAACTTTTTCTCAAGTTTAAAAAAATGTTTGATTTTTGCTTTTTTTTTTTCTGGGCCTTTCTATTTTCCATTTGTAATCAAAACAAGAAGAAGAACTGAAAATAAAAGAAAAGAGCATGTAGGTCAACTTGAAAGAGTTCTGACTAGCACTTAGTGTTTGGTCACTTGCCTAAAAAGAACCTTTAAACATATCTAGACTTCTCTATATTTCATTGTATGTATGAAATACTTTAATAAATGACTAGGTTTTTTTCTTATATAGTTATTGTCCTTACTGTCAGTTCACATTTTAAGTTACATTGAGGCTTGTTTTTTATTAATATGGATAGGATTTTTCAAATATATCTGACTAGCCTGAGAGGGAATGTTTTGTCCTGCTACTTATTTTGGGGGTAATTCTGCTATCTACTTATGTACCATTGCCCATGATGTCAACCTGAACTATTAAAATAATCCAAAGACACATTTGTCTTTAAGAGCACCCTTAGTTGTGGGCCCCAAATCCTATTTTCTCTTGTCATAAGCAGCTTTTTCTTTTGCTTGTTGTTTATCACACTGTTCAAGATATTTGTATCTTTAGTTGCCTCTTCAGGGAGCATCATTGGGCAAGTCCTATTTGAGAAAGTTCTGCAAGTAAGGATGGATTTAGCCAGAAGTGAACTAGAGCAGGACTTGCTGAGGGTGAGCAGGTAAAGATGAAGGTGCTTAATATCTCAGATCATGTGAAAAAGTTAGGAAACAGTGTGGCTCCAAGTGAGTCCTGGTTTGAGCATGCTGGCCCCGTCTGTCTGTAGTCACTACTGCTTCACTCAGAACATTTCATACTGCAGAGAAACAGACGGGTGTTGATCATCATCAAATGACTGTCATGAAAATTACTATGTCTACTCTGGCTCATTTCTTTTTAACTTGGCAGCAGATTTAGAAAACCCTGTTTACTGTTCTCTGGCAGGCAGATGAAGTTAAAAAAAAAAAAGGTGCTCACTATTCCTTCCCTCTTTCTCTTTTCTCCTCTCTTTCACCAGCCCGTTACCTCATCCTTTCTAAAACATTCCCTTTGTATCCTGCTAGAAAGATTGATAGATGCTAATAATAACATAATAATACTACATACATACATGGATCTCTGACTCAGTCATTTCACGTTTAAACATAGCCAGGTGCAGTTTATTCATGCAGTGATCCCCTTTATAGTTCCCAAATGTCAGTTACAGTTTGGTAAATTAAAAGGCATTAGTGGTCTGTGAAAATGAATTAAAGTCTGTTGAGCTTCTTACAGATGTGATTTATCATATTTCTGACTGGAGAATAAAACAGTTTGCTTGTGAGATGCTGCTTTACATGTCTCTTCCTTCTTTGGAGGCTATGCTTTGTGTGGTGAATGGATGTTTTCCTAAGACTTACCTTCAATACATCAGAAATATCAGGATACCATAGGAAACAACACAATAGTCCATGACTTCCTTCTTATTTGCGCCAGTGCTGCAACTGATATTTTGCCTAGTATTAAAGACAATCAGCAAGTAAAAAACAGCATTCAGGAAAGCTCTTACCAGTTATACTTAGCTCAGATGAAAATTTACTGCATTTTCATTGGCAGATGAATATACCTTAAAGTCAGTCTGCCTTATACAACAGAAGTACTTCTGCTCACTCAGAAAACAATTTAGAAGATAATAGCATAAATGAAAAAAAATATGGTGCCATTCTCAACCTCAGTCATTAGCAGAGAAAATTCAAAATTATGGTACATTTTTCACAATTTACCTTCCTAATCAATAAAATATGAGGAAAGAGTTAAATGAAGTCTGGCTTTGATTTGGGATACAGCCTGGAGTTTTCATGTTTGGCAGATAATGAGCTTTCTGTCAAAAGCTATTTTATCTTTGAATGTATTCCTGTGAATGGAAGCTGGAATGAGATGCACTGAGAACCTGAAACTCCCAAGGAGTGAACAAAATTGGGAAAACATCACCCTCCCAGTATGCTTAGTTTTCATTTCCAAACATCTGGCAAATCGTGTACTTTTTCTTTCCTGACAATTTATACAATTTAAATTCTACCTGAAAATTTTACTCGTGCAGGCTGAGATAAAAATAGGCTATTCTATAAAAAGCTGAAGTTGTCAGTGGTACTGCATAGTTAAGGATGAGACCAATAATTTTTCAGATGGACACAGACCATTCTCTCATATAGGGTCACAAATCACGCTGCAACCTGTTATGAATTTTGCACAGGTCTTTGAATGAGGCAAAGAGCAAAGTTAAGCTCTGCTTAGTGCAACAAAGTGCTGATGAAGTGCTGATTCAGTCCTTGTTCCTCAGTGAGAGAGAGCTTTATCACTCAATATATGGAAGTGACAAAATGGAATCTCTTGTAGTTACAGTACTACTTTGTTCCTTATTAGCACTGAGTGATGAAGGACTTTGTTTCCCTGCTATAATACTTAACCTAATTGGAATTATTCTCTCAGCTATCTCATAACTTAACAATACCTAGAACTTTGGTACCTTCATCTTCAAACCCTGAGTAGTTATGCACTCAGTATTTATACTAGTTATACACTCAATCTCCATTTCTTTAAATTTAATATCCATCTGCATTGCACACGTGGAGTGCTCCATTCCTTTTCTTATGCAATAGATTCCAAAAACAAACACAGAGAGCTTGAGATTTTTACGCAGACATAGAGGATGTAATTCCTAGACAGCACATATAAACCAAATCTGTCCTAGAATAACCTATACTTCAGCTGCTAGCCTTGATGTTCAAAAGGGGGCAGATGACTCATCCACCATTTCTGTGTGTAAGCAAAGTAGAATACATTTCTGTGGAGTAGAGTTACAGATGTCGTTGCTGAAAAAAATCTAAGGTGTAAGCTTTTTTTTGGCCTTTTTAACTTAATAAGTATATTGTCTGAAAATAAGAATGTTGCAGCAGGTTGTATGCTTTATACCAGCTCCTAAACTTGTTAGTCAAAATAGCAGCCAGTTTAGTTATTCCATATACATCACATCTGCAGTTGGAGTAATTTTTTAGCAAGTTCAGTGTGAGCAGCTTTATGCTGTAGTCTGATTAAAGATTTGTCCAAGAGATGTGTATTTTTTAAATAAAACATAAATTATTATTATTATTATCATATTTTTCCATATAATAATGCTCTTGTAATAGGGTTAAAATCTATGTGATGCCATGGAGTTAAATGTGTTCTCATCAAGGGATATGACAAGATGCTGATGCTGAGATAATTAAGTAAGATATCTGCTTCACTGTTGTAGCAACTCTTCAGTGGCTCCTTTGCACAGATACAATTTAATCCCCTGCAGCAAGAAAAATCAATAGCAACATTTAGACTAATATAATATCATGTCTTCAAACCATGCTGAAACTCCATACTGATTACATTTCTGCCAGTTGCATAACCTTCTGCCAAAATGAGAATTGAGACAGCATGAAAGACAGGTCAGAAAGTTCACTAGACATCTCTCCTTTTTTGAGAACTCTTGTCCTATCTGCTGTGACTTCACAAGAGAACTGCTGGAACAGCTGGTTGAAGGAACTATATGGTTCAAGGCTGCTCCCAGTCAGTGGTAGCAGAAAAGAAGACAGTACTAAACACTTGTATCCAGCTGCAAACATTGGCCTGTAAATGTGTCCTTCCACCTCCCAGTATCTCACATGAGGATCCATGGGAACATCATACACCAAGGAGATAGGTTTGCAAAAGGCCTGACCACCTAGCAGATACAAAAGCAATAGCTGCCCCGACAAAATTTTGTAGACAGATTTAAATAAACAGGATCTATTTCCTGAAAAAAAGTGGTTTAGAAACCACTTTCTCTTTTAAACCTTCATGACAGCTTAAGTTTGGACTTGTAGGGACTGAGTAGGTGGTTATATTTTTGGATCATGTCAGGATTTGGAAGAACAACTGAACTTAACCACTGCATGTTCAGGAATCCAATTGAAAGTATCAGCCAACATCTGGAAAGATTAGTTCTCGAGATACAGATTAAGACCTGAGATAGGTGGAAGGAAGTCCAGCAATATGCTTAAAAGTCTAATTTCTCACTGTGTCTATCAGTCTGTCTCTTATGACATTCGATCACTGCACAGCAATGAAACCCTTCACAGTTGCCTGTGGGGCTAAGAGGGACAGTCTTTTGCATTTAGATGTAGCAAATCAAAAGCAGAACATGTGTAGATGTGCAGGAAAATATCACATTTTTTTAAAAAAGCTGCAACTTCAGTTGCAGGTTTAGAAAATGACTGCTTTCTGTCTTACGCAAGTTGCATAGGGAAACAGTTATTTCTAAAATAACAGTGTATGACTGCTGTCAACTCTTAATATTTTTAAAACTTATTGTATAATTAGTGGTCAGTAGTATTTCAAACAAGACCACTGGGAGTCAATCCCAAAGAAAAAATTCTTTGCCTTGGCACCAGCATTGTGTGCAAATATTGGCCATTGAGTTTTTCCATATTTCTGTGTGAGAGGTGAAGAAAGACCCAGTCCATGTGTGGTATTTCTGCAGTATAGAAGACGTACTCCTCTGACATAATTGATGGATGGTGCTTCTAGATACAGTTCCAAAGTAAAATTGTACTAAGGCTGTTAAAATGCTTTCCACAATTCATACTAGCAATGAATGATGGTTTTTCTGTCTTCTTTCTTGCCATGTGTGAAATGAGTCTCTACCTCACTGACTCTAGCTGCTCATCTGTGACCATTTCTGTTGCTTTTTATGATGGAGGCTGTAAAGAGTTGTGCTGTAGCAGCGTCTCCACAATATAACTACTGTGTCAAGAAAAAACAGAAAACATATTGCCTGTTTGGATAGGGAGCTGCATTTTTCCAGCTTATTTTCAAAATCCACATGCTGGGGATGCTAATTATTATTTATCTTACAAGTTTTGGAAAAGTTCAGAGAGATTTGAGCTTCATGTTTTATACTGCCTAGTGATGTTGCAACAATGAGAAAGATTTTCATGCATGAAAGTCATAATCTTTTCTCTCTGGCTAGATATTCCATTCTGAAGCATGCTTTATTGCACTTAAGCTACAAACTTATGATGCTGCCAAACATTGCCATCACGGGTTAAACCTCCAGCCAAAAATAGCGCTATCTCTTTGACCATTTCTTTCTTTCAAGTTGTTAATTGTGTTGGTGTAGTGTGTAAAAAATTGCCAAAGCTAGTGCACAAATGTCAGAGAAGGCTGCTGACAGGCCATAGCAGTCTAGCAAGCATTATCTGCAAATAAAACATGACTTGATTTCTTCTCTGTTAGGGAAGTAAATAGTCCTCCATGTGACCTACATGCCAATTAAATTGGCAGCAAGCAACTCCTGAAATGTAGTTTTGGTCAGCCGCTAGAACAGTTTTCCTGGGTCATTGTAACACAACACCTGTATGGTATGCGTATATTTATATTTGTCTAGCTTGTTTAAGCTTACTAGTGTAAGTATTCACAAATTGTAGTTCATAACTGAAACAGTTCTGAGATCTGTAAACTAAATAGAATTGTAATGTAATTACCTATTAGAAAGTATTTTTGCTAACACCTTCTATGACATGAAATTGAAAGCATTGTTACGTGCCTAGAGAATCATACCACTAGGGTAAAGATATTTCCTCATTCTTTTGAAATTCTTTTCTTTTTTTTCTTTTGTAATAAAGGACCTGTGTTTCATCCTCATTATTACCATATTTTTGCAATTGCACAACTGCACAGCTGAGCAGTCTGGTGACAAATTGGCTCCTGGTTTGAGTTAGAACAGAACTAATTTTGTCCAGTGATTTTACATCTCAGTTTCTTCTAACTAACTGCACTTGCTGAAGTTAACAGCATATTTTTGCAGAAAGTGCCTGCATCTAGCAGTGATAACACTTGGTGTTTATAGTTACTACCAAGGGCTGGCATGCAGAAAGGCTCTTGTTTATACTTGCTCCTGTGCAGACCGAGGTCACTGCTAAATCTTATGTACCACATCAGGGGGTGCAGAAGGGACGCACCTGGGGGGGAGGAGCGTCCAGGACAGGTGACCCTAAACTGACCAACGAGGGATTCCATCCCATATACATCATATTCAGTATAAAGCTGAGGGATCACAAGGGTCAAGCTCTCTTCTTCAATGGCTGGCATCCAAACAGAGGATCCTGTTCTGCCTTCAATCCCAATCTGTGTGTTTCCAAATCCAGTTACAGGACTATATAGGCACATAGGGCTTTTCATATTTGTAGGCAATTTATTTCAGCTTTGTGTTCCACAAAAATTTATGTTTTCTGTGTCAAAGGCATGTAGATAATCAAGGCAAGAGAACATATCAAATAAGATAGAAGGCAGCCTGTTGTACAAGGTCAAAAAAAAAAAAAAAGGAATAACCCATTTTTTTCTTGATAGTGCTAGTTTTAGAAATACTTCAAAAGACATTTTCTCCTAAGTGTCCTGCTGAGTTACTAAGTTGAGCTCCACAGCTAGAAAAAGCAAAGTTATTGCTACTAATTAATGATTAAGATTAATCAATTCATCTTTTTCATCTCTGTTGTAAGAGGTCAATTCAGAAAAAAAAATTAATTCCTATTTTTAGAACAAGTAGAAAATATTTCTGCACTACCATCCTAAGTTTTCTTTTTACAGGCTGTTTATGTAACATTACCCTCTATCAAGTCAGTTTGAAGTGAGATGAAGCATTTTCCATGTTAACTCAAAGGTTGAGCACCTTATTGAGCAGTTCCACAAATGGACATTATGTAAGAATCCCAGAGCAATACATAGGCTTGGACCCAGTGTTTGTCTTGTATTCCAGATCATCTACCAGAGTAATAATTAAAAGTATGAGGATGGCAAGCATATATGGTATTTCCTCCTAATACTCTCTCAATTTACGACTATTTTCAGCTCAGAGAATTTCACAAGGCCAACACGATTCAAGAATCCCATTTAGTACAACCAGGAGGCCTCTTTTACATTTGGCATTCACAGTCATTGCCTGAGAACAAGTACACCAGTCCTTTCTTTCAAAAAGAAAGCAAATGTATTTTTAGATTTGAAGAGAGAAGATGAAACAAGGTGGCAGAAGATGGCTATTTGCAACTCTCGTGTCTTGGCTACTTGGATTCAGTCTCCTCTCTATCTCTTTTCCCTAACAAGCAAATCACAGGCTACCAGCTTTTCTAGGATACCTCCATGCTGAAACAATGCTATCACTATAAAGCTTAAGAGACAGAAAGAAAGAAATGAAAGTCAAGTATGACGCTGAAGCATAGTAGTATTTGGTATGGCAAGCTGAGAATCAGCTGTTCCACTCGTGCTCCAGCTACTTACTCATGCTGTCTTGTGATTGTCTAATTCAAAGTACAACTCCCACCACTGCCTCCTGCAGACACGATTTGTAACAAAGCAGCATCTGCTTATGTACATTTTGTGTAGGATTTGATCCACCAGGCTTGCTCAGAGGACACCTACTGCATCAAGCCCTACAGGTGAGACAGGCAAAGGAATGCCTATTTTGTGGTTCCCATGGGACATGAGTAGGAGGTAACTGTCATGTCCTGTCAATACTGAGATGCTGAGACACATGGCCAAGGCAGATTATTATTCAAATTTTCATTAATAAAAAGGGGTTTACTGCCTTTGAGACAAGGTGGCACCAAAGAGAGGTTTGGAGGATCACAGTTTTGGAGCTTGATGTCTAAGTTCTTCTTCAGAAACCTATGGGATTTTTGAATGTATCCCTAAAGTTTTGATCCACTCTAGTACTACATATTCTGTATATGTAATATAATATTCACTGCAGTATTACCATAGCTACTTTGCAATGCCCTTTGGCATGCAAAGGACAAAACCAGCAGGTGAGACTTATTAATAAATCACTCTGCTCAAGAAAGTAGTCACATGGTGTAGATTTCACTGAGGGAAAAATTAAATTATGTTTTCCCCCACAGCCCATGGCAGCAGCTCTGCTTTTTCCTACAGGCTGCATAGCCTACTTGGACCACAGGCACTTAGACACTAGCTGGGTTAAGCCCAAGACAAGTCTATTCACTGCCGGTCAGTTGTTAGAAGCTGTTTTCTATCAGTGGAAGAGATAAGGTGCTAATGAAGTGCAAAATGATCTTTTCCTCACTGCTGCTTCCATCCTGCATCTACTGGAGTTTTGCTATACCTGAGACTCCAGTGTGTTTCACAGACCCTTGCTAGGAAGTGTGTCAGCTCAGTCTCTGTCTCAGGGAAGGCTGGTGTCCACAGATTCAAAACTGCACTGTTCCTGCCACTAATGCCTGACTTCTACAGCAAAATGCATAAAGGTTAGTTCTCAGCTGGTTTGCGTTTTAATACAGCCATTACCTATGCTAAACGGATAAAAGTATTGCAGACAGTGGGGAAATATTAAGAGTGTCATAACAATTTTCACTCACCTGCAGTTGTAGGTGTGATTTAAGAAGCACTTAAAGTACCTGCTTACATAGCTTCTGAAGAAGAAACATATGTAAACATAGAACAGAACAGTTTATTGTCCCAGGGTTTGCCTCATACAGTGCACCTGGGTGTCTGAAGAACAGTATCCTCATTTATGGGTCCTTTACAAGGATCAAGACACATCAGAGCAAGGATAATTTTGAGGCCATGTGGTGCTCTGGAAGGTTGGACAGATGTCCAGTACATGCTGATCAGACCACCAGCATAAAAATCTAACTTTTTTTTTCCTTCAATTATTGATTCAATCTTGGTGAAATGATAAATGTAACCATGGTTTTGTTGCTAAGCTTCCCAATGCTGAGCATATTGAAGAGTCAAGATGTCCCTTATCTGCTTTTTAAAAAAATAAGAAAGCTAAGTTTTTTTTAACTCAAAGCTTGTATATAACTTTCAGAGGCTTAGACAGCTCAAAGTCTATTTACTGAAAATTTCAAGCCTATGTCAAATATGTAGATCAAGTCCAATTGCAGCAAACTCTAAAATATCACGAACAGCCTAATAATAGACTTCTCTGAGCTCAGTGCTGATTTATATGAGAACATTAGAACAATAAAAACCAATATCCTAAGTACTGACCAACCCTAGGCTGCAGTTAAAAGCTCACAGACCTGGACATCTTCTTTTTTAAATCAGTGTAGCTCTTCAGGCACCAGCTCTGGAAATTACCTGTATTAACTGTGACTTAATCAGCTGAACCAGCTGGATCACTGCCCCAACCACTGTGCTCATGGATCAAAGCACTTAGGAAGGTACAAAGGAAGTGATGAAGGGATGCTATGCCCATTCTAGTGGCGATACAGTTGTCCCTCTTAACAACATATTTTCTGTAATAAATAGAAACCTACTTTTCATAACCACGTGATCCTCTGTGTCATTACAATTTCTCTCATTCTTCAGTGGATTTCAGTATTATCAGTATTACACTGTTTAATAATTAGTTTTCCAGACCTGATAACTAGGAACATACATTGGAACTTCATAACTCAGAGGAGTATCTACAGCTCACTGGGATTTATCTCCATCCATATAAGTAGCGTTGCTACAGCAAATGCTATGGCTTTAGGTTATCAGCAAGTTTCTCCAACATTGGTACTAGGTGGTACAAGCAATCCAGCAAATCTTTTCCTTTTGCAGGCCATGCCCATTTGGTAGACACAGGGAAGTGTATATGAATGAGAATTGTGGTGGTTTTAGCAAAGCTGCGGTGGTTCGGTCCCTGCTGGCAGCTGAGCCACATGGCCGCTGCCACTGTCCCCCCCACCGCAGACAAAAAGGTTTTAAAATGCCTTTCTGAGTTCAGATAAGGAGAGTTTAATACAGTGACACATAATAAACAATTGCAGTAACAACAGCAATAACAACAGTAAGAGAAGCAATGTACAAAAATATGCAATACCGTGGACAAAAAAAAAGAGGGTGCAGAGAGGACAGGCCTCAGGGCATGATGTCAGCATGGTATAGAAAAGCCCAGCTGGATGAAATTAACCCTGTCTTGGCTGAACCAGGACAAGAATATGAAGGGAAAGTTCAGGAGATCTTTTGCAATCTTAGTCCAGGCCTAGCAGAGGTCTTAGAGTTCAGAGAGTTCAATGATGCTGGAGTGTCAGCACTAATCATCTGCCAACAAAGTGAGGAGGATAACATTATGACTTCTCCGGTGAAAGTGTAGAGCTCTCTCTGTCTCTTGTCCCCAGAGTTTTGGGGATTGTAACAATATATGCTCCAGGGGCTGGAGTGGTATACAATGTGCTACCAGCCTAAAACCTTTGCTTGTACTATTGTGCCAGAAACTTTCCTTAATAGCCTAACAAAGAACTTTCCTTAACAGCACTGTGCAGCATCTGCCTTCTTTGGAAGACAGTTGGTTTTGGCTGTCTTTCATTTTATTTTCTCTATGGTGTTAGCTAGCCCTATTAGTCTGTAAGCTCTGCATGTCCTGCTGTGTATTCACTTTGCCAGGTCACCTACAAGTAAAGAAAGATGAAAGTGACCCAACCACCCCAGAAGCTGTCCTTTCTTAACAAACTTCTACCTGATTCTTAACTCTTTCCCACCTCTCTCTCTAAACATTAATAAGCTCATTCTTTGTCTGGCTGACTGAATATTGACTTGCACTTTGCAGTCTTAAATGTTAGCTCTACCTGAGACACCACACTGGAAAATATTGTAAAGACAAAGTACCTTGTGTCTGACCTATATCCCCTCTGATGCAATGTTCACAAAGGCATTAAACAGGTTTGTTAACCAGGCCTGTCCTTTCATAATAGACATGAGCAGGCCCTGCCTGAGAATGAGATCTGTAGCTGATTTAGCAGAACGTGACCTTTAAGAAGAGACTGGAAGGTCAGTGGAGTGTGTAAGTATGGAAATGGAGGAAAGGACCCATGCTGAAACAGTGGAAATGAGAGGAGACATGTAAAACCTTTGGCTGAGCTCCATTACATTGCACATTGGAACAGAAACAGTTCTGCATGAAATATACTTAGTAATAAACCAGGCAACGGAAGGAGTTTTGCTTTGTGTCACCTGGAAGCCGTCATAGGGATGGCCTGGTCATAAAAACTGGTGGTGAAGTGAATTATATTTATTTCAAGGAAACAAGAACCATTTCTCTGCTACTTTCTATGGGAAAATATAGGAAATATTCAGACCCATTTGCATTTTAACAGTATTCTAAGTCTTAGAAAATGAAAATTCCAGTAACACTGAAATAAGACCATAGTTACTTTGGATATGCAGAGAAGGGGCTTATGCTTCTGATGCAATTAACAGGTCACATCCCCAGCTTTGGAGCTGCCAAAACCTTCAATTTTAGTGTTTCAGCAGGAGATAATTTCACTTATACCAAGGAGGTGTGCAAACAGGGAGACTGAGAGCAGATCCTTTCCGTTACTCAGGCTTTTCAGTAGTGTACATTTCTCACAAATAAAATGTTCCTGACTGTTTGACTGCTGTATTGCCAACCCCATAGGAGGCTACTCCTGGAGGCCAGGTGGACAAGTATGACCATTCCTGCCCTCCACCAGTGATCACCACTGACCTCCCGCCTTCCTCACCAAGCAGGGGTTGGGGAGGCGTTGCCACAGCAACACCCTCTCACACACACACCTCACTAGGATGTGGTTGCTATGTCAACGATCTCCTTGTGGCAGCCACCCCTGGGACAAAGTCTGGAAGGGTTGCCATGGAAACTGTGCTTCCCTGAAGCATAGGTAGGGCTAGTCTCTTCCCTGCCTTTTTGCCCACAAAATGTCCTGCCATGAAGCTCAGATAACCCCCAGACCTGTCCTACTCTGTCCCACTCAATGCCCACCGCCGTGCACCTGTGCTGCACACAGCTGCTCCCATCAGGCTCACAGCAGCTTCACCAGCCATGTAGGGCCAACCTGATAGATGACCTTTTATTGTCACAGCACAGGAGCAGCTCACATCTGGGGACATAGACAGTCATCGGACAGATTAATGTGAGGGACCTAGCTTCTCTTCTCAAGAAGCAGTGGAAACAGGAAGTCACTGGTTGCGCTGGTGCTGGAAGCGCTCAGAGCATGGATGTGGGAAGATGCAGCAGAGGATGCACATCTACTTGGCAGTAGATACACATTCTCAGGCCAGGCTTGTATCATATAACAGCAACAACATCAAAAACCACCTTTTCATTTGGAAATACTTCCGGTATTACATCACTCTTTAAAATTCCCCAGAACTCCAGAAGGTGTGGGGGTTTTTCAAAAGTCTCTTGTGGGAAGGAACTGTCTGAACCAGTTCTGTAGAATGGCTGTAGTTAGTAAATGTGGAAAAAATATTCCAAATCCCAAATATACAATGGAACATTAAAATACATGGAAGTGCTTTTAGCACAGGTATTTGAACAGAAAACATGAAAGGTCTTGACTCCATGACTTAACAAAGTCCAGTTAATGAATTCCTGCTTATTCCTTGAACATTTGAGAAAAGTGATTTGTTATAAAGGATCTCTCCTCTATCACAGGGAGTATCTGGGGATTTGGGGTAATAGCATAGTGGAAGAGTTTGCAGATATAATCTGAAGAATCAGAAAGCTGACACTGCAGAAAATCTAAAAGAACCCCTAGTTTCAGGGTCACAGAATACTCACACTCAGTATTTGGCTTCGTGCATACACATTTTAGTTAATAAGTGATACATTAAACACTAAAAAAGAAGTGTTTGCATTCAAGAATTTATCAGTGTTTAGGATTTAGGTCAAGAGTTCATGTGTATACTCTGGGATTACAAATACCTGCTTTCACACTGAGAAATGTATAATGAGGTTGTCTACTGCTGAATCATCTAAAAGGAACAGAAATGGGCTCTCCTCAGGGATAAAGGACTTAGTACACATCTTAACATTGTTACACATCTGATGTTGCTTATCTAAGATAATTGAAACATATAACTGCAGATGACCTCACATAATCAAGAGGGGGACTTATAAAAATGTCCAGATCAAGAGATTTTGAGTTATATCTTCTAATAGAGATATATTTCTATCTTATCTTATCTTTGAATAAAGAACCTGAAGCCAGTTATAGGTTAATTTAATTACCATCGTAATTCTGAACTATAACAACCTTTAGAAAGAGTTTGGTTGCATACTTGTTGCTCTTTTGTTTGAATATTAATGATTAAAGATTTGAATATTGTATATAGCTAAATTATGTATATGCACTAATTTTTTTAGAACTTTTTTCTTGATTTTTCTGAGGACTGTGTTCCTCTACTTAAGGTGTAAGTGTGGTATATACTATTTCAAATACAGATACTCTGCTGCTTCCACAAAATAAACGGAAAACAGACCTCTGCCTAAGATTTCATTCCTCTGAAATTTTCATGTGGGAAAACCATCATTGCTGCCATCCTGCACCTAATCTGATCTGCTTTGCAGATTAAACACAATGGAATTTGCAAGTATACATATTTACGTGTAGGGGACAGTAGGTAACATCGTAAACTCATTAGAACTAATATAATAGGAGTAGAAACATAACACACCCCTGTACAGGGGATCCGTATAGATCTCCAGTAAAGCCCCAGTTAATTCTGTTACATTTCTTTCCTGATGCATACATGGCAATCACAACACACACATTTTTGCTCAGTTTTGAAAGAAAAAGTTCACAGTCAGTGTGGAGTGGGGAGCTCTTGTATACCAGAAAGAGCAACGAGCCCCTCCTGTGCAACAAGAGCAAGTGGATAGCAAAGGGAATGAGGCAGAATATTAGGAAATCATAAATGAGAAAGGTTTGGACAAAGGGAGGAATAACACTGGGAGCTGAAAGTGACAGACACAAGGCTTACAGCCAGCAGAATTTCATCACCTACCTGAAATACTTTTGCCAAATTGTCAAAGAGGGCTTGACCAGCGCTGACTTTATGCTTGACTCCCCTGACTGTGCCATTTTTGCTGAGGATATTGACTCGCTTTGTACCAAACCCTCTCTCTTTAGTGGCTCTGACTAAAATGAGCAAGTCATCCTGCTCACTCTCATTTTCATCACACTCCGACCCTACATGTCCATTCTGCTGCCCATCCACTTCACTGAGCCGGCTGGTTTGGTCAGTTTCTGAGCTACTGGCATACTCAGAGTCCAAAGAATCCGCAGCTTCTCCATCAGTGTACACCTCCTTCAGCACCCTCCCACTGTGCGAGGATGCAACACGGAATCGAACCTTCCTTGACAGCCTCTCGCCGTCTGCCTTCATCTCACTTTTAAACATCGCCTCTTCCATTGATATAAGCAGTTTGCATTGTTCTAGTGTGGTTCCCATTGCATTTGCCAGTTTGTCACACGTAACAACAATATCAGCGCTGTTTTCTGTTGACAGGGGTTCTCATATTAAACTAAAGAGGGTTCCCAAGAAGCTACACTGCCGTTCTGCAGTTAATAATGGATGCATTTGTGCTATGGTTACCTTTAAACTAAAACCCGTAAAATGATCTCACCAATTAAATATTAAAAAGCCATTGTGGACTTTTTAGCACTAAGGAAGAAAGCAAGAAAGAGGGAAATTATATTCATTGATTAAAATAAAAAGTCAAACCCAGACGTGATAAACCAAATTACACAAGTTTATATGAATGCAGTTTTTGTTTGCTGAGCCAAACTGTTTTATGGACATTACACCTGAGGGGAAAATCGCAGACTTCAGCACTGAAAAGGAGACAATGATGGTCACGTTTCTTTCATCAAAACACCTAATTCCCCTACCAGTCAGACCTCATTCACCAACATTTGCCTTCTGTAAGAGCTTTCAGAGATTCAGTAGGGAGCTCTGACTTGGTGTTTTGCAATGCTGGCCTTTTCACAGACTGGCTGAGAAGTGGAGAAGCAATTAGTCACAATGTGTTGCACAGAGTAACAGTGTTATTAAATAAAACCAAGTCACAGCTAGTACCACACAGTAACCACCACCTCTCTTCTGTTTTGTCAATTATTGAGGGGACTGGGCCTAGGAAGTCTGAACAAGGAATAGGAGAAAGCTAATTAATAGCAGCAACAAGGATCAAACAAATAAAAGTAGGGTAAGGTGTTTTAAAATGCAGGGGAAGAAAATTCCCCTATCCCAGCAAATCCCAAGTAGAGGTTAGTACAGTGTTAGGCACCCAGCTATAGACATAAAAATAACAAACCCACACTTGAGGTTTCTGGTTATGTCTACTCAACAGTATGCAGTAGCACCTTAGACCTCTGAGCTGGTTCTGAGTTTGCATGACGATCATGAGGTGTTATTTCTGCATTTTCTTCATTTAAAGTAAAATGCAAAGCATTCCTTGCAACAGCATCGAGAACTCCATCCCTTTCTCACTTTCCTGGAAAACGTTCCCCACATACTCTCTACAGCTTCATTTTCTGTCTAGACTCATGAATACTGAATTGCTTCCTGAAGCCTGTGACCACCTCCAACAGGTGTAGGCATGAAATGAGTCCCTAGATGCTCAGCCAACCCAGAATAGTAATGCCAGCAGTCACAAGCAGCTGCAGAGCTTCAAGCATCTGAGGAGGCCTTCTGGACAATATTTTGGAAATGCAGGCTCAAATCTTTCAGTAATTAGATGGGGGTTATTGTGACTTTCTTTTGAACAGGAGGCATGAAAATACTGCTCTTTAGTCCAAGTAAAATCACACTTCTTGTAACTACATTCTAAAATTATTTGTTTTACATCTACAAAACACATTTGTAGATGGAAAACTACACAAATTATTAGTGGCATATCATAGTGCTAGTAGTTGCCACACTTCTAAAATGAGATGATTCACTCCATTGTCAACTTAATATTATTCAAACAGAAGAAAAATAGGTTAAAAAAGTCACAAGAGTTAAAATGCATTGTTACCCAACTTTCAGAGAAGAAAAACAGCTTTTAGCAAAGCCTGTACTAATACTGAATACCATTTGACACCTTGTGAAATTCATTTGGGGAGGGGAGGAGTTGAATCTCACTGATTGTAATATAGCCACTTGCCTACAGGAGCTTTGACAACAAATATAGTTCATTAATGCTAAAAACTGACTTCGAACAAAGAACTTTCTGTAGCAGAATGCATATTTCAAAATATATTATCCAAACATGGCTGCAAGATACCTGGAGAAATTACTGAGCCTGTTACCTAGCCTAAAGTTAACTGTATCACAGTGTTTCCATGATTATCTGTGTGATCTCCTCTTTGAAACCTGCAGTAATTAACTATGTTCATATTATTTTTTTAAATAAATAATAAAACCCAAGTGCTTTGCAATTAATTACCACAGATGTTGAATAAATGAAGAATTAATCAGCACCACATTTTAAAACCACTCCAAATACTGTTATCATCTTGTTTTCTGTTAGTAGGAAATTTGCTTAATTTCATGGCAATTCCATTATTCACTGGGAAATATTTTTATGCCTAGTTATGAGAATTGAGGAACTGTGTGCACAATTTTCTCTGCAAAAAAATAGTTAAGCGCAGTGGAGCGTGTCCCTTGACTGAAGCATTTACGTGTGGACCTTCTCTGAACAAATATGTGACTTTGAGGGTAAATGCACATGGCCAGCAGGAAACAGATTACAGACTCCAAACTGGTTGCATTCATGACACGAGACTTTTGAGAGTTCAAAGACCTGAAATGCACCTGTTTGTACCACCTGCTGGATGCACGTTCTCAACAAAGGCAGAAAGGATGGAACTATACTAAGCATCCCTGTCCCTCCTGTAGAATAAAATTTGACACTAACTCCACTTATCCAGTTGGATACTGCACCCTGTTAGCTGTTATATTTGTGTTTATCATTTTCTAGCTTCTCTAGACAAATTTCATTCAAAGGGTTATTTCATTTAATAAGCAGTATGCATTAAAAACTAATGTGGTGGGGTTTTGCAGTAATGAGATATTTCTTACTCATGACTCCTCCTGAACCATATGGTTGTTGTTAATTTTTGTTTCTGCTTAGTTTGCATCTGATGTTGTGCCATTGATTAATTTGAGGCCAGGGGGTCTGACAAGCATAAAGTCAAAGCACACAGTGAAAAAAGTTGTCACTACAGAGATCTCTCCTGGATAGAAAAGTACTCTGTAAAAAAACACCTGGAGAGAAGACACTACAACCATTGCCTCTTTTCTGACTCTGTCTCATCTCATAAGGAACTGGACCAACAATTTATCTGGATGTTGTGCTAAATAATAGGGTTTCCAATAAAATCCTTACATTTTGTCCTATTCAAAATTATCACTAAGTTGAAATGAACAAAGAAGATTATGCCTCTGCTAGTTGCTGACTTCTGATGCTTCCTCTTGACACAGAGTGAAGATAACAGTACTGGATGAGGAGCCAAGGGTACAGGTGCTGTACAGTACAGCCTGAAAGACAAACAACTGCTCTGAGACAGACATCCGAGAATTTTCCATACTTCATGCAAGAAGTTGCCTGCAGAAGGCAATTCATCATAGCTTTCTTCCATGACAGAGAAAGTAAAGGAAGTCTAATAGTCTTAGTCTGAATATTTACCTTTTAAATAACTGAAATGAGGTCAGGTAAGCCAAACTCTTTAATACTTTTGAGATGGAAGGTTTGAACTGAGCTAAAGTAGCAATCACATTATACCAAGTTAGACATTTATAGCTGTATCAGGAAGGCAATAAAAGAGCAGAAGAGAAGGAAACGCTAGTCTCATTTATGAACCTTACACAATTTCTTTAATGTGTAGGTGAGGTGTAGCTGTCAGAGTTCATCATATGCATATATGCATATATATACTTCAATTTCAGCACCTTTTACAAGTAGAGAATCTGTCCTAGGCACTTCATTTCTGCATGTTTGGAGCACTACTGGGGAAAGACCACAAATCAATAACATTCACCTGTAGAAAAATGCTTGAAAGACTACCTAGCCATGTGTATTAAGTAGAAAAGACTGCTTGCATTTTGCTGAAGAAATGTAGAGTGTGCTGTTTGACATACTGTAAAAAATAATTTCATCACATTCACATTGATCACAATAAAAGGTATAAAAAACTGTTAGAATTGGTAATATAAAAATAGCACTTGTCAAGGTTTAGGGTCAGGGCCATCCACTAGACCTATAACAGATGCTCTCTGTTATCGCCTCCCCTTTCCCAAAGGGGAAGAGAAAGAGAATAAGGGAGAGACACTTGTGGATTTCAAAAGAAAACAAAAACAGCTTTAATGAAAATAATGATAATAAAATGGAATATATACAAATATATACAAAATCAGTATTGAACCCAACCCCCCTGATGGCAATTACATCACCATCAATGCTGGTGGGGAACTGTATTCAGGAGCTGGATTCGGAAACACACAGATTGGGATTGAAAGCAGAACACAAAGTGTCCTCCTCGGACAAAGGCCATTAAAGAAGAGAGCTTGACCCTTATGATCCCTCAGCTTTATACTGAATATGACATATGTCGCGGTCGGAGCGTAGAAAAGGCAGAAAGGCAGAAAATCATGTGGTTGGTTCACCACAACATATATGGGATGGAATACCTTGTTGGTCAGTTTAGGGTCACCTGTCCTGGCCGCTCCTCCATGCAGGTGCGGCCTTTCACTTTCTGCACCCCCCAATGTGGTAGACAAGAGTTAGCAGTGGCCTTGGTCTACATACACCAATCCTTGGTAGTAACTCTAAACATCAAGCATTATCACTGCTAGAAGCAGACACTGTCTGTGAAAACATCCTGTTAACTTCAGCAAGCACAGTTATTTAGAAGAGACTCACCTAAAAAGTAAAATCACTGAACAGATTTAGTTCTCTTCTAGCTCAAACTAGGACATAGCAGTGATATGAAATAAGTATCATTAAAATAAGACTTTTGGAAGGAAACAAATGTCCAAAAAAGTAATCAACAAATGCCTTCTTCATTTCTGAACACATAATTTTAACAGAGCAGTTTACCCTATGACAAAGCATTATACTCTCTTTTGATGCACAGTGTAAGTGGGGCCATTTTGCCTTATGTATTTACAGGTTACTAGGCATATATAGCAAATCTGTAGGCTGACTTGATACCATTCACACTCAGGTCATTCATCATTAGACAGATGGCATGAATTCACAGTGACATGTCTTGTGACACTAATGTTTCTAAACTCTATACAGTCTGTTTGTAACTGCCTCTGACTTTATTACACTGTTAGTAATCAGAAGCATATTCTGTAATCTCTAATTGTTAATGCACAACTAGCAGAGCAATTTTCAGGACCTGGATATTCAAGAGATAAAGTTCAGAAAGACACACAGAGCATGCTCAGGTACCCATCAGGAACTCTTGCATCTGGCATTTGTTTTTCAGGTGTAGTAGCTGCTAAACAGAAATACTACAGATAAGAATAGACCAAACATATGGTTGCTCTTGTAATGAGTAATTACTCATATAAGTGCTTTATGCTGCCACTTCGTTTGTAGACTTTATTTAACTTCTGTTAAACAATTGTTAGACAGAAAGGCAGAGTTTCATGTCTCTGTTTCTGTTTACGTTAGTGAGCCAGGTGCATTGTTTCTTCAGTTTATATAACGAGGGAGTTTAATGACGAAATCAACACGTATCTGGGCCATGCACACAGAGCACAATGAGGTAAGAGGACATACGGAATCCTTCTGCTACCCTTTCTGCCAGAGGTAGCAAAAAGCTTCTACTTCCAAACTCTTTAGGGAGAAATCCTCTACGTTGTAACTGGAAAAGTAGTTCATGATTATCATATCTGAAATACACAGCCATTTCAGCATAGTTCTTTCATTCCTGTATTTTCCACTGTAGGTTTCTGTAAGAGCCAAGATGCTGAGCTAAACACAGAAGCAGTGGTTCATGAAGAGCTTCTGTCTTTATGCAGTAGTTCAGTTGCTGCTGAAAAATCATTTTGTTTATTTACTCTGAACAAAGTAAAAGGTCAAATCCTAAATCTGTTAAATATCTGAGCTATATGAGGCATATACCAGTTTTCCTTCCCCAGGAGAGCATGTTAAATACCTCTAGCCTATAAATACCTCTAACCTACTGACTACAGTAGTAAGAACACTAGCTGGAAACTTTGATCCATGTCAGATGGCTGATAACAGGCAGAATTGTTTATTTCTTCTCTTACACAGCCAGTCTCAGAATTCATTGTTTATAGCTCCATTTTTTTTCTAGTCACATATGAGGTCATCATAGGATGTAAGTGTTAGCTGTATCTTCAGAAGCTTTAGTCAGTAGTTAGACACTAAAATTTTTGGTGGCCACAAATTTTACTGCCTAGGATAGAATTGAACTTAAATGATAATTTCCATTAAGATTTTTTGTATATTTTCTCCCTTGTTCTATTTGCACAGTTAAAAATAATGAGAGAAAAATATTTCCATTATAGCAGCAATTTGTGGAGGAAAGAACAATTGTGTTATGAAAAAAAAAAAATTGTTTTATATATATATGATGCACCAGGATTAAAAAATCTCCAATTCAGCAGAGAACAAATAAGCATGTCATAAGAGGTAATCGCTCAGCCTGACTGTTCCCTTGTATAATGTACTAGAGAGTTATTCAGATAGACATTAAGTTCTGTCTACTCAAGTAACACCAGGGTGAACTGTGAAACTACCAGCTTGTGGGGCCACATCTACAGTCCAGACGTGTTCTATTCAGTGCAGGATTAAGAACAGAGTGTACACCTCTCCACCAAGCCACCTCCCAACTAAGTACAACAAGCAAATCCCAGGGAATGAGGTCTGGATGCCAGAATCTAGCATAGAACACACCTGAGGGACACTGTCAACTAAAGGTTTGCTAGGTTGTGGAGCAACCACAAAAAAAATACAACAAAAATGTTGCTTTCTGTCTGATGATTTCACAACAGCTCTGCTGAGCCCATCTCAGATTGGGTTTGCTGCTGTTAATGCTGGAAACTATAGATGAGGCTGTGTGGCAGAAGAAAAAACTGAAGATTAGAAGATATTAATGGTAGAGCAAAGTATTTGTACACATTTATTGTAAATTCTGCTTAAACTTCCTAAATGTGAAAATGCGCTCCCAGCTTTTTTGCTATGGTTTGTAACATCATTGTTTGAAATATGGCCTAAAATGTGATAGTGCCTCTCCATCAGGTATCACAATCCAAATACTAGTGAACATTTGGAAGAGGAACCTGCTACAAGAAGCACGGATTCACTAGGAAGAATATCCTCTCCTGTGCCCATACTGTATTTATCATTGTTTTGATGAGAAAGTGTTGTGCTGATTCAGCCATCACCATTTTATGCTACCATCAGTTGCCTGATCACACAGCCCAACACTGAACTCAAAAACATCCCCTCACAAGTCTTCTTTCAAACAATCCTGCCATAGGTTCCTGTGGGCCCAGCTCCTCCACTACCCACTGTGGTGCCAGCACCGCCCACTGGACACAACAGAGAGAGATAGCTCCCTCAGTGACCCTTCACATGGAAGGACACTACTGAGGAAGCTCAGCAAGAGGCAACCAGCCCCAAATCAAGACACACCCAACAGGAAGCTCCTTCAACTCATTGGTTCCTGGTTAAAAGAGCCCTGGCCTTGCCCACCACCCCAACCATGACCACCTGGTCGAGGGCAGAGACACAGAGACACAGGTGGGCCATGTTCTGCCTCTGGAACATGAAGCCAATAGAAAAACCAAAACATTCTGCTAGGTTTTGACTCATTTACAGGTCAACTCCAACTCAGAGCCCACAGCTTAGGCCCCAGCACTTCAGAAAGGAACAACAAGGAACTCCTAAAAGAGATTTATTCTTTGCTTGGAAAGAAAAATGATGCTCAGACTCACAATAGTTTTCAAGGCTAATTTTCAGGGGTTGCGAACAGTGCATCTTCATTGTGAACAAAGATGAAAAACTCAACAAGAAAGCTTCAAAGAGTCATTTCCATTCTCAGAGCTCCACATGAAATAGCCTCAGCAGCAGAGATACCTGAACCATGTCCTGAGATTCCTCATATATCTATTTCTTTTAACTCCCACTAGAGACACAGGTCATCTTTCTGTGTTGAGCCTGTTGCTGAAAAATGAAAATATAAGTACCAGTATAGAGATTAAAAGCATGTGGCATTCAGTTACATTGGACTAAAATGGGCAGACAGAACTAACACTCTAGTGAAATTCAGTTTAATACTGCTCTTCCTCATGTGATTCATTACTGTTTGTTAGGTACACTTTCTAGGCTATCCATGTGTACAGATAGCATCTCTGAGTAACATCAGCTAAATAAAATTTAAAACAAGTTCTATCAAACTTCAGTCATCTTTTGACTCATAAATACATATATTCATACGTATACCAGATATAAAATCACTATAGCCCTTTTATAAGGTGGGTATGTTAGGCCTATATATGTCTTTCAATCTTTTGGACAAATTCCAACTAGATCAATGAATGCTGCATTGTTAAATTTTTGATGTGGTGGTCTTCTCCTCACGTTGCTATGTTCTGTTAAACAGCTGCCGAGTCCTACTGCTGAGCTGTCACCACTTCATTAGTGAGTGACCTTAGTTAAACATATCACTTAAATGTTCCTTGGAGACCAGAGAGATTTAATTACATAGTTTTACTGGAACAACTCTGAGACTCTTATCGATAAATGAAAAGGACTGATAACTACTACCATGAGTAGGCTGTGAGTACTGTGAGTGTCTTTTAAATTTTATTCTTAGATTATGAAAATGTTTTTCAGGTCAGTTTATATCCAACCTGGTGTTTGGGATGAGTAACATTTATTTTGGGACTTTAACTCAGAGGGAGTCAATGTCCACAACATGTAAGCAGACATTATTTTGTCGGATTTATTTTATGTGGGAGTATGTACAAGTCACTGCTTGCAGACTGTATGGAAATTCTGCTGCTGGGCATGTAAATGTCTGCCAAAACCCTATATCTGACTTGAAGCACAGATCTTGCATGTCGCTCTCGAACTTTCCACTAGGTAGTATCTTTGACGTATATTTTTGAGCCAAAAATATGACTACTCGGGATTTAGAATTTTTTTTTTTTTTTTTGCATCTCTGTCTGTTACAGGAGAAAATCATATTCAGTGTTTCTTACTATAACTTTCATCTTCTTAGAAAACCACATCATTATTATGGTTGTAGACAGTAGATAGTCTAGAGATAATAACATATAATAATGCAGCTTAGCTCTCATTTCACACATGGGAATAAGAGTGATGAAAATAAGACAAAGGACTTTCATTTAGTTCCATTTTTACTAGCTAATGTTACAGCTAGTATTCTTTCTGAGGTTTTCTTTTATTCAAAACTTGATAAATCCTTTTATATTGTTTGTTCTCCATGTCTCCAGATCATTGCTGAGAAAAGAAAGACTCCAAAGTATCGTGAAGTTGTTTCTTTTCCAACTGTTCATGTACGTAACAGTAGATTGACTACTGTATAAGGAAGATGATCTGTGTACACTGTGATTTCCCATATGGCCACTAGCTAATAAGAAAAGTAATCCAATCCCTGAATTGCTGTACTGTTTTTAATTTAAAGTGTATATCAGTTTTGGTGAAGGAAATATTTATGTATATACGAATGTATTAAATCCTGTACAGAAAGGTTAACATTCAGCCTTCAGAATAATAGAAACATACCAGCTTTATCTTGTATGCCCCTGAGGATAGTTTAATAGCCATGACTTCCCAAAGGTAAATCTCTATGAGACCTGGAAGCAGAAGCACCATCCATGGACACAGAAAAGACAAGACTAATTTGACTTTTCCACATGACAGTAATCCATAACTGAGTCTAGAGGGGAACAGGTAAAGACCAGGCAGAGGAATAGGGTATTGGTCTGTTTAAAAGCTGAGCTAATTGAAAAGGGATGAATCATCAAGTCATTTAGGATCTGTGGATCTCAGGAATGGAATTAGGAATTACCTCACTTAGTTTGATTCAGACAAACACTTACTGTGAACAGGGAAACTATACCATCAAATGCTTGTCTGGACTGAGTGATGAAACCATGCTGATTCCGGATGAAATCGCTTCCTTATACCAACGGAAATTCAGAGCTTAGTCAGTGCAAATGGAGGAGCCTGGACTGCTGATTCACTCATTGGCACAAGGATGTCAGGTACTGTCAGAGCCGGTCTCTGGATGAGGCTGACACACGGCAGCCCTAGGTAGGTGCAGAGGGGGCCATGGAGGCATGACCAACAGAGGAGAGAGGCCTTCCTTTTCAGTTTGCTAAAGGAAAAATGGGTACTTTTTGATTTATGGAGAAAAGAAAGAGTTTAGAGGACAGATTATGCTTCATTCTTTGGGAATGAATGATTCAGTGATGTGCAGCTTTTCCCCCACACTTTAGTGCACTGTTGTTATTATAAATCCAGTTATTCACTACTGTAATTTGCTGTCACTTCCTAAGCCACTCATTTGTTATTTGAAAAAAAAAGATGAAAAACATTGTCCAAAAAGATATGCACACACCAGAGCACTGGAGAAAAACAAAGAAAAATATAATGCCTTCTCCTTTAACTACTCTTAATCTCTTTAGAACTGGGAAACATTGACTCACCAGCTGAGTATCCGGCACTCTGATATTTGAACACTGTTTAATAGGTTGGTTTGTACATTATAATGACTATATATCTTCAGTCACATATTTTTTTTGCTATTATTATTATTATTTCAGTATTACAGCATTCCTCAGGAAACCAAAGGCACCAAAACAAGTATAGCCTCCATACACTATTCTAATCTTGTTTTCTATCCATTTCAGCTTGGATTTTGAGCACTTAGACTGAGCTAATTCAATTTACAGGCTCATTAACCAGACTGAAAATGAAAGGGGTAGACACTGTGTCTCCACAGGAATTGCCAATGTCAGACAGCCCCTTGGTTTTAAAACCCCAGGAGCTCCTGGTGCAGCATCAGTCTGCTTTCTCATACCTGCAATCCAAACAGGATCCAACAAACAAAGAAAGTGGCAAAGAAACTAAAAGGAAAATTGTAATGTTTTTACCTCCAGTAAAAATTAAATTGAATGTGCATTTATCTATAGACTTCCTGGTCAAATCTTTACAAATAACGACTAATTTGTCAGCAGGCTTTTATACTAAATCACTTTTCTTTTTTTCTGATTCATCTTAAAGCTGTTTCAAAACAAAAGAAATATTTCTTTCTCTGTGTGTATCTCTCTTTTTCTAGCTCTACCTCTATTTGTCACAGCTGAGGGACAGTGACAGTATTCAACACCGTTTCCAGCAGGCATGTCTGAGGGCTGTGTCCTGAGCCTGCCTGGCAGAGCCTTTCGGTGCATCCAGCCCCATAACAGTATTACTGACCACATGCTAGTTACACCTTTTAGTTACAAGATTGTTCCCATGAATGTGAGATCCCTTAATTTATAAAATGGTTTTCTGGCCAGAATACCCTTTGGAGGGGCTTTTTGTTTCCGTTTTGTTTTACTGTAACTGTTTGCTTGTTATTTCTTTCCTCCCCAGAGCTGAGGAGACTGCTGAATTACATCAGTGCCCAAAGGATGCAGCCGTCAGCTGAACACTTGTATATTAATGACTATTTCCTCTGTGGTGCCTACTCAGAGGCAAATTCAAATGCATACTCATTTTATTAGATTCTTACATTTGAAATATGTATTCATAAAGGCAAGATTTCAAATCAAATCCTTGGCAAGGTTCAGTGGCAGCCCTACCTCTAAATAAGCTCAGCAGGAACTCAGACCTCCCCATCAGCCCCCATCAATGATGTTGAGCCCAAGATATTGACTGATCTGCAGCATATAATGTAAAAGTTTACCCTTAGTATCCCATTAATAACACACACATGCACTCTCTTCTTTCAAACAAATCCCATTCACAAGCAGTGGCCTTTATGCCTGGCAGCTAAATGCCTTGTGAATAAAAGCCACCTCTTTGAATGCAAAAGATTTTTCATTGTCCAGAACCGTTCCTGGAACACTGAGCAGCATAATGATTCCTGATCTAATAGGCACCTGGGATGTCTGATACTGCAGTGAATTTTCATAGACATGCACAGTCACTAGAATCCCATTTTATTGTGGTCTCCAAACATTTGCATTTATCAGACCCAAAAATCTCCCTTCTGATGGCACTTCAGTTCCAGGCCAAATAATTTCTGACATTTCCCTCAATTTTTCTGCATCTTACATTTCAAGGGGCAGATTCTCTCTTTTTTTTGCAGCAGGTTTCATTTATTTTCAGCAATAAAAATCCAGATGAAAGCTAAATCAGCTGAGCAGGTGAAGTTTCCTTTTAAACAAGCAAGGTATGTTGGTGGTTTAGCTCTAGCACAGATATCAGATTATTTACGGATGTCCCAGAGAGTGATCTAAATGAATCTTAGTCACCAATTATATTTCTTAAGTGTTCAAAAATCGTGAGTCAGGTCCCCTAAAATCTTCAGACTGAGTAAATATTGTACAATTTTGAAATATGCATATTTCTTTTCTCTTTACTCTTGATCCTGTTATTGCACTACTTTGATTTTCAAACCTTCCCCTGCAACGACATAGAGAGCAATCATATTTTTCATGGAAGCTGAGATCTTCATGTAATCCGTTTACTTCAGTAGTTACATGTTTGCCCAGGACCATGTCCAGTCAGGTTTTTAGTATCTCCACTCTTTTCACCCTGTTGCTGAAGATCACCAATTATCATTATACGCACAGCAAAATTGTAAGGGTTGATGAATCTAGTCTCTTAGAGTGAGGTGCAACAGGGTGCATACAGCACTTTGCAACTCTCTTGAACATCCTCAGTACAGTCTATCACGTGAGATATAGGCTAGCAAAAGCCCATGCATCAAAAGTTATTCTCTTTAGTGAGAAGAAACCTCAAAACCTGGCAGCTGTTAATCCAGCAGCTACCTGCTTACATGAATTCCCACTGGCAGTTCTTACCAGATCCCTGTTACTGCAGTGTGTAAGCACCTAATCTTTTTGTAGAAGATCTTCACAACAAGGTGAAAAAGCATTCATCAGTCATTCACATTGTTTAACCAGGGAACAGCTGGGAAGCAAGCTGTCACTCTCTGTTGTGGGAGAACTTGCCATCTGGAGTGACCTCAGAGGTGAACTTCTTTACAAATGCCAGGTACAGCAACATCTATAGTTCACATGGACTTAATTGTCCTACCTGACATTTTAGTGACAGCATTTTAAGATTTCATTATAGACCATGTCAATATAAACCTTTCTCAGAGGGATGCCCTCATTGCTACAAGGGCAGAAGAGACTTGTGAATGTTGGTGTAAACACAATATGGATGCCAGCAGCTAATTGGAAGAAGCACTCTGATCTTCAAAATAATCATACTTGTTATGCCATTATGCAGACCCTCAATAATATTTAGGCACATCATTTCTACTGGACAGACCTAAGTCGCATAATAGGAGCTGGTGCTTCTGATCAGCTTAAAGACAGACTACACAGCACATGTGGTAACATATGACATTGACCTGAACTGGCCCACTCTTAGCGCTCAAATGGCTGTCCCAGTCTTTCTTGATGAAAAAAATTGAACTCTAGACTACCTATCAAATTTTATTTTTGTTGTTTCTGTCCTTCTTTCCTTTAAAAAAATCAGAAGCACATAGTAAGCCACAAGGTTAAAGCCACAGTGAGACAAGAGAGGGTCAAGTGGGGGCTTTTTTCTGCTCTCTCCCTCAGGCAGCTCGACAGTGAAGGGCAACATAGAGTGCAGAACAGAACTGAGTAATCATTTACATGAACAATTTATTTAAAAAGACCAAAACAAATATTCATGTATTTCATGTATACATCAAACATTTTTCAGCTTATATTGTTCAATTTGACAAACTATTTGTATGTTAGTGCTCCTGTGTCAGTGTCATATTTGCTGTCCTTGCACCTCCCTTTCTCTGTCCAAACTTCTCCCAACTTGAAACATTTTCCTCTAAATTTCAGGCACCATTAACTAGAAAATAAAGCAGATTGAGAAACATATTAATTTATATATTAATTTCCTTTAGTTTCATATGTAATGATTTCATTAGGAGCAAATATTTTGTTATAACCAATTTTCTGAAAGCCTTCTAATCAAATTCAAATTTCATGGCAAATAGAGTAGTCAGAGCAGAAACATTTGCATAACAAGCAAAGCTTCTGCAGTCTTGGTTTTTATTTTCTCCCTGTTTCTCTGATCCCCTGTTCAGTCTGCTCCACCCACACCTCAGCCTCACCGCTTCACCTGCCTTCTATGTCTGACCTCCTTCTTGGATCCTTCCTTGGAGGAGTTGAATCTTTACACTACTTTTTACAGTAAAATATAATTATTATTTAGAATATCTAGCTTGTAAACTTTAAGCAATATAAGTATTTGTGTTTAGTAAAGTCCTGGTTTATTAGCTATATACAAGAAATACATAGTTCCTCTGACTGGAACAAGATACATTACAGCCAAGTCATTTCCCAACAAATTATCAAACTATGCAATCTGCTGTTTCCGTATCAATAGATGGTGTAATGCAAGAAGTGATTTCTTATCCCTCTGTCTCCTGTGATGAAATAATTTTATTATACCAGAATGATAGGTATTATCCCCAAGCTAACTGTACAGCTGAATGTGTTATATCAGGAAATACACATACTCCTGAAGTGAAGTGGCTGATGCTTTAACAGTGCTTTCTCTTCCAACTTGCTGACCTGAGAAAGCAATCTGTCTTCAGTGTTTCTAAGAAGCTAGTACCTTAAGGGAAGAACTATAGTAGTTCAGTTGATCTGGGCATTTCAATTATTATTTCCTTTGCTGAAGTTAAGAAAGAACCAAAATTTAAGCAAAAATAAGACATTAAAATACCTTTTGAAATGGAGCTGGAACTGAGGCAATGACTACAATTCCCATTGATTAAACTAATTTCTTGGCTAAATATTTAAACAATCTGACAAGGCAGACAGCCATTTTTGTACCTAATGTCTCGCACTGCAAAATAAGAGTTGATATTTACATCTTTGCTCATTTAAGTATGTTCTTCTTTGGACACTGATGCTTTATGGGTCTAACTCATACCCTCTAACCTACAGGCTTGAAATACCACTGATGCAAGAGACTACAGTGAATAAGCATTTACTGATTAAGCAACACACTGCTTAGAAAGTAATTGCCTAATAATATAATTAAATAATAAGCATATCACTACTACTGAATTAGTTAAATCATTTTGCATAATTATTTCATACAATTATAAAGCTATTATCACTCAAGTATTATGAAACACACACAACTACTATGGAATTACAGCTCTATCACCCTTTCCTCCCCCACACTTCAGTGCTTGGCTGTAAGTCCATCTGTCTTTATCATACCCCACACCAAGTCTTTCAGACAAAGACCTGATGGAAATTCCAGAGAGTTGTCTAAGAGAGCTCCCTCCAGCATCCCAGAAGATGGACCAGCATCCCAGTCCATAGGTCAGTTTCATTAGTGTTTGTAGACATCTATGCTCCTAACATCAGAAGATTTACCCCATCCTGTGTCCCTTACCTTATTTTACACCTTATTCCCAATTTACCCTACCTCCAGAGCCACCTTTTTGCCATTCTTGCACCTCCTTCCCTCTGACCAAACTCTTCCTTACAACTTGTGGTGGACCAAGCTGATCATGCTTGTTAGAAGCTACTAAAGCTTCCTTGGAATCGCACCCTTGTATCTCCCCTTATCTCGTCCTTACGTGGCAGTAGCCAGTAGCCCTAAGTGTCTCAGAGTTTTCCCAGGCATTTGCCAAGGATCCTGGACCTTGTTTCCAGAAGTTCTTAAAGCAGAACCCAGAGAGTGACAGAAAAATTGCTGCACTTGAGGCTGCCTCTATTAACTGTGCTCATGAGGGTCCACATAACAGGAATTACTGAAACCCCACAGAGAAACTAAAAAAAAAAACAACTAAAAACCTGGAGCCCCACCAGCTAGGACTAGTTTATAGACAAGCAAGCCCCATAAAGTTGTGTAGAAGTGAGATATCAGCTAGATAATGCCCAATACCTGGAAAAGCCTAAGCAAGCTCTGTATAGGCAAGCTCTGATTTTGAAGGGGAAACATTTGCTTTTCCAGTTTCTCAAGGCTATTTTCCTAGACTAATAACACTGCAAATCTGAATGTAAACTCTGAATGGGGATATATTTACTTAAAAGTCTATTTCCTAGGGCAGTATGTTGGCAATCCTACAATACTGTTAGCAGACTTAGGGCACAAAAGCCCTTGCCCAGATCCTGACCTATTTCTGGTATTGACCTGATGCTACAGGTTATCAAGTTGTGGACAGACACTCAGGACAGCCAGAATTTTTGGACTACGGCATGTGCCTCTGTGACATGCTATCCCAAAGACTTTTCCATGTGGCCTCACATTTTGTTTTATCCCCTGATGGTAAAGTTACAGTTTGGTACTTAACTACTTGTGCAGAACTGGACCTTATTTATTTGCCTCTCAAGCTGTATACTGGAAGATTTTGCAGACACCCAACTTACTAGCCATGTGAGAGAAGAAAAGAAAGCAGCCATCAGATCAGGCACAGATCTGCAAGAAAGCCTTGTGTCTATGACTGAGTGGTCTTAAACTTCACTGTTTTTAAGCTTTGCAATTTTTAAAAATCCTGATGATTGCATGCACAATGTTATGTGGAACATCCTATAGGTCAGAATTAAAATCAAAATAGATGTTTATCTACATTGCTGCACTGTAGGATCTCCCCATGATCTGCAAAGTGGTGAGTTCCTGGCCTAAAGGGTAATCTTGGCTGTAGACAGTGCTTAAAGTTCCTCTTACAGCTTACTTGCACTGTGGACAGGATCAGGCATCCTTCTACTCAACATATCAAACCCCAGATACAAGAAACGAGGCAAAGGCAGCAAGAGACCAGCATGGCTGAGTCGAGACCTACTGATCAAGCTAAACAGCAAGAAGGAAATGAGCAGGCAGTGGAAACAGGGACAGGTATCCTGGGAAGAGTACAGGGACAGTGACATGTTGTGTAGAGAGAGGGTCAAGAAGGCCAAGGCGCAGCTGGAGCTCAAATTGGCAAGGGATACAAAGAATAATAGGGGCTTCTACAGGTATGTCAACCAGAAAAGGAAGGTCAAAGAAAGTGTACCCTTCCTGATGAGCAAAACTGACAAGCTGGTAACAACAGATGAGTAGAAGGCTGAGGTACTCAAGAATTATTTTGCCTCAGCCTTCACTGACAACCTCTTGCACATCCCAAGTCAATGAAACACAAGGACCAGGGAGGCAAAGTCCCTCCCACTGTAAGAGAAGATCAAGTTACATAGATACATAAGGCTAACGGCCTGATGAGATGCATCACAGAGTCTGGAGGGAATTGGCTGGTGTAGTTGCCAGGCTACTCTCCATGATACTTGAAAAGTCGTGGTTGTCACATGAAGTCCCTGGTGACTGGAAAAACGGAAACATTGCACCCATTTTTAAAAATGGTAGAAAGGAGGACCTTGGGCACTACAGACCTGTCAGCCTCACCTCTGTGCCTGGAAAGATCATGAAACAGATCCTCCCAGGAGCTATGCTAACGCAAATGGGGGACAGAGAGATAATTCCAGACAGCCAGCATGGCTTCACCATGGCAAGTCCTGCCTGACCAACCTAGTGGCCTTCTACGACAGAGTGACTACATCAATTAGAGGGAAGAGCTACAGATATCGTCTATCTGGACTTCTATAAAGCCATTGTCTAGGTCCCCACAACATCCTTCTCTAAGGTGGAGAGATAGGGATTTGATGGGTGGACTGTTCGGTGGATAAGGAATTGGTTGAATGGTTGCATCCAGAGGGTAGTGATCAATGGCTCAATGTCCAGATGGAGATTGGTGACAAGTGGTGTCCCTAGGACCAGTGCTTTTTAATGTCTTCATCAATGACATAGACAGTGGGATCAAGTGCACCCTCAGCAAGTTTGAGTTGACACCAAACTGAGTGCTGTGGTTGACATGCTTGAGGGATGGGATGCCATCCCGGAGGTACCTGGACAAGCTTGAGATGTGCACCTGTGTGAACCTCAGGAGGTTCAAGAAGGCCAAGTGCAAGGTCCTGCAGCTGGCTCAGGGCAATCCTCAGTATCAATACAGGCTGTGGGATGATATCATTGAGATTGCTGGTATAGTGCAAATGAAGATGTCAAAATGTCCAGCAGCCAACTCTTCTTACATGTTTGCTTGCAGTTCATTCATTAGGATCTTTACAGAGATGGAAGAAAATTAAACAATAAAATCTGAAGAATGTAAACATGCTCAGGGCAAACAGAAACCTGTGGAGGTGTGTAAAGTGAAATCATTACATTCTCTGCCTCGATTTTATCAATATTTTGTTTACTATACAAATGTAAGAGAGGCAGAGGTGATGGGGCATTTGCTCAGGAATTATGCAGCACCATCTGGAAGCCTGAGGTAATTAGTCTGCACTGTACCTCCTTTGGAAACCATAGCAACTTTACAATAACCTCATTGTGTTCCCTGATGATGGCATAATAAATAATAAGTGCCACCACTGTAATATACTAATTAATGCATTCTCAACTGCCCAGCTGCCACATACAAATGCACTGTCTATTATGGGTTTCTTGGTAAGAAGTATTTTCAAAACAGAAGAAGAAAGGGATTCAAAAAGAGCATAATTTTGCATGACATCAGTCCTGGATAAAATCAAGGAGAAGCTGGTATGTTATTTAATTGATTAAGAATCACAGGAATCTAACATCAGTCAACATGGTTTTAACAGTTTTGTGAAACAAATCTAATTGCATTCTTAAAGACTGTAAGTTTCGTTGATTTAAAATAACTATGCAGATGTAATCCATACAGCTCTGTAAGGTATTTAATGTACTGCAACATTACAAAATATGATGACAAATCAGTTTTACAGATTCAACAAAGTGCATGTTAAAAAGATTAAGAAACGGTTAACAAATGGGGGGGGGGGAAAGCCAAACCTCAAAATCACAGTTCAACTCAGCAAAATGTAGGTTTTTTACATCTAGAAAAAATAAATACAAACTATACAGCCAAAAGAAATGAATCAGAAAAGCAGCAAATCTGAAAAATAACTCTGAGCAATACTAGATTCAGAAATTCATGTAGATGGTTGGAAAAAGAATACAAGCTAGTGGACCTGGTATTGACAAATTCAGTATTAGAGAATGGTAATAAAGTTTAGGTGCATTCTTGCATGCTGTGCCAGCAAGGGCAAAAGAAGTGATTCAAGATTGGAGAAGATACTCTAGAGCACAGAAACATGGACATGCTGCAGCAGTGGCCAAGATAGTAGCCAGTGTTGTACAACTGCAGCAGTGCAGACAAGCCCAGCTGAGAGACAAGGATTATTTGCTCCCTGGGTCACCTCCTTCTCGATTGCTTCCAGAATTTGTGCTAGTACTTCAGCATAAAGCTGCCCTACATCATGAACATGTGCCAGCTTGCTCAGAACTAGCCCAAGGATCTCTAACCAGGCACAGCATCTCATTATTTATACATGACAATACTCTGCTGAGTTTGTGTCCAACTCCATTCAGACACCACAGAATATGAGAAACCGAAGCCAAATGCACATAAATGTCCTCAAATCAAATTGGATACATTTCAGGAACACCCAAAGGATTGGGCTCAGTCCAGGAGTAGATGGAAGAAATATAATGGCCTGTGATACATGGAGGATGTTACAAGAAATAATCCCATGGCCCAAATCAGTGAACTTATGATTTCATAAAAATATACAGTCACCCCATTCCCAGTTTATGATTACTGCCATTATGCTGTCACACTGTGGAAAAACAGCAGTGTGATCATCCAGTCCTGGAACAGTACAAAATTTTAAAATACTGTGTTTTGTTAAGCCTGAATTTAATTAATCAGACATATCTTAAAATCAGATATTTGTCAGTAAAATAGCTCCAGTAAAACCTGGATACCTTAATAATGGCAAACTGAATTCTGAAATTTGTAGGGGGAAGTTAAATTTATTCAACAGAACAGTGTTTAGTGAGAGTTAAATAAAGGTGCTGTGCATTTAGAATGCCTAGACAAATCTCCCATTAGTAACAATCATATTCATTTTGTAAAATACCAGCACAAAACATCATGTTTATACTTCTCTTATCCTCTCCCCAGGCCTGTCAATCACATTAGTTCTGACCCACCCTTTTTTCCTAGTGCAGATATGACTCCATTGTTTTCCCAGCTCCCTAACAAGGAATGCATATTGTGAAATCCAGTGTGAGTAAATGCACTTGTATTCAAAGTGGTGTCTGAAATATTTTATAACGTTATTATTACAGTGCCCAGTGCCATGCTAGCTTTGGCCTAAACTGTGCCTTAATCCCTCACAATTGCCCTGGCACACTTCTATGACAATATAAATGGTATACTACGAACAGTTGTAGAACAGTGCTATTGAAGACACTATAATATACAGTAAAGAAAAGTACTTGTTCAAAAATGTAATGACCAGTTAAAACATGTTGATATATCACAAACATTTCAGGCAAACATATACACGGGGCTTTCAGAAAGCGCAAATAATCACAAGACAATCAAGAATTATGCTTCTGTGCATCATGATTCATATTTGACTCATACGGTAGGTTAAATTAATTTAAGTCACTCCATAAGTGTAAATATTTTTTCCTGGAGGAAGCTAAGGGTTGTTTTGACTCATTATTAATACCATCCCAGATGACCGATTCCAAATGTCTGAGGAAAAACAAATACCCACGAGGCCTAATTCTGCTGAATTCATCCCCATTCCACCTCCATTCAAGCTCAAAGAAAGAAATAGGAAAGTAATGCAGCAGTTTCTTCCCTTTCTCTGACAGCCAACCCTTCCTTTAGATATATGTCATAACATCTACTTATGTTGAATTTTGCCACAGTAGTGGTAAAGGTCTTTTGAAGCTTTCCAAGCCTCTCCTTTTCCACGTCGATGCAATACATGCAATCTGCCACACGAGGGTATGCATCCCGGTAAATAAACACACCGAAGTGGCTACTCCATCATTTTCACACTTTCCACTGATCACACTGAACTGGATGGCACTACAGGCTTAGGATATTCCCTAAGGGCAGCAATATCTCACCCCTATCAACTCTGTCAGCAGGACACACAGCAACATCACAGCAAGAAGTCTTGAGTAAAACCAACTTTTTGTCGTTTACAAGATGACTATGACTGTATGATAGGGCCAGCCAAAAATCTATAGCTTCACATCTACTTCTGTGAAACACAGATGGTAGTGCAATAATATCATGCAAGCAAGCCAACAGGATTTTGTTAAATTGATTTCTATATTTTCAAATACTGGAAAAGATGAAGTGCTTCAGTTGAACCAGTTTCAGCCCAAAGCTGAGGAACAATATTTCCCATATAAGCTATAGACCTGTGTAACTGAAGCAGAATTCAATGACATACATAGCTTGTCCTGATTCCACGATATGAGCATACTTCTTTGTTCACTTTCAGATATACTGGGAGTTAAGCATAAAAATAACAGTAACTGTGTCTATGTAATGTGTGGAGTGGGAGGAGAAGGGGGACTTTTAAACACTTTCAGAATTAATAATGGTGTGCTATTCTTAGCACTGCTATTTTATACTAACTTCACAGAAAGTTCAAAATTGGTTATATGTTTTTCATCAGATGAGCAATACTAACTGCACAAAGTAGTTCACATTCTTTGCAGAAGAAGAAAAGGGGATTGCCCCATTTCCCTTCCTCTCCCCTTCTTTCCCAACCCTCTCCTTTCCCTCCTCCTTCCTCTCATTTCTGTGACTTGGATTTTCATGAGAGAGGTAACTCTTACCTTCACAATCTCAACAGCACTAAGCTAAAAGCGAGCAATCAAGCAATCACCAGAGCAGTCAGCTGAGGCTTTGTCCTTACTAGACATTTATGGGTATGCGCTGAAGACTAAAAGTTTGTTGTGGATGAAACTCAGTCTAAACAATTCAATGGATCTCACCCCTACTAACAAGGCTAAGTGAGATATTTCAGCAGCTTGACTTGACAGCCATCATCAATCACAATATAGAAAGCAATTCAGATCATTTACTGCTCAGACAGGTTGAGATCTTCCTCCGTGACTCTAGCTAATCCACAGCATCAGTTAGGTAAACTTAGCCATGTTTCAGAACAGATGGATAGGTGCTGGTTGCCCTGGCTCAGACATATTTCCAGGCAGCTTTAAAACAGATCTAGAATATCTAAAAGTTCAGATCCAGGTCTGTTGGGAAACCTCCTTCCAAAGAAGCTGCTGCCCAGAGACCATTAAGATAAAATAAGGAATGAGACTGTTTCATGGCAGAACTTCACTTCTGTAAGAAGATGTGCCCTGTATTCAGTTAGAACAGAACCAATTCTAGTCAGTGATCTTACTTTCCAGCTCAGTCTATTCTAATTGCACTTTCTGAAGTTAACTGCATGTTTTTGCAGACAGTGTCTACTTCTAGCAGTAATAACGCTTGATGTGTGTGAACCAAAGTCACTGCTAATTCTTGTGTACCACATCAGGGGGTGTAAAAAGTGAAAGGCCACACATGTGGGGGGGATTGGCCAGGACAGGTGACCCTAAACTGACCAACAAGAGATTCCATCCCATATATGCCATATTCATAATAAAGCTGAGGGATCACAAGGATCAAGCTCTCTTCTTTGATGGCCAGTGTCTGAGGAGGACTCTGTTCTGCCTTCGATCCCAAACTGTGTGTTCCTGAAGCCGGTTCCCATCTGCTGCTGCATCCAATCTGGGACTTCCTCAGTGCCTGCACTCCACAATATCAGTGGTGATGGTGATGTAATTGCCATCAGGTGGGTTGGATTCAATACAGGTTTTGCATATATTTGTATATATTCCATTTTATTATAATTATTTTCATTAAATCTGTTTTAGTCTTCCTTTGTAATCCATAAGTGTCTCACCCTTATTCTGTCAATATTCCCATTTGGGAAGGGAGAGGAGTTAACAGAGAGCATTTGTTTATAGGTCTAGCAGAGAGCCCTGACCCTAAACCTAGGCAAGAGATCACATTCCCAAGCTGCTTTCATTCTCTCTCTCCTTATGGTCTAGATAAAAGAGTCACTAAAAAGCTAATAGCATTTGCTTTTTTCTGCTTTGACACAGCAGATACCTGTTGTGCTGGTTCAGCCATCATCATTTTATGCTACCATCAGTTGCCTAATCACACAGCCTAATGCCAAACTCACCAACATCCGCTCAGAAGTTTTCTTTCAGACAGTTCTCCCATAAGTTCTTATGGGCCCAGGTCCTCTACTATGCACTGTGGTGCCAGCAACACCTACTGGGCAGAACAGACAGAGATGGCTCCCTCAGCTGCCCTTCACATGGAAGAACACCACTGAGAAAGCTCAGCAAGAGACAGCCAGCCCCAACAGAAGCCATACTCAACAGGAAGCTCCTTCAACTCCTTGGTTCCTGGTTAAAAGAGCCCTGGCCTTGCCCACCACCCCAACCATGGCCACCTGGGTGAGAGTGGAACCACAAAGACACAGGTGGGCCATGTTCTGCCTCTGGAACATGAAGCCAATAAGAAAAACAAAACATTCTGCTAGGTTGTGACTTATTCACAGGTCAACTCCAGCTCAGGCCCCACAACTCAGGCCCCAGCACTTCAATACCATAGCTAGTGCCATTTGGGAAATGCTACCTAAAAAATGCAAAAGAGGAATTCTGAAACCTTTATTTTCGGTCACAAAGGAAATGCAAGGAACTTATATTACACCATGAGCAAGAAAGCAATGGCATATCAATAGTTTCATTTCTAGTTGTAAACAGGTCATTTTCTCTCTAGTTTGAATTTAATCACACTGCCAAAGTGAGAGCCCTCAAGCATCATTCATGCAGCCTTTGCTAATTCAGTGTCCACCCAGTAATTGGAGACTAAAGGCTGGAATATGTTTTGTGAACAAAATCTTTTTAATAAATTACATAATTAAAACTAATGGCCCTGAAATTCCTGTGATATATGCAGGTATGTAGCTGTTACAACTTGGTTTTCTCAATGCCATGCATTTCATTTGCTAATGACTGACCCCTCCTCAGGAGCTGCTGCCACACTACGATATAGTTGATGAAGACAAAGGCAGCACATGGCAGAGAAAATACTCCTTTCAAGCGAGCTTAACTTTGTCCTACCATGTTCTGCCATTTCTTCTCATCTGAAATAGAAGGAACTCAGCCCTATAATAAGTGGGTGCTCTTTAAAGCTAACTGGAAACTCTAAGGAACACCTCAAAAAGGAAAAATGTTCAGGCAAAGGTGTTCTAACAAAGGTAATATCTCATCTGGATCTGCAAGGAAAGTGGGCAGTGCTGGGAATTTTCACAGCTCTCACCTTGAGGACTCTCATGCTTCATGAGATAGCCTTGCCTCTCCAGTTCCCTCAAATAACCTGCTACTTTTGCTCTCCTCCTGCTTAGCACAAGTTAACATCTGCTAGCTCTAGTTAATGCCAGTTATCAATAGCTGTCATTCTCTACAGAAGCACAAGGTTCTTGAAAGATTTCAGCCCAACACCTCAGCAGCCTGCAGAGGTCAACCTGCAGAGAGAACTGCCACTCACGCCCATCCTCCCTAGATTTCAGTCCTGCATCCTGCTTGCTGAGGTCCTGCCACAGCCTCTCTAGGGACATACTGCATCTCTCACAGCCTTTTTGAACAACAGCATGTCCTCACCCTGTGCTCCTATGGAGGGGTTGGCCTGGGCCAGGCACTGGGTTGTGCAATCTGCTGATTGCCTTGATATAGAGCAATGAGAAAATTCTGCCAGACCACATTTCAGGTCTTCTTTCTAATCTTTGTTTTTGCTAGAGTAAAATCACAAGCAATTTCCATAACCCCATTAGGTAAGGTATTTCAGAAAACACTGACAACCTACAATATATGATTATTGTAATAATGAGGTCTTTCATCAGGGAAGACTATGAATAATTAATTCTAATTAAGTAGCTGATAGACACAGTAAATCATTCATCAGTGCTTGAGTCCTGCACATTACAGACTGTAATAATTTTTCTGTTAGCGTAAATGCTGAGCAAGAGAGTGTAATCAATGAAAACATTATTAAAGATTTGTGTCACTGCTAGGAAACCAATTGGAAAATTTCTTCTCTGCCTTTGTTTTCCTTATTTGCTCTTGCAATATTAGGCAGTAGTTGTCCTCGGTCAATGACACACTCTTACTGCAGCATTATTTGAAAAATAGGAGTGAAGCAGTAAGCACAAGAGTAGGAAGAAAAAGGAAAAGAAGAAGAAAGGTGGGCTATAGACAGAATGTCGTTGGTTTTCTCTATTAAGAAAAGTGATGAAGAAAATTTTTCTAGAAAGTGCTGAGCCAAAGATAATAGACACAGAAAGCTTATTTCAGAGAGCCTTATGTTCTGTAGACTGTCATCACACCTACTAGATATAATTCAAACTTTTGGATTTAGAAGGTGGCACATTATGCCTAATTTGGGGATCAGATACCCATGAATTATTCAGGTTCTATTAGCAAATTCTGAAAAAAAGAAAAAAAAAAAAGCATATTTGAAAACTAATGGTAAAATCAATGTGATAAATATGCGGTTAAATATGGTTGTGATTGTAGAATTGTAGAATCAAGGCTGAAATTTGCCATTGATGTGGATGAAAAAGATTTCTATAGCAGCTGGAAGAAATGACAAACTGTACAGCACACTTTTCTGTCATGAAATTGCAATAAACTTTGTACCTTTCTTTCCTTCCCTCTCAGCGAATATACACTTTGTTGTCTCTAGTTATACATGAGCGCAACCTTGGAGATAGTTTTTATAATTTTCAAATGTGCTCACACAGCATTATGGAGGCTATCAGTTATCTGCAATACCTGGACACGGCTCAAGGTGGAACTCTCTTATTTTCCTTCATCTTGACAAAAAAAAAATAGGAGTAGTGACACGTTTTTAGTAATATGAATAAAAATATCAAAATCTATGTATTCCTCAATAACATTTTGTTAACTGAAAAACAACCTATTTCCCAAAAAGCAGAAACTAAGTCCAGGGATAATGGATAAAGCAGTGTTTTGATTCTTTTTTCTGCTTTAACAAAAACAGTTTTGCCTGTTTTGAGGCCAAATGGAATGATCCAGCCAAAAGAGATAACAAAGCTCTGAGCCAAATCCATAGCAGTCAATGGAAAGAATCTCCCTGATTCAATGAATATTGCAGTATATTGAACATTACATTCAATACTCAATGAATATTGAATTCCACCATCTTCAATACAAGCCAGATAAATTCTAGTTTAGTTCTCTTGACATCAGTTTACTGGCTAAAATGTATCATTTTTCCCTTGAGAGATTCCACTGTAGTTTTTTTTAAAGTATCTCCATTAAGAGAAGGCAGAGTAATGTCAATACAACAGAGCTGAAGAGGCTGCATATGTGCCCTACAGCATTTCAGTCCGATCGTACTCGTTACCTGGCCATGGAGAGAACAGTCCCCTAATGATGAAAGCCAAGTGAGTTGCAGTCTGCCTAGCAGTCTGTAAAGAGCCTTTCTCCCATCAGCAGATGTTTTATAAATGGGGTAAAAGGACCACAAAAATTCCGTGCATATTCCAAAGTACACTAGGGCTTGCAGAGGATGTGCTGAATAGATCCACAGAGTATGACTTACTGCTGAAGGAGGCATGGAGGAAGGTCTAGCAGACAAGTGAATTTTAATTTTCTTTCACATATTTGCAGTTACAAAAGTAGGGTGTTTAATGAATGAGCTAATGAAGATGGGATCTTCCATAACACTGAGCAGCAAGCCAGCCATGGCACAAAGTCTCCATCTTGTTGAAATGATAAGATGGGCCTCATTACCATGAGGTTTGTGAATCATGTAATTATTTATAACGTAAATCTTCCTGTTTTAGAACGTTAGTATGATAGTTGGTGTTCCACTGGCAGGGCTGACAGACTGCAGAATGGGAATTGGTGTGCAAAGGCCACCTCTGGTTTTACAAGCAATACCTTTATAGACTATAGGGTTATAATGTTTACCAGAATATTTTACTATGTGTCCTTCAACATTTGTTCAGCTCTGTGAGTCCACAACTGACTGTTTTTTCTAGGTTTAATTCATACTCTATATATTGAAGCAGGCAATCTAAATGTTTCCTTCAAGTTAAAAATGTGTTTCAAAGGTACAAACACTAAACCCCATCCTCAGGCAAACAACAATTTGAAGTTCCTGTTCAACGCTTTCAAATTTTAAGCCACTCACTTTTAATTAAAACTGCAGAAGTAGTCTATTTGTTGTAAATCCTAGCATGGCAAATACATTAACAACACTGTAAAAAAAAAAAAAAATCAATGCTACTTTTACTTAACCAAGTTTTCAAGCACATGATGCATGATTGCTTTATTTTAATCTTTTAACTCCTCCAGAGATTAGAATGTTTCAGAATTGCTGCAATCAGGAGAAATAAAGTCATCAGTAACACACATGAGAAAATGTTTCATTCGTTTTGCAGTCATTACCCTGCAAAATTTACAGGGTAATAATACAGTAGCTCTTGAACACATAAGTTTGAAAACGTATGTATTTCAGATGCACTGAGAATACAGTCTCCATTATCTTTATTATATAAGAGCAAAGGCACTCTATAAAATGAATCCAGGTATTTCACAACAGAAGCTTATAACTCATTCTTTTTTATACTGGAGCACTGTAATACCTCCCAAGTATTTCTATACTGAAAGAGTGACTACGTCGTTGCAAAGTGAAATTGATTTAGTATTTCATAAAAGAGAAAAAATCTATTTTTTGTGAAACTGTTTTTTAAATAACATATGAAGGGCTGTATCAATTGAGAGGAACAAAAGTCCTTCTAACCTGATAATCTGGCTCAAGCAATAACCAATAATGGAGGCCTCGGGATGTTCTTTACTTCTGAAATTCCCAGAAAATCTCAAAAGAAATAAATAATTTAGGGACTAAGATTTTCTTTCACTGCATTTCCTTAGTGTTGTGACTAACTACATCTAGTCTTAAACTATAGTTACAGAAAAGTTTGTGAAAAACAACCACTCCTTTACTGAGATTTTGTGCAAGTTAGTATAACTATAAGTATCTAAGTAAACAGGCAGATAACCACCTGACCATGAAATTATACCCAAGTGTGAAATTGCACACAAAACCTGAAATTCTGGTACAAATATGGTCACATCCTTGCATATCTTTGATGCAGACTTCAGATCTTCTTTCTGAAGAGTTAAAACATTATAAAACATGGAAGTTTTATATGATACAAAGAAATTATGCCAAATAATCCCTGTTAATTATGTTATCTAAAATGCAAAATGTTTTGGAATACAATTAGAGTAAAGCATCTGAGCTATTCTTTTACTACATTCCCTTTATTTATTTATGAAAAAAAAAGTAATTCTAAAACACCAAATATATGGGGTGTATATGGAATACTTCTGCTTGATCATACAAAGTGCTCTGTAACATTTAATCACCATTAAAACAGTTCACAAAAATTTCAGATGTCTGTTTATGACACTTTAAACACAATGTAGATGTATGCTTCCCTTATACATAATAGGGTTTCTATATATGTCTAGCTTAAATCTATTTCTTACACAATACCAGCTAAAATTTCATTACAGAACTGACACTTGACAATAAGGTAATACCCTAAATAGCCTCACAGGGCAGCAGATAATCTTAGTCTGTTTCCATAACACTGGCAAAAGTTAATTTCTTTCTTTTTTTTTTTTTTTTCCAAAATCAAAGTAGAGTTCAAAGTAAAATCCTTTGATCTCTTCAAAACTGATAAATTTGGCTTCTACTGAGAATAAGACAAGGACATAAGAAACAATAGCAGCCTGGAGCACCTGGCAATGATAGCTTTAAGACATTCTGTAAATCTCTAAAGGGCTGGGGCCTAAGTTGTGAGCCCCGAGTTGGAGTTGACCTGTAAATGAGTCACAACCTAGAAGAATGTTTTTGTTTTCCTATTGGCTTCATGTTCCAGAGGCAGAACATGGCCCACCTGTGTCTCTGTGTCTCTGCCCTCACCCAAGTGATCATGGTTGGGGTGGTGGGCAAGGCCAGGACTTTTTTAACCAGGAACCAATGAGTTGAAGGAGCTTCCTGTTGGGTGTGTCTTGGTTTGGGGCTGGTTGCCTCTTGCTGAGCTCTCTCAGTAGTGTCCTTCCATGTGAAGGGCCACTGAGGGAGTCATCTCTGTCTGATGTGTCCAGTGGGAGATGCTGGCACCACAGTGGGTAGTGGAGGAGCTGGGCCCACAGGAACCTATGGCAGGATTGTTTGAAAGAAGACTTGTGAGGGGATGTTTTTGAGTTCAGTGTTGGGCTGTGTGATCAGGCAACTGATGGTAGCGTAAAATGATGATGGCTGAACCGGCAGAACAATCTCCCAGACCACTTGGTCATGTTCGCAGGGAACCAGTGGCTGCCATATCATAAGTATGTAAATGGAAATGTAGTTACAAAAAATAGTTGCACTGCAACCTTGAACAGAATCTGAACTTTGATTTTATTTCAAAGTTGTGATCTCTGAAGTGTCTCATCTGCTTTTGTGCTTGCAGTGAGACCTGGTAGACTGAAATCACTGCCTATGTCTCCCCTACTTGTGGAAAAGAGTATTATAGATAAGCTGAAGAGGTAAGAGATGTGTGCCTGTTCAGCTACAAGAAATCTGAAAGCACCTATTCACAGAGATAGTAGGTGCTCCACATAGAAGCTTAAAGTGAAGGACGGTTCTCCATCTGGAGTATTTATGTGATCAGGAGCAAAATTATTTGATCTTGTTCTCCTGTTACTATTTGGAGGATGTTCTGAAGATGAATATTGAGTTCAAAAATAATTGTGGCAATGATCTTTTTTTCAAGCCTGTGATGAAAAGCTGAGTATACAAAGCTTCTGCTTGTCATCAAATTAATGACAGTCTTTTATGATAATAACAAAAAGCAGCAAGGATGATTCAAAGTCCCAAATTTAGATAAAGGATGACTTCTCACAACAATAATCCATCAGTTCTCTAACCACTGCTTCCCCCAGTGAGCACTATGAAGAGGGATCTACAAGATTTTTTTCCACGTAAACAATAACCTAGTCATCCAATTTACTGTCTTTGCTGCTGCTCTTCGTCTAGGCATTGACCTACAGGAACTTGTTTTCTAAGGGTTAATATAAGTTCTTAAGTTTACAATGGGACACGTTACAACATTGCAATAGCAATATCCTCTTGTAGCTAACATATAAATTTCATCTTTTTTTATATCAGGTAGTCCATGAAAGATTAATAGTGCTTTTAGGTTGGCTTTGTTTTCTTTACCAATAGCTTTATCTCTTATTTATCCCTTGAGAATTGTGTTCAGCCTCCTATTAGGAGCTCAAGGGATAGTGCCATATTAAAGAATAACGCATTCAGAAATAATGACCCATTAAGGCACCAGAACTGGCCATAGGCTGTGTATATATTGCCCCTTGGTAAGATTATGCAACTTTCCGCTAGTTTCCAAGGCTCAGGCTCAGCGATGCTCTTCTATCCACCATAGTTGCATTGTCACTGGAGAGGCCTCAGTTGTGTCCGTACCACATTCTAGCAAGGATTCATATAAGGTTTGCATACACTTCTTCATCTTGCCCTTCATACCTTTCTGGCATGATAGACACCTGCTAAACCAGGGCTGAGGTTCTACCTGAACAAAAGGAAAGCCTATCTTTGGGTCTTCAGTTGCCTCCTGGCTCTCAAGATCATAGAATCTTAGAATGCTGATCCTAAATCAAAGATCCTGGCTTTTAGGCTATCAAAGTCAAACCAGAAACATGGGTCTTGTACAGCACATGGAAATGAGACAATGTGAACATGGTAGCTATCCTGGAAAGAATCTCAGTCAAATTTTGCTCACTAAGGTAAGTGTCTTGGATCAGTTAATAACATTTGCGATAGTACTTACAGCTTTGCTTTTAAAACCTGCCTCTTCTGCTCATAGGTGTGCCAGAAAATGTATTCCATGAAGGCACCCTACTTGTCATAAGAATGCGTATCACAAGGAAAGAAAAAATACTTCATTGCATACAGCATGAGCAACATGGGGATGGATGGGGACATGCCTTAGGACAAGGCAGGCTTTGTAACATCACATCATCCAGCACTTCCAGTACTAGTAAAGATGTTTTAATATCTTTCATATGAAACCTGAAAATGGCACTGATTTGGTGCCGTTCTTCTAAAGACTATGCAAGGACCAAAGGTCCATCAACCCTAATTGAGTAAGCTCATTCCTCCTTCAAGCTTAAAAGCCACAGTAGATCATTTCATGTACCAGTGTTGGTGGTCTGAAAATGACCACTACTGTCTTGTTTTGGACAGTGATTTGGACCACAGAATCATAGAATACCAGGCTGGAAAGGACTTCAAGGATCATCTGGTCCAACCTTTCTTGGGAAAAGCACCATGTGGATAAGATGGTCCAGCACCTTGTCCAGCTGAATCTTAAAAGTGTCCAATGTTCAGGACCCCACCAGTTCCCTGGGAAGATTATTCCAATGGCTGATTGTTCTTTTTTGTGAAAAATTTTCCTCTTGTGACTAATCGGAATCTCCTCAGGATTAACTTGTCCCCATTACCGCTCATCTTTTCCATGTGACTCCTTGTGAAAAGAGAGTCTCCGTCTTCTTCATAGCCACTCTTTAAATACTGGGATATGGTGATAACGTCTCTCCCAAGCCTTCTTTTCTCAAGGCTGAACAAACTCAGTTCTCTCAGCCTTTCCTTATGTGGCAGGTTTCTCAGTCCTTTCATCATCTTTGTGGCCTTTCTCTGGGCCCTCTCAAGCATTCCACATCTTCTGTACAGCAGGGACCAAAACTAAACAATATTCCAGGTGTGGCCTGACAAGTGCTACATAGAGTGGGATAATAACTTCTTCATCTCTGCTGGTGATGCCCTTGTTGATGCAACCCAGCATCCTGTTGGCTTTCTTTGCCACTGCAGCACGCTGTTGACTCATATTAAGCTTATTGTCCACCAGGACCCCCAGGTCCCTTTCTACAGAGCTGCTCTCCAGCCACGTAGATTCCACCTGGATTGTTTTTCCAGGTGCAAGACCTTACACTTGTCCTTGCTGAGCTTCTTAAGGTTCTTGTTAGCCCACTCTTCCAGCCTTACCAGGTCTTCCTGCAGAGTGTCTCTCCCTTCCAAAGTGTCCACTTCCGCACTTAGTTTGGTGTCATCAACAAACTTCATCAGGCTATGTACTTGGTCTCATCATCCAGGTCACTTATGAAGATATGAAACTGCATTGGGCCCAATATTGATCCCTAGGGGACCCCACTTTTGACAGGTTGCCAGTTTGAAAAAAAGCTATTTACCACCACCCTCTGGGTGTGGTCTGTCAGCCAGTTCCCCATGCACCACACAAACCGCTTGTCTAGACCAAAACACATGGGTTTCTCTAGGAGGAGGCTACGGAGAACTGTATCAAAAGCCATGCAGAAACCCGGGTAGACAATGTCCACTGCTCTTCCTGCATCAGCCAAGCAGGTTACTTTATCATAGAAGGCAATCAGGTCTGTCAAGCACAATTTGCCCTTGGGCTGTTCCTAGTAATGTGTTTCATTTGATTTGTGATAGCCCCCAGGAGGATTCATTCCATAACTTTCCCAGGGACTGAAGTAAGACCGATGGTCCTATAATTTCCTGGGCCCTTCTTTAAGCTCTCCTTGTAGATGGCAGTGACATTAGCCTTCTTCCACTCTTCTGGAATGTCCCTCTTAGCCTTAATGCTATCTGGAAAATAAGAAAATAACCTTCTAAACATATCACAAGACAGACACCTGTTAAATATAGCCTTAAACTCATATCTGCTGCTGCCATCCATAACCTTTCACCACTTCATCAGTTCTTCTGTTCTCTGTTTAACAAATATTAAGCTAATGTTTCAAGTTACATTCATTCCATAGGGTATCTCTCAGCATTACAAGTCAGTTACATTGCCTTCACTGAATGACTTGTCTCACCGAAAGCTATTGCTCTCCCTCTCCTGTTATTAAAATAATAAAATGTCACCACCATAAAATATCAACCATGCTTCAGGCCAAGTAAGCGTTATGAATTACTCTAGCCTTACTTTCAGTATCGCCCTCTTCTTAGAGCACTTTGCTAACTACCTTGCTTCAGTGGCTTCCTGACCCTCTCCTTGTAGCCTAGCATGGAGTCATCTAATATCAACATCTATTGGATTGCAAGGCTGATTTTTATAATACCACTTGCCCTTCTTCACTGTCTACAAAAGTGGTGCGAGAAAACTGTACAAATGCATCTACTGCATGGGAGATATGAACCATAAAAGAGCAGCAGGAAAGGAAATTATAACTTAAAAAAATGAAAAACAAACAGTTGGATATTCTACAAGAATATGTTTTGTGTCTTCAAGTGAAAAACACAGCAGGTTTCTCTCCTATGTTTTTCAGTTGCTCTTCTTGATATCTTTAGCTCATAGGATATTGCCTTAGAGTGAGAATTATAGCCATTTTCCAGATGATTTCACCTCGTGTTACAACACTGTTTTGGTCGTTTCAGGAGCAGTGAAAGTTCTCTGTCTTGCCTCATATTCAGATCTCCTCTTTCCTCACCACTGTGGCTTTTTCCAACGAGCTTTAACTGTGCCATTTTATGATAATCATTCTTTATTTTCTTAGACTCCCATGTTAGCAGATAGCATCTCAGGCCGACAAGAGAGGAACTGCCCAATAGAAAAGACTGGTCAAGGGTGAAATGGATGCAGGAAAGAGAATAGGATCAATTAAGACTAAAACAATTATGAGGAGAAATAAGGCAAATTAAGGAGAAAAGCATTCAGATGAAGGAAAATAAGAAAAAAGTAAAGAGAAAAAAAACCAAACAAACAAAGAAAAAAACCCAACACTGAAGTTAAAACAGATTGTGAGAGTCAATTTAAATCCCCAAAAGCTTACACACATATGCTAACATGACTGGGGAACAGCATGGAAGTGGTGTGAGAAAAATATATTACAGTATAAAGATCTTAAGATGGCAGCAGGTTAGTGGCAAAACCATGATGATAATTTGCTCATGGGGTGACAACAAGTGCCAAAAAATCAAGAGAGGTAATCCCTATTTAGGGAAACAAAGCTTATGAGTCACTATATGAAATGTAGAAGCCATGGGCCAGAGCTCAACATTAAATCTTGTATCTATAAGCGCTATGCCAATAAATGCAAAAGCAGACCTGAGGAAAGAAGAGAGAGTGAATTATACATAAGCATTTCTTCTTACAAGCATTTTAAAAGAAGGAAGTATAGGAATAAATATGCAAGTAACTTCTTTCTGTGTTGCAACATCTCCTTAATAGCCTGGTGTAACTCAAACCCCACCTATCTCACCTCAGTGTCCCCAGGGCACATGCAGGACCTGGAGGCTAGCTCTTAGGAGGAGACATGCTGCACCCTGTAAGAGAAAATGCAAGTATGAGACTCCTGGGAAGAATCCCTACAACAATATCCAATTTCTCTTCTCTGTAGCCAGCATCCTTGCAGTGTATTCCTGAAATCTTCTCAAGGCAGGATTCTGGAATATGTATATAAGTATGCATACACATTGACACATAGACACCAGGAACATACATATATTTACATATATAAACTGTTGCCATTACTGAACAAAACCACAGAGCACATAGCTACCCAGGTAGCAGAGATCTTGATGAAAGTGAAGTCAGTGCAAGGTCTGTGCAAAGAGCTCCTTACAGTACAGAGATGGAAGAGGAAGATTTGTAGGAGCTATGTGTGTCCAGATAAGTATGTCATTCCAGATATTTACTTGTAGAGTTAGAGTTTGCAACTTTGACATTTTCCAACTTAGAAAAAAAGCTTTCTGTTTGCTTCTGTGCTCCTACCTAACACATACCTAATATGTTTTACTTTAATGCATCTTTCAGAAAAGGCCAGGCTGCGTGTACTGGGCAAAGAATGCAAAGTGTCTCCCTTCTGGAGATGAGAACAGAAAATATGGGAGCTGTAATCACAGATATTTTTAAAAGAATACATGCTTTGCAGGTAGATGTGCATTCAACATGAAACACAGTATTTTTACTGGAATCTCTTCCCTTTTATGTGAACCTACCCTACTGACAGAAACAGCCATGTTGCATTACATATAGCTACAATATAAAGGACAGACAAGATCAGTATCTTCTGTGAAAATTTTGAATATTTTTGGTTAGACTTTAATCCGTTCCATTTAAATTCATGACTCACTTCTTATGTGTAGCTGAGATTTAAGGAACTACATTTAAATCAAAGACAGTGAAATTACAATATTTTGACAGAGCAAAATGGTTAGTGTTCAAAGTTTTCTACTTCAATAGCACCACAGATTTTTAATATGTTAAAATTAGACACCAAGTATTATTAGAAATTATTCAGTGGTTTTAATGGTGTGGTCTTGCCCTCATTAAACCAAAAGAGAAAAAATTAAACAGAAATTTACATCAAATACACAACTCTTTAGAACTCTTACTGTATGTTGAATTTCCATTAAACTTCTCTAAAATTTCAGCCTGGTGGTGATGAATACCGGCCTGGATTGAGCTCTCCCCTGGCCACACTTACACCTCCATAGCACTATATCCCTCTCTTTCCCACCCTACCTCAGAATTAGCCAGCATTTGGCAATTCCACCCCAAATATGAACTGTCCTAGGTGTTTATTCCTGTGATTTTCTGGATGTAGGCAAACCTACCCTATCATTTCTCCCCTATAATGCTGTGTTCAAGCCAGAATCATGGTCCCAGCACCCATATTGCCCCAGATGACAGACACATGTAGTCATGGTTTCCTCCTAGTATCTAAAAATCCACACAGTCCACTCACAAGTAGGATTGCAGGTAGCTCATTTCCAAGATGGTGTAATACCATGACAGACAGAAGTGGGGATGATAGAGACAGATCAGCAGAGCATCTCTCCTGTGAGCAAGCTGAACCTTGTGGAAGACTAGCTTTTGGAGACCTCAAGTTTTCCACAGGAGAAAAAGGAATGCAACCTCCTTGCTACACACTCCTGTATGGATCCCAAGAGGCCACAGTGTTAGTGAAAAAAGACTTCAGTGATAGCTGATATGATCAGTAAACAGCACTCCAGCAAGTATACTCACTGTTTAAGCAAAAAAAACCCCAGCCATTTGCCGCGATTGAGAGACGGGACAAAGCTTGATGCAAGCAAGTGTTGTTTTATTGTATACAATCATTCCCTTATATATGCTTATATCGACTGCATGTTTTAAACAGATTGGTTATTTAAACATATTTTACTTATACGGCTACATCTAATTGGTTACAATACATTACCTCATTAGTTCATAAATACGTTACCTCATTAGTACATAAATAGCAAACTAAAAAACACCTTCCAAGAAGTCTGTCACCATAACAATACATTGTTTAACTTTTTACGGCAGGGCACCTGACCTTGTTTATCTTTGCACCCTCTTATCTTCCCAAGGTTTCTGGGTCATAGAGGCCAGTGAACTTTTACTAATCAGTTGCATCATGTCTGAATTTCTGTTTTGCAGACTTCTTTCTACAGCCATTAGCTTGCACCTGCATCAGTTGAGAGATGGATGGGTTGCATGGAAGTTTCTGCATGAATTCCAGGAAGCAGTGCTTTTTTGTTGTGGTGGTTTTTTTTTTTTTTTTCTCATCTATACAGCTTTGCAAAAGACCTCCAGATATGCAATACAAAGGTATTGGCTCTAGTTTTGACACCACTCTCTACTGTCTTCAAAGGTGCTGGAAAATTGATAAACTGATAATGCACGAGTTGCTAAGTCAGGATATACAGATGCTGGTCCAGCAGAGCAGGAAGCTGACTCAGCAGTACTGGCACTGGTAGCAGGGAGAGTCGATGATTCTAGAGCCAGAAGTGGGAAACAGTTCTTTCTCAGCAGCCAGCCTGCAACAGTAGTTTCTAGTTTACGAGCCTCAAGAGAGAGCTGGATCGACAGCACCTACAAGAACTACCTGTCAGGACCATTTGGTCTGGTCCTGAATCTTCCTTTACTCTTTGCCATTTACAGTGAAAGCTAAATGACAGAAATCCTAGGAGAATTTAGCTGACTCATGGGGAGGCGGGGCTGTAATGACCTCTGTGGCTGATCAGTTCTCAGGCTCCCAGGAAGTGCTTGAGCATGAGGTTGGAAACTCCTCCTGGGAAGGTGAGTGAGCAGGATTCAGCTGCACATCCAGCCAGTCAGTCTTGGGCACCCAAGGAAGGTCCTCAAGGCATATTCGTAAACTCCTGGGAGGGGCTGGGGTTAATAAGGGTTGTTGCATTTGTCTCTCCTCCTGTACAGGGAAAGAGTCCCCACTGTTTAGTTTGCATTTTTCTGCCCTTACAGAAAATAAGCCATTTCTTAAATATGTTTAAATTAAGGGACCACCAGCTTGGATGCTGGGCTTAGCTGTATTCTACGGTGGGGCCATTGGCTGGAACCAGCTGTGTCCTAGGCAGCCCCTAGTTTCTCCTCAGAGGCCACCCTGTAGCCCACCCACTACCAAAACCTTTCCACCATCACCCAATACACCTGGGCTTGACAAGCTTATGGGATGGCACTAGATACAGTCAGAGCTGCCTCACATGGCAACTATTTGTCAAAATGATGTCCTCTGTAGGACTTCAACAAACTCAACACAGCGTGCAAAAGGCACGTATTAATTAATTTTCAGCTTTTCAAAAATATCTGACTGTTCACAGAGTATATGACAGGACATAATGCCTACTTAATACTCTAAGGAAAAAGGTGGCTTGCTTCCATAGCTTGTCTACGTAGGAATATTAAGAAGAGTAGAGGCAGAGAGTCTTAGGAACAAAAGTACAGCATAAAAGAAGTCTATATAGTAGATCACAGAAGTGAGATTAACAGCATGTCATGGGATCTCCAGAGGGATATCTGCATCTAAGGAGATACCTGTAGCATTGCCTTCACTGAATATATAGTGAGATGTCTTTCAGACCTCTTTCTTGAACCTTCAGTGTCTGCCTGGAGACATCACTTGTAGCTGTTTTCCTGGTGCCTTCAAATAACCCACCCAAGTTTCTCTCAGGCAGGCAGAGAACCTCCTGTCAGTGTGATCACAGAGGCTGGTATGCAAAATATCTCAAGTTAAAATTGTACTGTGAAGCATTACTTCACAGTCTAGACTTACCACTTCTGAAACAATTCAAGGGAGGTTATATAAGTTATATAAAGCTCTTCATTATAAGAAGATAAGCCTTACCAGAGTTTCATAATAAAGCATAATAGCATGTACTGATGTGTAAAAAAAAAAACTTAGTTTCCATAGCAATAGGAAAAATGTGAATAGTTTTCAAGGTCTTTGCTTTCTTTCTTTTATTGTTACTGCTGGCCATAAAACGTCTGAAGGAGGAACAGCTAAGGTGCCTCTACTCTAGAAGGAGATAGAGGAATCCATCATTCAAATTACATCATCCATCAAGGGTTAGGTTCCAGGAGTCTGGGTTGATGTGGCTTGAAAAATTACTTTAAGCAGTTCATAGGTGGGAAGGGACTTATATAGCAAGAACAGCAAGGCAATCTTCCTCCAACCGTCAGTACTGAAACAATAACATTAGATTTCCAGCTAATATTGTCTCCTTATTAAAATGTTCTTAGCACTCATTTTATCATACACATCAATTACACAGAGCCTCCTACAGTCAAGGTTAAAAAATTCTGCCTTGAAGTTTATGTGAGACTCTTTCAGCTAAGCCTGTTCTGTGTTAATTGAAAGCGGTTTGGGACCCTTCTCTCCCTTCATACAGATGTGCAACATAGAGGCATCAGAGGCCAGGCATCCCAGAAAAGGTGAAGAAATGCAGCTGCAAAGAAGCATCTCCCACAGTCTTGACCAGATGGGGAAGCCTTGCTCTTATTCTCCCATTAGGACTCCAGCATCAGTCCAGCTGTTGCATGAAACAGGTAAGTTCCTGAGGCTTCTGTTGCCACCTAGCCTCTCTGAGAGCTGTTTTTGGGACAGCCAGCCTTATGTCACTGGAAAAGGATGCTGGACTCCAAGATCATCTCTAGATAGTCCAAATCTTTTTGCAGGATTTCTTGCAACATGCAGCCCAATGGACGAAGAGAGATGAGTTTGTGGAGGAAGGGGCAGAAAATGACCCCAGCTATATTCTTCATTCTGGTGTTATTAATTGCATGCAGATTTTGTGATGGAACTGGTTTCAACTCTCCACCACTGTCAGATAAGGAAGGGTGAAAACCACTCACTCTTGGAGCAATGCATTACTTGGTCATCTACTATTACTACTACTAGTAGCACACTCAGTCTAAAGACTCAGATGGCTGGTGGGGGGCAAAATGGCATTCTGCTGCAGTCTCAAATGAGCAATCATTTTCTTAACCATGAGTACTTTGGGGGAGTGAAAAGGGTGTTCTGAGATAAAGCTCCCTCTAACAAGGGAGAAAAGCTGAGCTGGTAGGATGAAATAAACTACAAATTTTATTTGTTTGACTACAAGGTGGGAGGGGTTATTTGACACTTGGTCTGTAGAGAAGGTCACTTTTCCTTAAGGCTTGGCCATGACAGGAGCTAGTTATGTCATTAACCTCTGAAAGACTTGTATGAGACATTTGGAATAATTTTTATTTCGGGGAAAACATTACAGCTTTATTTCTGGTTTGAGCTTAAAGGATAATTACTTTTTCCTACCAGGTATTGATGCAGCTGTAATTTTAAGTGCATTATGATACATCAGCATGTCCTAAGTACAAGCTAGTGCAGATCATGAATATGAGTTTTTTCTTGTCTTCTTGAGAATTATCTTTCTCTACTTTCTCCCTTTTTCATTTAAGCATTTTGCATTTCTCTTTTGGCTTTCTTTAAAATGGCACATAATTACTTATGGCCTGAGACCCAGCAGAGTACTTAAACACTTACTACTGTATGAGTATTACACATTTGCTAGACAGTCATATAAAATTTAAAAATGTCACCCAGCCAATTGTTTAATAATACTCATGCATTCATTATGCCACATCCTGCCATGGATGCTGATAAAATGGAAAACATCTGAATAGCTACAGGAAACTTATGGAGAAAATCTCAAATCCCCTTGTTCAAGACTTCTTTTCCTCTGAGCTTGCCCCAGTGAGCACAGTGTGCACAGGAAGGCTGGATATATGTGGCAGTGGACACAGCTGTTAATACCACCTAATACCACCCCATTTTGGTTGCTTATATCCCTGTCTAACTATTTGGACTAAAATTTTTTATGCCAGGTTCTCTGCCTCAGGCTGAGTTTTATTGGAAGCATTGCTCTCCTGTGTCAGAGAGCAGAGCTCATGGAGGAGGGGAATGCACTGTTTTTCCTACATTACTGAAACAGCTCAATTAACTAAAGAGAACTCTGTTTACCATTGTTTTTCCCAGTCCTTGAAAAGTGCTGCTGCTGATCAAGATATACAGTTCTGTGTGACTATGGAAAAAAATGCTGGACACTGAAAGTTGCAGTGGAGTAGATGCGCTTGAGTGAAGCAAGGTGCAGATCTTCATTTTGGTTTCAGGGAGACCATTCCCAGCTAGAAAAGGAGGCTGGTTCTAACCATTTTGAGAGAAATTGGTGTCTCAAAGCAGAGAAGGAGGAGAGAGTGTTGACATGAGACAGAAAGAATCTGCACTTGAAGGAGAGGGCAGAGGGGAAGAGAGGAGCACAGCCTTGGGCTTGCACCAGGCAGCACTCTATGTTTCAGATCATGATGGAGGCAGAGGTCACCAGATTCCCTATCCTTCCACTGCTAGCAGAAGCTCATCTTGTCCTCATCATATGGCTGCTCTGCAAACAGAGTGACAAGCTGTTATCTCACCCAGTGACAGAGTCTAAAATGTTCAATACTGTTGATTGACCCCACCATGTTATTATAGTCAATACGATTTTTCTATGGTAACCTTGGTTTCCTCCATTCTTAAAGTGGTTTAACCCTGGAAATATGCAGGAAAAAAACCATATAGGTAAGTTGCAAAGTCAGTGACATCAAAGTTATAGAAAACTAGATTAAAGAGTGACTATTTCCCATCACATCTCACATGGGACTGCTCCATTTAATTTCTTGCAGAATTTAGCTGCCAAATTCAGCTTATATGCTTGGAGCAGAGAGAAACATTGACTGATGGTCTAGAAAAGGCAGAAGGGCTGGGAGGAAGAGGCTGGGCAATCCTCAGTCTCTTGGTTCTTGCTCTCTCTCAAAAGCAAGGGGAGAATTGGTTTTGCATCTATAATTTAACAGTTGGTAACCTTACAGTTAAATGTATGTGTATATATAATTTACCATTCCCCTTAATTTTAAACCTTCATTTTAACCTCTTTCAATATAGAACAAACTTCTTTGGACAGATTTTTTTTATTTCCTACCTTCCTACTTAATCAGTGCAGCAGGCAGCAAAGTGCTGGAGTCCTCTCTTCCTCCCCGTCTCACATGGAGGATGTATTCACAAATCACACTTTACTGAAGGCTTCCAGACTCTAAACACCCGTAAGCAATGTAATGAATCACAAGCACAAATATAATGTTGCATACACAAGAAGAAACAGAAATCACTGAAGAATGCAAGTGAAAAAATGAACATGTTCTGTGGTAGGGTTGGAAGCAATGGAGAGGCAGGAAATGCTCATTTCTGAACTCATTTATTATGAGGTATTTCAGGTGTTGTAAGGAAAACAGCCAGCAATGCTACCTTCCCCATATGATGTCTTTCATCAAATCAAGGATTCCAGGCAGAGACTAACTGCTTCACCAGGCATCAGGCTTAATGTGCTCTTCCCCAGCTCTCAAAGAAATATGCTTTGCAGTCACATTGGCTACAGAAAAAAAAAAAAAAAAAGGTTTATTTTTAGTGGTATTCATTTGAATCATAGTCATATTTCTGGCAATTCACAGGCCAGCATCCAACCCCCAGGCCTTGCCAGGTGGGGACTCGGTGTGTCTCCAAGGTGGCACACTAGCCGGGCAGGAGGAAGGAGCCAGCTGGACCCACTACAGCATGGTGCTGGGAGCGCAGCCTCAAGAGGAGCTGCCACTGCTTTAGCTACCAAGGAGAAGGACTGGGGGAGGAGGAAAAGCACTCTGAGCATGGACTAGCCAGCGAGCTTGTATTCAAATGCCTCCTGTTTCCTTTCATTAGATAGATAATCAGACTCAAAGTCTAAAGCTGTTGTCTTAGATATTTTTCTTCCATAACCTGCCCTAAATAGCAGATTTTGTAACAGCCTGAACAGGTTAATTCTAACAAATCAAACAGGAAAGTCCATTCAGGGAGTATTAGTTTCAGCTGTGTATGTACCTTTGCATTGGACCCACCTCTTTGGGACCTGCTCTGTGCACTCCCTCAGCTCCTTGCAGCCAGATTTGCACTACTGAAGTGCACTGTCATTTGCTCAACGCAGTCCACAGGGTGACTTAGATACAGTGTGCTTATCAAAGATTTAACAACAATCTGGATACATTAACAGGACACAGATTTCAGGCATATCAACAGTTACCTGGAGCACTGTACAAGTTTTGACAGAAATGATGCTGATATACATGAAAGAGATTGAGAGCTAAAAATCAGCTAATGGTAAAATGGAAAAATACAAAAGAATACCACAAATAAAACCCATCTCTGCTGTGGGCATATTTCTCTTTAGTGAAAAGAAGAGAAGATCATTTCCAGAAGCTGCAGGAGGAAACAATTGTGAGCCTCTGTCAGACAATCTGCAGCACAAATGCCTGGAGTGGAATGATAACCAGAGGAAAGCACTTTATTCCCTTTACGTGATGTCTTTGTTTTCCCATCAGTAACCACAGAGCCACAATATGCTGCTGTTAGGATTCTGCAGATCTTTCCTTATGATGGATTGTTAACAAATGGAATATAGCTATTTTTAAAACTTCTCCTTTAATTTATTATTTGGGGGTGAAGTTTAGTTATCCCTGTCCCCAGTCAAGGAAGGGCTCTTTTTAACTACACAGTATCTCTTGGGTGCAAGAGGGCACATGGCATACACAAGTCTCCCCATAAACCAGTGTAGGAAAGCAAGCAATTCTGGTAAGTAAGAAAGGGCTTCTAGGAGCTTATTGCTATTCTGGGACTGCAGTTGTTTTGTAGTTTTATAGCAAGATTTCTTCCTTCACTGCAATTTCCAGCAGATTCCCTGCAAACAGCTCATTTGCTTGAGCCACGGGTGAGTGAGATTTCCCTTTTAAACAGCAATATCTGCCCAAAAAACATCTCAGAGAGGAATGGGGAAGTGAATTGGGGAAGGTTTTTTTGTAGAAGGCAGTGTAAAGTTTCTTTCTTCACATGATATGCATGAGGTTTTACAGATGCTAAAAACCCACAGCAAAAGACAGTGGGTTTCACTCTCTGAAGCGATACACAGCAGAAGCAAGGCACTGCTCTGAAGTGTATTACTGTGTGCTTAGCAGAAGCAGAGAAGTGGTTTATCATGTAATTCAGCACATAAAGCTCTCATTGGAACTAGCCAGGTAAATGACAAATATGGTTAGCAGCCCAAATGAGCCCACTGAAGTTTAAGTGAGCAGAATGTAATTAATGATTGAAAACAACAATGAAACTACCTATGTTAATCTTTCCAAAATGGTCATTAAACTTTTCCTAAGCCCAGTCAGTACACTGATCAACAGGAAAAGTCAAAAGATTGTTTTCTTCATAAAGTTCCTCACAACAGAGATTTTCCAAGCTGTAGAGAGGTGGTTAGTGAGGTATTCAATCCTTTTTCTTTTAGCTGTTAAGTATAAGGGGATACAGCAGGGGAAAAGAGAGAAGGAAATTAAATAAGCATGTGTGCAGAAGTACACATAATGTATTTTTTTCCCCAAAAAAAATTTTAAAAAATCCACATGCATTCTTTTCTAATGTTATTACACCTTGTTATATCTTGTGGTTATCAATTGCAAACAGTTGGAAAACCATTCACTTGAGACTGGAAATAGAACAGGTTGTGCAGTTTCTTTAACATGGTCCATGCTCTGAAAACGCAAAACTTCTTTCTATGTAATGCATTGAATAATCTTTGTCAGTACTGAATTGGCTATATCCCTATCAATATGGGGCCTACAACATAGATTTTCTTTTAAAGTCATTGACCAGATTTTTCTGTGCAGCTACTAGAAATTAATAACATAATTAATGACAGAATTATGTTTTCCTTCCTCCTTCCTTTTTTCGGTATATATATTTAAAAAAAAAAAAGTTTAGAATGGAAATAAAAGTTCATTCAACATTTACCTCATCTTCAAAGTAAAGTACACCACATAAAAGGCTCTTTGCCACTTTTGCTAACACTTGCTAACAATTACATCCCCTCATCCTCGCCACTGTTTGGCATAAGGCTTTACCCAATACATCACAGTACTCTCATATTTTGCCTATCAGGATGTTTGCAAACCCCAGAGCTTAAGGAGTCTGGTTTTGCAGCATTTCCACTGTGTCCTTTTGCTTCTGAGCTCTGCCAGGGTTCTTGCACCTGAGGCCGAAGTTCAATGCTTTAGGATATAATCTGAGAAGGAGTTCTGCTCCTCACATCATTTTGAAAGCAAACTGCTCCAAATCACATGTAGAGTTTATTTGAAAGTCTGAATCAGAAAAAACAAAGTTATGACTAGCTTCTTAAAAGACAGGTGTAACTGATAGTGAAGAGCTAAAGCTACCGTAAGCTTCTCTAAGCTATCTTGCAGTACATGTTCTGACCACGTATAAAGCAAAAGGAGCCTGCCCTGGACAGCATCTATTTTAAACAACTATAGCTAGAAATTGAAAAAAATGAAATTTTGAGAAGCAAAACCATTTCACACTAATAGAGTGCTTAATCTGTTGCAAAATAGCATAGTGTTTGACTGAGACGAGATTTCCAGAAGATACGGCAAAGATGGACCTGTGTCGATTCTTTAGAAAGTGTTGGAAATGTTTACATTTCATAGTAGTTCTTAATTCCTTCTGTTTACCTAGTAAATGTAGGAAAAAAGGAAAAGTATGATTATTTAAAGTACTCAGCCTTCTGTCACTGATTAATTTCTTCAGACATCTAAGGGAGTTTATACTCTGCAGCTACAAAAATTCCCAGATCCTGGTCTTATAGTGGGCCTCTGCAAGCACAGATTACCTCAGTGTGATTAGAGCAGAGATTTTAAAATAACCTGATGTAAAAGCTGAATTCTAACCTATAAACCTAGAGCATGCTTGGGATACAGCTATGTTACAAGGTCTAAAATCTTTGTTTGACAGCCTGGGATGACCTTTTGTCTGAAAGCAGACAATTAGCCTGGAAATAAAGATCTTATCAAACTGGGGTAATGGATATTATTGCACGTTACCTTACCAAGGTAGCATGTTCCTTCTCAGTGACACTTCTTCACTGAAGTACAATTTCGTTGCACTTGCTACTTGGGCTCTCTGTTCTCCTCTGGAAAACCTAACTGTAGTTTTGTCCTGCCAAACATATTAAAAATAGCCACCTTAAATGGGTAAAACAGATAACTAGTCTAAAGTTAAGGAAAGCATGTCACCTCTTTTGCTCAGGTGTTCCTGCTGAATTGCATGAAGGGCTGCACTTCATATCTGGGTCAAGTTAATAGTAGTGCTTTCACCTGTCCTTTGGCTGGATCAAATACTCTCCCTGCAACACATCCATGGCCACAGCACTGCAGTCATAAATTCTCCTCCCAAGGAAATAACAGAAGGAGAAACATAAGGATCTCCTCCGAACCTTAACTTTATTGTCATATTGTTGATATATAGTGAGCAGGATAAAACAAGTTGAGGTTTTAACAGCAGCTGCTCTGGAAAATTACTCCTGTATTTGCTCCTGTGACTTGGTACAGGACCACCAGCAATACCCTGAGAGATAAAAATAGTATCTGCGTAATGAAATGCAGTGTATGCACGAATGATGTATGCATGCTGCTGAATGTGGGATACTGGAGAGAAAAGTCTTAAAGAAAGTGAGAGAATGAAAGTACAACAAAAAAAAAAGTTTAGTTTTATGCTTGTTCCCTGTGCAGGACTCATCAGAGAAACAGACTGCAGTGAGAAGATTCATGGGTTGGTCCCCAGAACTTTTAACATCAATAGTAGTGACTCCATTGGGAAGGTGGATACAAAGGCTCAAATGTCATTTTTTTTATGTGGACAGTTCCACTTGGACTGGTTTAACCCAAGAGAACAAACTTATGCAAATAATCTCTTGCAGCGGAGGCATGTCCAGCATGGCATGCGATACACAGAGCCTGGAGGAAGTCTGGACACCAAAGCCAAATTCCAGCACTCCCCCAGAAAACAAAATAAGCCCTAAAGAATGAAGAAGGCTCAACACTTCTATAATCAAGCACTAGGAATCTGCTGCTGCGACATTTTTAGATAAATGTTTCTTTTCTAATCCCAGGGGAGCCCGTGCAATGCTGCTTCTGCTTTCTTCTTCTGCTGGGCACCATCAACACTGACAGAATACCCTCTGCTATGATGCATGCTGACCATTTATCTGTGAAAGCAGCGCTTTGTAGCATCACCTTTTCTAATAAGAAAAAACCACACCAAAAAACCCAACCCATATATTTTCAAGGGTAGCATTAAAATGTAACTGTAATTCTTTGTCATAGTATCAAGGGAGTTTACTGTAATTTTAGAAACTAGGCAGCCAAAAATAGAAGAGTAGGTCTAATATTACTCTCCTCTTATGATATATAAGCCATTACAAAAACCAGTTTAATCAGATTTTTTACACTTATCTAAATTATTTTTCTTTTCTTATTTTATGCTGCCAATCACCCAATTAAGCAATAAACTGGAATATCTCTTGATAGAACAGTGTACAAGAGAATTTAAATTATATCCTATTCCCTTTCAAAATTCAAGACAGTGAAATAATAATCCACTAGACACTTTAAAAAACAGGAGTAGACAACAATTTCTGTTTTACAAAGTGAGGGCAGGAGAAAATATCAGATTTAGTTTTTGCCATCTCTATCCATAATTGTTTATGTTAGATGCTTAAAGGTTTTGAAATGCTAAGATAAGAGCAAGAGGGGGATATTTGTGTCAGGACGGTGGAGGAGGCAAGGGGAAGCAGCAAGCATTTCCAAGTGGAACTGCTGAGGACAGAGTTTGGTCAGTTAATCTTGATGCAACCAGATTGACAGTCCCTTCTGGACATTGCTTTTCTAAGGTCACTTAGCTTTAAAAAAAAGGCTTAAAGTACAAAGGAAGTTCAGTGTTATGGCTACTACTACTTTGAGAGACAGACTAATGCAGTGCTATTACCTTAGCTTCTCAGGTCATAAAGCAGCGATGTAGGTAAAGCCAGGGGAGAAGGCAAAATCACTACTCCAAATGTGTCCTCCAAAAAGGAAGCAGCATCAATAGTCCAGACAAAACAATTGACTCATTTGATCAGCTTTTCTCCCATGTTCTAGGACACTCACATGTGAAAGGGTGAAAAAAATATTTTTTTTTCTTAAAAAAAGAAGATAGGAGTTCTCATTGTCTTAGAGCATGCGGTCTGGCATGACAAAGGAAGAAACATATGTATCCTTTACTATTACGTGAGAAGTAAATATACTATCTTCTAATATACCAATAATCTATCTAATCTAATCTAATCTAATAATAATGTTATCTTCTAATCTACAGACAAAAGCTTATCTGGATTTCTTATTATCCCTGCTAGCAGAAATAATTTTAGAAGTATTCCATAAGGTGAGTTAGTAAAATTCAACCACCAAACAACAGCAGATGAAAAGAGAAAATAAAGATAAATAAAAATTTGGCAAGGTTAGAAAATGGTGGATTAACATCTTGTTAAAAATTCTTGATACAGTGTTGTGGTCAAAACCAGTACCGTCAGAGGATGCATCACTCAGAGATAGGAGAGAATGACAAAGATAATTGAAGAAATGCGTTTCTGTAAAAAGCATATATTCAGCACAATCCTAGTACTTTGGTGGGGAAAAAAATAATCAAGTGGGAAAAAAGCTCGTAATATTTCAGTCCTGCTATGGAAAACAAAGTTTGACCCAGATTTCCTAAATTATAAGGTTAGTGAAGCCAAATCCTATGTAGTCTTGCATTCTTGCATTCTTAAAGTAGTTTTTTTAATGTGTCACCTAACTGGTAACTCAGACTTTTTCCAGCCAGGTCCAACACTGATCACCAGCATGTTACATAGTAGAGAGGTGCTAGGCTAAACAAAATAAAACATTAGGCAAATACTGGGACTTTAAGGGTTACTTTTTTTTTCCTTTCTAGTTTCTATCTCACTTCGTAAAAATAACAATCACAGACAAGAAAAGTAATTAGGATGAAAATAACTCCATTGCCAAATAAACTTAATGGTATCATAAAAACAAAGTATACAAGGAAGATTCAGGTCAAGTGGAATTATAATGATGAAAAACCCAGGAGGAGAATTCAAGGCCTACTCATAAACACAAGGGAAAAAACTATGGCTGTATCAAAGCATCTATCATCCCCTTCCTCTTCTCCATGGAAATAAGAATTTCCATAGAATAATATATAACTATAGCATCACAGCTCAGAGAATGGTTATTTTGTAATTCTTACAAAATATATCTCTGATAAACAGTACTTTATTTGAAGCAGCATTTCTTTTTGTCTTTTGCCTCTAATGATTAACATACCTGGTCACCTGAAATTATTTCCTTCTTTGTTTCTATAAAGAAACACAGGCATATCTCTAGCATGTGTCCCTATACACACATGCAGATATGCATACACACAAAAGCCATTTAATACCCTATTTTGAGGATTCAGACTTTGCTCTTTTTCTCATACAGAGACAGAAAAAGCTTTCAAGAAGATATGAGTCTGGGAATAGGGCTGGGGAGGCCTGGCAGGGATGAGACTGGCCTGGTGTATGCGAAAGCCGCATTGAGGATGGCAACTAAACTGCCCATACAGGTGCCCCAAACAGAAGGACTGTGGAGAAACTGTTAGTCTTCTGCTAGTACAATAGCCATCTCTGACTATTAAAACTGATTCTTGCACATAGCCTATTTTTCACTCATTTAAATTTATTTTTAGTTGGATTGTCAATTAGATACTGAATACTCTTATATGTGGCAGAATTATCAAGCACTGTCCTGATATACATGCTTTTCCAGATACTCTCAGAATAATTGAGTGTATTCACACTATGATGCTGTCAGATAAATATTTTTGACAGGGACTCTTTCATCCAGCTCACTTTGCTGTCCAAGAGCCAGGGTTTGTGTCAGGTCAAACGATTCTCAGATCTTTTTACAACAGGATGATGACAGATTAAGCACACACTGAGAATGAGAGATGTTTCTACAGGGGAGAAAAGGCCAGGTTTTTTCCTAGAAAGCAAGTGCTTAGCAAAACTACTGGTCTTTTTGTCAGTGTGCCAATTCTTGAACCTAGCATGCAGCTGACAAATGTGTTTGCTCAGCCTGCTGCAGTGGCACACGGGTAGAATGAGTGCAATGCTGCAGTGAAACAGAGAAGTTCCCAACGTAGTAAAGGTTCTCTTTGGCCACTAATCTGTTGCAGAGATAGACTAAAGGTCTGCAAAGGGAAAAATAGCATCAGGTAAAGAGCATGTCCCATTTCACTGCGTGATACAAGCTTTTTACTTGTCACAATTTTAGTAAAAAAGGTACTCGCCAGAGTAGTGATGTCTTTACTTTAACCATATAAACAGTGGGTTTGGGCCAATCTACTAAGTATTTAATGGTAAAGTAAGAACCAAAATGGGTCTTAAAAAGAATGCCAAATGCAACTGAAATCTGCAGAAGCACAGAGCATTGAGAACTGCAGCCCTGAGATAAAGCACAAGGTAGCAGTACCCTGTGCTATAAGGCACTGCTCCAGCAAGCACCTTAAAATCAGCCAATTTTTTTTCACCCAAATGGATAATGAGGTTCAGTACCTTGCCAGACTGTTCATCAAATGTACTGATTTTTATCAGTTCATAAACACATATCAGTTTGAAGTTTACATCACTGTTGACATAAGACCTAGATTAAAAATGAAGTTTAAAATCTAATTAAAGTGTTACAAGGCACAAAAAGAGTCCAGATAAGCTGTGTTTATTTGGTGGCTGACAGATATTGTTAATATCTGAGACAGAATGTTTACAATAGATTTTTAAAACATTAAACATTTTTTTAATTGATTCATTTCAGAAAACTTGTCAAAGAAACACAGATGTGGGTGGTTCTTGTAAACTCAGTGATAAAAAGCAAAATAAAGAAACGAAAACAATAATATTTGGCATTCTGGAAAAGCAAATTTGAAGCCTGTCAAATATCAAAACTAAATTAGTAAATACCATAGCAAATGCTCCTATAGCATGCAACATTTACCTCCCCAGACAGGATTAATTGAATAATTCATAACTGCTGAGGAATGGGGAATGAATGTGTTTCCTATACTAATTCTTGTAAAAGTGATTACCAGCATCTCATGGGGTTCCCAGTACTCCCCTTTATGCTATGAATGAATGTTCTATTTCAGTTTCATACATGACCACTCATTATTGCTTTTTTCCTTCTGTGCCATCCTTATATATGGAACATACATAAGATGATTATCACTGTCAGCTAAGATAGTTTTTCTTTTTATCTTGCAGTTCATATTCTTTTAAAAAATGGTGCAGTATTACAGTTGGCCATTTGTCTCCCATAGAAACAGAGGATTTTCATGCACTGGACTAAAATCAAACTCTCATTTTGAAGAAAAAAGCTTGCTAAAGTTGTTGTTTGGGTCAGAGGTTGTAAGGATAAGCTCACAACTGCTTCTTTTACCCTCAACTGTGTGTGTAAAGGCAGAGACTTCAACTGATAATACGAATTTTATTACCTGTCAAACGCAGTTTATAGCAGATGCTTTTTCAGTGACAACATCCCCATCCCCAGAATGATTTAATCACAAAGCCAAGATAATGTTCTTGTGCAACCAACAAGAATCCAATTAGTGTATGTGTCTCCTTGGTTTTATCTTGACTGTTCAGGCATTAAAAAAGGGATTCAGCTTTTCCAGCTTCTGTCTCAGCCTTGTGCAAGCAAACATTTCTTGAAGCTTTGGAGCTTTGCACTGATCAGCACACTTGTACCACCCAGTGCATTTGCATGACTCTTCAGCTTTCCCTTTACACTAGGCCTGCATCTATCTTCACGTTCCACAGGTGGCCTGTGATCACACTGCCCAAACACATTTGTCACACAAACATGGCAATTGTAGCAGAGGCTGCAGTTTTCTGTCCTGATGGCAACATGTGGTTCCCATTAGGAAAAGGAAGGCAGTATAAGCAAAAGCGCTGGGTTTGAAGCCACTGGCCACACTCTCAGAGGGAACTGAGCAGGGGAGGGAGCCCCCAGGAACCTGAGCAGGTTTCTGTTCCTCTCTGCTCCCTCCATCTGGGAGAAAGGAATCTGTTTCTTTTCATCACCACATTTTCTTTGGGAAAGGAGAGTAAGGCAAAGGTCATGTGCTGAATGCTGAGTCATTGCACTGATTTATGAGCCCATTCCAGTTCACGTTTGATTATCGCACATTAAGTAATGATTCAACATTGCCAGTCATTAGAGTCAACTCAACTCCACAACTAAAATGGTTCTCCATAAATATACAGGAAATGCTTAGTATGACTGTAAAATAATACATAATTTTATAGTCTGTAATTTTAAAAACTTGTTTTAGTTTTCTATATTTGCCCCTTTACTAGAGAAGAACGAAAAGTGAGCAATACTATTTCTTTGTTCTAAACTAAGAATTTTATAAATGTTACCAAAAAGCTATTATCAGCTACATTTTACCGGTAAAGAGACAATTGTGGAAATCACTGCAGGAAATGAGAGGCATTATCTGGAACTAAATTCATGTCTGCTTCTAGCTTAGTGAAGAAAACAAGTAAATAAAAAGGAGATGCTGTCAGTGGGACACATGCTGCTCTTCCATAACAGATGGTAAAGTGCCTTTTGTTTTCTCCCTCCCCTTTCCCAGAAAAGCATCCAGTTTAGAAAAAAAACATTTTCTTTCCTGTTTTTCTTGTATTTATCTTTGGTACACTATGCTTTCCCCTTAAATCAGCTCTGCATAGAGTTCCACTTGGATCAAGACCACTTGGTTCTCTGGGCCCTAAGCATTCTGCAGCTGTGCCTGGTGTTGCTGAAATACAAATAGATTACCATCTCAGTGGGCTTAAAAGCCACAACTAAGCTTATTAAAATTGAGACATTGCATGAACCACATTTAGTTCTATTAATTCTGATCTTTACATTCAGTAGTACTGAATTCAGTCTATTCCAGAACACCACAGGGAAAAGTAACAGTCAAAATGATTTCTCCAGAACTAAGCTTACACTACTTCTCTGAGTACGGATAGCCTCCTTTTCAGCAGGCTAATGTTTGAGAATTAAACGAACCTATAAACCAGTATCTTTTTGGCTTAGAGGAAGCTAATCTTTATATCCTACATGCATCAAATTAACTTGGTAAGAGATACAAAATGAAAATTGGCATCACTGAAGCTGATGGAGCTTCTGCAGCTGACATTAGATGAACTAGTTAGACCACCCACAGTGAATACCGTTCTGTATTTCAAAATCAGCATAATCATCTGCTTTAATTTCCTAACTAGTGATTTCATTTGGTAATCTACGTTTTGTGATCCTTTTCTCTCAGATAAACACTAGATTAGTCTCATGGTGTCTAAATAGATGTTGGTATCTCTAGAGAATAAAAGAGAAATGGAAATGGAACACTTAAAGAAAATGCTTTTTCATTTCCCCTTCAATTTTTCTTTTCTGGGATAATAGAGCTTTTTGACTTCTCTGAAATCTTACCAGCCTTCCACTATATTTGCATTCTGTTACAGATTTATTTATATTTAGCATTTTTCTTTGGCCAGCAGAATAGACTATGATGCTGGATTAGTGCTTTATTCATAGTAGGATTTCAGATGAGTCACAGATATATCTCTGCAGCAGCTGTTGCAGACCTTGTAATGCCATTAGACTCTGACTCTGAGAGAGATGTTGCACTGGTGTACTGTGGCTATGGTCTTAGTAATCTCTACAACACAGAAAACATACATTGTAGATGATGGGAAAGTATCAATAAAATTTTGATGCACAAAAATCTTGAAAGCACAATGCACACAATATGCACTTCAGAAGTTTTGTGACCTTTCAAGAACTTCTATGGAAAAAGACTGTAGAACATGAAGGAATTCTGCTTGCAGAAGTTTGTAACTGCTTCCTGCTAAAAAAGATTCACTTCCTAGCTCGTGGTAAAAAAAAAACAAAACAAAACCACCCAAAAAAAACCCAAAAAACAAACAATAAAAACACACTTCCTTTCTTATAGTAAAACAAAACAAAAAGCAAAAGAAAAATGAACATTTCCTTGCTGATGATTTAAAAAAAAATCCTACTTCCTTACTCGTGGTAAAAACTCTCTACAGACCCACTGAGGACCATTAATGTCCACAAGAACTTTTACAGATCCTGCTAAAAAACTACACTTTCATACTACAGAAGAAAATAGGTCCCATGTGATGCCAGAAATTTTGTTAGGATTTTGCTGGATGTGTGCAGAGGATCAGAAAGCATCTTACAGATACCAAACACTATTATAAATGTTACAGTTTCTGAGTTCTGGGGAAGAGTTATTATAGACACAGATAATGCCTAGCATTTTCAGCTTTAATGTCAAGAACTCTGATAAGCCTCCACCCTTGAGTGATGCCATCTGTACAGAAACTTTAAGCCCATCTTTACCTCCAAGGCTTCATATGTTAAACTGACACACTCAGCAAAATTCAGATTTAGAGAAGATAACCTGTTACACCTGGGAACAGGTACATAAAGTACAGCCACTTGTCCTAAATGCTCAGTAAGTAAGAGCTATGATCATCTTGTTTCTGCCAAGTCATCCAGGCAGATAGCAGACATTATTTTGGAGTAATGGAAGACATATAACTGGCTCCTTGCACATCTTTCTAGCACTCCACTTGCCAGTCAATGCTCATTTCATTTGATTTCTTTCCACTGCTCTTATCTGAGTATATCTGGAATGAATTTGGCCTGTTAAGATATAAACAAAGTAATAGAGTATATGCAAACAGAGATTCAATAGACTAATCATGTAACAAGTTCTGTTTCTGAAAAACAGGAAGAGCATATAATTGTTATAGTGTGAAGATACATAAATAAAAAGGGAGCAAAAGAGAATGAGCTAAATCATTCATTACACTGTCGATTACCCAGACTGATAGAGATCTTCTGGCATGTCAAACATGTCAAAAATAAAACATGAATTCTCACCTCCCTAACACAGAAGAATGGGCATCTGTCATGTTACAGTCATTCTATCTATATTAGAACCTCTCAGAGCTTTTCAGAGACTCCTACCATCCTGCATGTTTTCATTTTGTAATGAACCCAGCACAAGGACATTATTTTGTTTAAAGGTCATGAAAAGCATTAGCTGAGTATACTCTTAAGAAAACTATTTCATAAATGCACATGGTTAGAATATTTCATAACGGCCCAGTGTTGCAAGGTTTTGAGTACATGAGCAATGGTGTAAGTCCTCAGATTTGTCTGTATTTATTACCTATGTGAAAGAGAATACGCATTGTAAATGCTTGCAATTACCTCAACACAATGAATCAGTCTATCAAAGAGACAGACAGATGAAAATAATGCTGTTCTATAATGGTAAATATTACTTCTGGGCAACTATGCATATGACTGATCAAGTGTGTGCAAATGAATGGGCACTGTTAAAGTGAAAGTAGGATGTTTTAGTCACTCACATTGGTTGTTCAAAAGTTTCTGAAACAAAATACATCAGAATTTTGTTTTTTGAATGTGTTATGGCTGCCTTTCTATCCAGGTAGTCTTATAGCTCTCTTCACTATGATACTGCAGAGCTAAATGAATGCTGAAGACAGAATTTATTGTATTAGAAAGTAAAATGCCATGTCATGTACATCCAGCATGGGCTACACATAATTACATTCTCCCTTTAGTAATAATATTCTTTTAAAGATTACATGAGAGTGCCCTTCTGCCCTTCATCTTTTTTAAAATTGCCCTACACTACCTTGCTAGAGAGGGAACAGAAAGAAAACAGATAATGCAGTGCCAAGTAATACTGATTTATAGCATAACATTATTGGGCGCAGTGGTTTTTTAGTCAGAAGAAGTTTGTGGTTTGCTTTTACTGATAGATAGTAACATGATGGGTTTAAAACTACCGAAACAATTCTGGGCAGCACCCTTACACTCCTAAGGTCAATAGCAAAAAGGACTGTCATGTTCAGCACATCTAGGATTTCTTTCTGAGCTTTTCTTTTTACTGAAAGATGTGGAAGATGACAAAAGAAAGTTTTCACAAAAGCAGTATGAAAAGGAAACTTCTTTGAGAATTCAGGAAAAGTGATTTGTGATCAGTTGAAAGTGTGCAGTGTTTTAAATGTGTGTTAAAGCCTGTAAGGTTCAACAGGCAGCCAGAATGCTGTGATGTCTCACTTGTACAAATTATCATAGAATCTCTGTAACCTGACAGTGAAACTTCCTATATTTTCAAAGGCATTCTAGAACCAAAGATTAAAATATCCATCATGCAGCTTATTTTCACTTTTCATTAAAATTCTTAGATTTAAATCTAAACCATCTGATGTCTGTATTGTAAAGTCACACTTTCACATATGGGCAAAAATCCTCCTGTAATCACTTGCTGAAGTGTGCAGTAAACTCCACGAGTATCCTGATAGTTCACAAGTTTCACACCTTACCTGTTGCTAGAGTTGTTATTAACAGGCCAAGAGCTGAGACTCTTAACCAAGGACTAGGACAAGCATCCACCCCACTGTCAAACACCAGAAATTTGACAGTGAGTCTGTAGAACGCATGAGCTTCCTGATGTCCTAGAAGAGGTGTACTTTGGTAGCTAGAGACACTTAATCCAATGCTTTAACTCCCCGGCCAGACCTCACTTCCTTTGATTTGTATACTGTTCTCTTACTCCTATCTTCCCTACCCACAACTATTTCCTAACTCCAGACCTTAATCACACAACGTCACTCTTGGCACACAGTTGTCTCCAGAAGTGACACTGAAAAGCCTAGAAAGTTTAATTTTTTCCTTGGTTGAATTTTAATCTGGTAATGGCCCTCCTGACACTGGGGAAGACCTTGGAAAGAGCTATTACAGAAGGGAATCCTGCTCTCTCCCTGTAGTGTTGGGACAGAAAATATCTGTCAAACTGTGTAACCTTCAGAGATTTCGCTGTCAAACGCTGACTGCACTGAGAATCTGCAAGCTCAGATATTCGGAGTCATGACTCACCCAGTTTCTGTTGACTTTATTTACACTTTCTTCTGAGCAACTTCACAAAGCATTCTTCTGATGATCAGGCAGATCACCTGCCTCCCTGCAAAGGCTCCGCAGTTTCTCGACTAAATGATCGGACTAAAAGATCGTTTAGCATAGGAATCCCCCCACCACATATTATTTTCTCTTATGAGGCCTTCTGATATTTGGGTGCAGTGAAATCAGGGCCAGACAAGAAGGCGTGGAGATCTGTTTCAAAGCTCAAATCTGCCACACTTCAGGACAGTGGTACAGCCCTACGACTACAGACAGAGTGACACCTGCTCACTCTCTTCAAAACACAGAGCTGACCATGCACTATACTGCTTTAACAGAATCTCTTCTGCTTTGGGTGGATTTCAGTTTGATGCATTTTTTGTTTATGATTTCCTTCTCTTTACTAACATTTGGATATTCCTGCTGCTATAGGTCCTGGTGGTATCTATATTGACAGATATTTAATTCTCTTACAAGTGCTTTTTATAGCTGACTGCCTGGAAAACCAAAAGCACTTATTTTGACAGAGGTTCTCCTTATCCTCCCTCCTCGTTCTCCCAGAAACCTGTATCTAGTTGGATATAAGCATTTTAACAATGCTATTAGAGAATGTGGTGAACCGANGCTTTTTATAGCTGACTGCCTGGAAAACCAAAAGCACTTATTTTGACAGAGGTTCTCCTTATCCTCCCTCCTCGTTCTCCCAGAAACCTGTATCTAGTTGGATATAAGCATGTTAACAATGCTATTAGAGAAGTATCTGCAGCTGTTTTAAATTTAAACTTCAGGGACCCCATTCACCATCCAGTTATTCCATGTTTACAGCATCATAACTATAAAATTGAAAGTGCTAAAACCAGCATAAAATGGAGGAAAGCAGCAGAGAGTTACACTATTGCTGTCAATATAAAGCCATGTAACTTAAATTTGAATCAATTTCTTAAAGTAAATAACTGAACGATAATGCAGAATGGTCAAGCTGTATAATTAAGACTGGTATATGCCACTTTTCATTACCCTTTTAGTATTTTCTTACATGGTTTGCCCTCACAGAAGAAACTAATCTAATATAAACAGCTGCACTTTGTTTCTCTTCTGTGGTTTTAATCTAATATTTGCATAAGCATGTGATTAGTGACAAAGAGGCCATCTGGTTGGCCACAGTCTTCCTGATCCATTTTATGTGCCAGCTACACTTCCTCCTGTGCCACGTTCCTTGTGTGATAAATCTGCTCGCCACAGCACTATACTGAAACCACCAGCACGGTTGTTTCAGTTTCTGTCTGCTGAGCAACGGGTGCTTGCGTTTGTCGCAGCTTCACAAACATCAACGGATGCCTGCAGAATGCTGTGATAACCTTGAACCCACTATGAATGCCAAGTAGTCTGGCAAGAGTTCAAATCTTTGCCTTGTGTTCTGGCAGAGTTTTTATTTCAGGCATGATGTTCTTCCTCCTTATATTTTCTACAGCTGTGAGTGACTATTAAGACAGTCACATACAGACCTGGCTTTTCATGTTCTCCTTCAGCTGCCTGCTTTTTTATGACTGCTCTTCCTGTTTAACCTGCTGAAGCATACAAGTTCCTGTGGGTACAGCAGCTAGGACTGGCAATTCTGTGAGAAACTGCCTCTATTGTGGAACTATATCCACTAATTAAGACAATGGAAGCCCAAGATGATGGTAATTTCAGCCTAGCCTTGCATGGGATTGAACACCTCCTGTAAAAGACTAAGCACTGTTCTTAGCACTATTACCAAGGCCAGGACCCCACTGTAGGGGGGGGCACTGCTCAAATGAATATCAAGAGAGAAATGGAATTAAAGCAGCTGGGAAGTTCTCATCCAAGGTCACACATCAGGTCCCTTGGCACACTCAGGAAGAGAATATAGTTATCTCACTTTTTCACACTCCTGTAAAGGCAACAGTACAAATACATATGCAATACCCAAATGTGCATCTCTTGCTATGTCATAAAGTTACCCTAAAGTCTGTTCAAAAGATAAAAGAAAGCTTCGAAAGCTGAGAACTTGGAAATCATCTCTGACAACTCCTATAGAAGTACATGGCACAATCAAGATAGCAGAGGTCCCCAAGGATCTCTTCTCACATAGTGTGGTGAACCGACCACATGATTTTTTCTGCCTTATTAAAACAGTGAGCAAAGAACTCGATTTCCCATAAATCTATTCGGCATAAATCCTCCAGGAAACCGGAACCGAGATAACGCCAGCCATAAATTTTGAAAAAGTAAACAATAGCTCTCTTTTCCGCCTCACTGCACAAAGGGAGCACATCGCTCCTGCTGAGTGCACCCCCCAATCCCTCCGCTGCTGCCGGATAGGAGTGAGGAGGAGGGGGGTGGAAACCGAACTGAGCTGTCAGCGCAGCCCCCTGAAGAAGCCAAGCAGCCAGAGAGGGGGAAACTGAACTGAGCTGTCAGCGCAGCCCCCTGAAGAAACTAAGCAGCAGAGAGAAGGGAGCAGCCGCCGCGGAGAGCCGCCGGACAGAACTGCTGACTCCCACTGCTCTAGGAATCCGGGGGAGAGAAAGAAGCCGTGAGCTGCCGCCGGCCGTAAGGTGCGCAATCGCTGCCACCGCCGTGAGCCGCCGCCACGAGCCAAAACTGAAAGAATCCAGAAAAAAAGCTGCAAGCTGCAGCAAGAAGAAGAAATTGCAACAAGAGGCCATTGGAAGCCGCGTGCTGCAGAAAGCCACGCCGCAGAAGGCCACGTTGCCAGAAAAAGTGAAGAAGTGGTGCCGAAGAAACTGCACCGAAAGCTGCACTGCCAGAAAAGACAAAGCCGACGCCACCGTCGGAGGGAGAGAGAGAAACTCCAAGCTGCAAGAGAAAGAGAGAGAGAGAAACTCCAATCGCACCAAAAAGCTACAAGCTGCTGACGTCACTGGAAACAGTCCAGGTCTGCCGGTCGGACATCGTCGCCGTTTCACGGAGACCATCACCAAACGCCGAAAGGACACATGCACGCACACACACGCACCATCCACACATACAGGTCGTATTTTGACATAATTAAGTCCTTATTTGCCCTTATCTCTCGGTGGGTGAGAGAGGGAGTGAATGGGTGGGCGTGGTGTTCTTTAATATCGTAATATTTCCATAGAATAAATAAGGTTTTATTTGAATATGTTTGGTAATAAACTTGTTAGATACTCTTTCGGTCTCCGTGTCTGCTTGCGAGCCTGGTGGGGAGATGTCCCAACTTACCCTCAACCCTTCTCCCTTTGGGAGGTGGTCGGACCGCTGCGCGCCTGACCGCGACACATAGCCTCTCTCTGTCTATATACATCTCTTCATTCTATATGCAAAACGAGTTATGGGAAAGCCTATTTTGGGAAAAGATAAAGAATAACTCCTTTTGCCTCCACATGTAAAAAACCAAAAGATGATGGCCATGGTGTCCAATTTTTTCTTGGAAAAGGATAATGAGGTGGATTTGAAGAAGTACTGATATATTCACTTTTGTTGACCTGAAGGAATGTTCCTGATGGCACACTTAATAGTATCTGTACTGTATTTACAAGGCCAAGTTACAAAACAGACCAAGAACTGACCATAGCTGCATTGCACCACTGTGGGCATCTGCAGGCTGGCTGCTTCCAACCACCACAGTTCCTTTTTGTGAACTGCGACCATGTCTTTTCAAGAACTAGTGTGCCTGATGTGGGCCATTTGATGCTGCCACAAGCTATTACAGGGTGCACACCAGAGAACTTATCCTTGCAGATTTCCACTGCAAGCAACTGTGAGTTTCATCCTATGCAATGGAATTATGTACCCCCAAGTCTTTTTCCTCCAGTGCCCTGAATGTGAATCTAGCAGTGTACAAAGGGAATTTGAGTGAGGACATTTGGGCTCAGGTGTAGAGCGGGGTCTACAAATAAAAGCATATGTAGACATAGCCTCTATGTGTTACACTCTGGATCTGCTTTGTTTCTGTTTGGGGTATTTTGCTTCCCTAAGCTTTGTTTGTGCAGTCAGACACTGCTACAGTGGCAGCAATGCTTCACCGGGTTTCTATAAATCAACCCAGAGGCTGACTTACCTGCTGCATTTTGTGGTATGTTCTGTATGTCTAAATATCCACTTCAGGGGTTTGAGGTTTCTTTTATTAACATGTCTTGCCCTAGGGAAGGAGAAGCTTTCTCTTTTATAATCATAAAGGATATCCACAACATAAATTTACACTGGCTTGTACAGATCAAACACATTCTATAATGAAAACTTCACAGCCTGTTGCCACAGGTGATCTATTTTTAAGACAGAGGGATGGTGTACAGAACAGTTAAGGGAAAAGCATCATTACATAAACAACAGAAAGTAGAAGACAAATAATTCTTCCTATCTTGCAGTGAGATACTGGTAAGTATGTATGAACATTAGAGAGACTTTGCTGGCTTACAGAATATAGGCTAGTTGATGTATCTGATGTCATATTTGGGCAAACAAAAGATTTGTTGGTTTCAGTTAAACCACACAGAGAACTGTCAGGAATTTCACCGGGAGTACTTGAAATAACAGCAAAGAAAAGTCAAATAACTTAAACTTGCTTTGGAGATATATTTATCTGAGAAGATTAAACAAATCTAACAGGAGAGACTTCAAACTTTAGAAAGTAACGAGCTAACATATAATTTCCTAAATAAACATCTTGTCACCATTTTGATGGCTTCAGGTAGACTTACAAAGCACTTTATCTGATCTGCTTATAGAACAGATAGCAGAAGCTTACGCTTAGACATACGCACAATGGTTTTAAAAATCTGTACACAGAGCCTGCAACTGTTATCCTTTCAGAGGGTCAAAGAAGGTAAAGAAAGCAAAAATGTGCTTTTTCTCCTTTGAGCCCAGCACTGATTTAGTCTTCAGCAATACCATACATAGTCTCCTAGCTGATGGGCAAATTATAGACTCATCCTAACTAAAATGGTTGCTTCCCTGTACCTTTTGAAATTTTAGATGTAGCTATTTATAACATTTCATTAGAAACTTCCCATACTATGGAAGTATTTTATATATTAAACTACAAAGGTATTGGTTAAAATATTATGAGAATTTGAGATTAATTGCATAGCCTCCAGCTCCTACAATATCTTGCAAAGCAGAAAAAAACATATGCCAGAAATCCTTTCCAGACAATTCTGGAAAAGAAGCAGCAGTTACAGTATTAATTTTTCCTTCCACTACTGTATGAAACCTGGCCACCTATTTTCTGACAGTGTATCGTACAGGAAAATTGCACCACTTCATATGCCTCAATAGTACCACAGGAAAAATCTAGATTAAATGTTTATATATGTCTAGCTTGTGAAAACATCAAGCCTGCAGACATCATTTTCCCTGTTTATACATTAATTAATTTTAAAGAGAGTATTTCTTACTCTGGGAGGCTACTACAGTGGACAGTTGGGTTAAGTAGTCTATACCATTGAAGGCCGTTACAGATGAAGATTGCCTCATCATAGCGCAGTCTAACCCATAAAATTATGTCATCTATGTGATACTTTTGACATACAAATACACGTGTAATCATGAACTTTCCCAATTTTCTTTTACTACTGCAACATTTCAGCTGTTATTGCAAGGCTTTTTCTCCATCTGAAATAACTTGTTCTTCTCTGTGGATATGCAATTTTTCTGTATATATTTAAAAAATGAGGTTTCTCTCCTCTTTCGTGCTGGAAGGTGGTGTTTACTAATAAATTAACGCTAATAAATTGCTATCCGTTTGGCAGAGCTTCCACACATTTCAAAATACACATTGAAATCAAAAAGTGTCCTGGTTTGAGTTAGAATCAAACCAATTCTGTTCAGTGACTTTACTTTTCATCTGAGTCTCTGCTAAATAATTGGACTTTCTGAAGCTAACAGCATGTTTGTGCAGTGTCTGCCTCTAGCAGTGATAACACTTGATGTTTGGAGTTACTGCCAAAGGTTGGTGTGTGCAGACCAAGGTCACTGCTAACTCTTGTCTACCACATCGGGGGCTGCAGAAAGTGAAAGGCTGCACCTGCGGGGAGGAGCGGCCAGGACAGGTGACCCTAAACTGACCAACGAGGGATTCCACCCCATATACGTCATATTCAGCATAAAGCTGAGGGACCACAAGGGTCTTGACCCTTCCCGTTGGCCCTTCACTGGCCTTTGCTTCCCTTGGGGGCCTTCTTGNCTTTTCTAATCTGAAAGACCCTCTCTCATTCCCTTCCTCTCCCATTTGGGAGTGGAGGGGGCCATAAGTCTCTCTCCCTTATCCTCTTTCTCTTCCTCTATTTGGGGGAGAAGAGGGGTTAACAGAGAGCGCCTGTTGTAGGTCTGGTGGATTGAACCTAAACCTCGACAAAGAGGAAGCTCAATTTGCAGTGTCAACTAATCTTTAAAGCATAATATAGGCATAAAGTTTAATTTACACCTTGCCGGAAAGCTGACTGGCTCGCTTCTGTTTTGCAGCCCTGTCGTGCACATTCCAAGCAAGTGATGATCCAGAAACAAATACTGGATTCCTTAAATGTGGAGCAATACATGCAGGTGTGTAAACTGAACATACTCTCAGCTTAAAAAGCTGCAGAAGCCTTTTGTGACCTGTTTATATCAGAACAAGAATGGTGGTGTGTGGAGATGGAAACTGCTTGAGTGGCACAGGCTGCATTTACCACAGAACAGGTGAAGGGATGGAGCTCCTGTACTTGTTTTCCAAAGGAAAGAAATAAATACAAGGGCAAATTGGTTCTGCTGGAAGATGCTGTGGGGAGAAGGAAAAAAGGACAGAGGCTATGGGGCTTCTCCTGAAATAATACTGCAAGTGGATGGGGACTGTTACGAAATACTGCAGTTGAGTTTCCTACATTTGGACGACATCTGGATGAGCTGTCTATTGTGTAACTAAATGGTTAAATACGTTCAGCTTAGCATTGAGGCTTTGTAGAAGAAAAACTGGAGAATTTCTTAAGTGATGGTAAGACTTAATAGAACCTTATTCCTTACCTTTTTTCAAATATTATTCATACTATAAATTCAAAAAAGGCTTTTTCTTAGGGAAAAAAAAAAGGGGCTATCAAACATTCACAATAACTCATAGTATGCAAAAGTATCCCAAGAATGAAGCTACTAATTTTGTTGCTGTGCTATGCTGTGGTGCGCCTTGTTGGTAAAATAACTATTCACAATTGTAAATAGCACTTGGCAGCATTGTTTTAGTATCTTCTGTACTCAAGCAGGTAAATTTCTGGTTGCTCAAAGGTATCAGTAATAAGTGCCACTTGCCAGGGATCTTAGAGTCAGCAAAAAATTTAGACATAAAATGGGATTTAAAAGTGGATTTAAGTGAAAATCTTATTTGTCACCAGCACCGCAGTGATTTGGGGGGAAATGCATATTGGGTCGCATGTATATAAATGTATAGTAAGTTTCACAGTCTGGCTGTAGCCTTTTAAAAACAGTGTAGCTGCTAGGAACTGTCAAAACCAACAACAACAACAAACCCACAATATCCTTTTTCACAAAAAGGCCCTATTTATGCTATGAGGGCTAGATATATGTTGAGTCTTCTAAATGACTTCTTCAGTCAGGCTTCAATGGAACCTCAACAGAAAACCAAAAGCTGTTCCTGACAGAAAGTAACTTGCATTGGCCAAGCCTCTGCCTATGGCTGACTGACCTATGCTCAGTATTTCTTAAAACTGGATGAGCAGCACATGTTTTTTCCAGGCATTTTTTCCAGTAAAAAAGCATAAAGAGAGATTTTTCTACAATCTTCATTTCTGGTTCAGAAAAGAAAAAAAACAACAAACCACAAACAACAGAACCCCAAACAACCCACACAGACTGCTGCATAAGATGGTGCAGAAGAGAATTCTCCTTTGAGGTCTCCAGTAGGTTTTCTGGCCCATGGCTTAAAAAAAAAAAAAAAAGCTGCCTTTATTTCCCAGTGCAATCTTCTGTTAAGCAAATATCCCTCTGTTATCTGCTCAGCATTTTAAAAAACAAAATATTGCTTCACTTTTCTCCATGAATGAAGTGCTGCCTGATCAATTTACACAGATTAAATTTACACAATTTTATCAAGCAAAAAGTCTGACTCTGTTGCTGTTAAGAAGGGCTATATAAATTTTTTCATAGCATCTACGTATGCTCTGTGAAAAATTCTGCAGCAATTCCACATCTGTAATTGTGTTATGTGCTTTCTCGAGGACACAATGGTGGCCTTTAGCAGACGTGTCAGCCTCAAACCCTCTCAAGATTCACGGAACAATAGAAGCTTTATTCTATTTCATAACTTCCATCGTCCTCTAGTCAGTCTGTATGCTTTGTGCCTGACTGAAATGGATGTAAAACATAATTATGCCAAGAAGACCACTTCTAAATTCTATCACCTTTCATATTTTCTTCTCCATCCTGTGGCTGTTTTTACCGAGACATACGAACGACATGCTGCAAACACACTACTCAGCCTGTTGCAGTCACCCTAGTGTCACGTTAACCATCTAGAAGTAAAATTGCTGCTGCTTCAGCCTGAGGCATCAGCCTCTGCAGCTGGGACCTCCTTTCCACCAGCCCACACAGGAGATCCTGGATTCGCACTGACTCAGGGCTGTCAAACTGCGGCACTCTGACTTACGACAGATTGAAAATTAAAAGCTGGGCGAGTTTGGAAGCTGCCTGTCAACCAGAGAGCGGCACCAACGCTCTCTTCCCCTCAATGAGGGCTTGAAAGAAACGTTTCAAATTCCCTCTCCGGACGAGCGCCTCCCGCCCCGCGCCGCGCCCTTCGCCTCAGTTACCCCTCGCTAAGCTGCGCAAGAGGCCGAACGAGTTCCCTCCGCAGATAAACAAGGCCGGGCAGCTCAGCAGGCAGCCCCACCCGGCCTGCTGCCCTCCGCCCCGCGACCTCCTCTGTCCAGGCCGCCGGGTTGCGTACGGCCCCCTCGGCCCCGCCCGGCCCCCCA
>VZZY01019608.1:32461-67844 GCA_013400335.1 Eurystomus gularis | reverse complement strand
CGCCGCGGCCGGGCATCGATCCCCGCGCCGGGGCCTGCGCGTTGCCGGTGGCGGCGGTGTTCTCCGGGCGGTGTCGTATTGATGGCTGCCCATTGTCTGCCGGGGGCGGTGAGGCCCCGCGGCAGCGCTGGCGGCCCCTCGGGGCGAGCGGTGTTTTTCCTCTCCCGGTGTGTCTGGCGGCACGGCCGGCCCTGGGCAGCGCTGGGCCCTGGCCTGAGGCATTGGTCCTGGAGTAAGTCGCGATAGCTCGACGCGTCGTGTGCGGGATGTGAGCGCACACCCCCCGTCAGAAACTGACGCGGCTGACAGAGGGAACGTGCCTGAGAATGTCCGCCCCGGCCGGTGCCTTGTGCCCGGCTAGGTAAGGGTTACCTGGGAGAAACCGCGGCTCAGGAGCTGCCGTGTGGGAAGAATCACTGCAGTGGAATTGTCTTAATGAAATATTTATTGCATGCGAAAGTAAAACTTGAAATCGCAGGTCGCAAAGGAGCGGGGCTGTTGGGACAGCTGGTGGTTTTCAGGTGCTGGAGGTAATGACAGCAGTGCCACTGTAATGACGCACGCTTCCTGAGGCAGGTACGCGGGTTTTGGCCCTTTGTCTGGAAGTTTTTGCACTTAAGCGGTTTTATCAGGTTATTTTTTGGCTTTGTTTGCCTGCACAGGGAGGTAGAAACTTTCTCCCTGTAGCTTTCTTCTGGCCTCCAAACAAAGGATTTCTTATTATTATTATTTGTGCTAGGAAGAGCGTAAAGAAAGATGGATTGGAAGTAGGCTGTTATCTTAACGTTCTCTTCTGTTTCTCCATGTTACATGCCTTCTTCCTCCAAAAGTAGGTATGTAGGAAGTCTGGCTTTGCCTCTACCAAGGAAATGTCATCTGGCCAACAAATGGAAGAAGGCATCTTTCTAAGAAGAGAAGAAGGAGGTGCATCCTTCCAGGGATGCTTCTGAAATGTGTTTATGACTGGAGCAGCCATACTGCTGTACCCCCAGCGATTAGTAGATGCATCTAACGGGGCTAGTTAAATGTCCACGTTTTCAGTACTTAATTTCAAGCTTTTTTCCGATGATTCTTTTTCCAGACAGTTGGTTTTCACTGCAAGCTTAGCACAAATAAATTGGGAAAATTGATGCTCTCTTTAAAATGATCTAATTACAAGAATCTTAACGGTTATTAAATCAAGAGATGTAGCGTTCCCTAAAGATAAATGTCTAGCTAAGATGTGCAGATGCAGTCAAAGGGGGGGGGGGGAAGTCTAGCTTATACTGCTCAAAGTTGGATGACTGTGAAACAGTTGAATTTAAGGTTTAAGAGGCTTCTCAAAAGTACTTTCTTTAGGACTGAAAATAGATAGGAAATTTCTTTCAAGGAACGTAACTTCTGGAAAATGGTGTGATAGTTTTTCATTATAGCAGTGGAGCTATTGACTCAAACTATACTATATATAGTATTACACAAAAATAATTTTAAAACTCTTAGTTTTCTTAATCTTAATGTGACACTAGTTAATTTTATTTATATTCAGTTCAATTTATTCATACTCTGTTCAGTCACAATGAAACAAATGTCAATGAGTATCATTTATTTTTGAGATAAATGGCTTCAAAGTCCACACATATGGACTGCGTGGCTGGCGTTTCTAAACAGCTCTTTGTAAGTAAATGTTACTGTTTTCTAAAAAAGAGAGCTCCAGACTTCTGCAATGTGGATCTCATCCCTAGCATTTGACAGTGGCAAAAGGAACTGTAAATCCCTAGCTCTGGCCATTGCAGGAGTCTCTTAGATAAGCCCTGTGCAAAGTGATGATAAGGCTGCCTTCTGAGACCTCCACTGAAGTCTTACCTAGAGTGCAGAGTTGTTGAATGGCAGGGTCCCTCTATGTTCTTGAGAAGTCACTGGTAATACTGTAGTCACGAACAGCACCTCCCAGGGGTGCTGTGACGGCACGGACCGTTCCTTAGAGTAGCCTAAGACTTGTGGGGACCTGATACACAAGCTTAATATTACTGCCCTTATTCTAGATTTTTTGTTCTGTGTCTTTGGGATACAAAACCTCATTTTTCTTTCCTGTCACCACAGCAACTAATTTCTGCTTCAGAGACCTTTTCCATGGATCATGGGCTACCTTATCAGTCTGGACTGTCTTGACATCATCTCAGAACTAAGCTTGCTCTAACATGAAGAGATAGCAATGCTGTTATTAGAGAAAACCAACTCTTGTGCTCAGATGAAATAAACTAAGTCAGAACTGTCAGAATGATGTACACATGTATCTTACCAAAAACTGGTAGACAGTTGCACAGAAGAATTAATGCTACAGTCTGTAAATTATTACAAAATAAAAATTATAGGTGTTATAACATCTGTAAAACAATGTGTTTCCTGCATAGATAAAAGAATTTGCTGAAAAAGGAGCTACTATTTTTGTGGCATTCTTCCAAATCTCTGCAGGTTCTTGTGCCTTTCAAGGATGATGAAACATAACCAGGCATGCTTATAACTTTTTTTTCAACAGACTTTTGTGCCTATTATCCCTGTGGCAAAGAACACCTTTAGTTTACCTTGAGCCTAGGAAATGCTACTGTTCTAAGTTGTATGTGTGTCAATCAAATCTCGCTCGTTCAAGGCGTGAAAGATCTGGCCCTCCTAAACAAATTTAGGAAATCTCTACACGTGTTTTCACCACCGGTAACCTTAATTCATAACCTGGGTTTCAGACATCTGGGGCTGTGGAAACAGCATCAGTGTGATGTGTTTTGCAGTTGCAAAACACATGGGGAATCTTTGAGCAGTGTAGCCTACATCTAGCTTTATGAAGTACAGTGACTAACTATGGTTATTTTAGCTCTATATAGCTGCACAGGTAACATATACATCTATTAAATAATATGAAATGGAATCATTCAAAGCATTTTATTTCTTTTGAGAGACTCTGGGAGAGTGGAGATGTGGTTGGCACTTCTCATTAGGATTATCTGAAGATTGAAGCATTAATGCTTTTCCTCGGTGTGTTGGTGGAGTTAACTATGTCAGGTTGTCAAGAAAGAGTAGACATATGAGGTGCCATGGTGCTGTATACCAACAACAGAGGTAATAACTAGTTCTTCATATTAGTGGAGGTGAATACACATGTGAAAACTAGGTGAAGCTGAACTTGTGCAAGATGAGATGACTTTCACATGAAGAGGGAATTTTGAAATTCTGGTAGTCATCAGATTGTCTTTAGCAGACCATCTGCTTTTGTAGTGTTTAACGTGTCCCTAGATGTTTCTACTCATGGACCATAGGACTATATAGCATTTTACCAGATGTAGTGCTCATTATAGTCACTTGTGTCTGGTTTTTTTTTTCTGCCAAGTCTGTTTTGCAGACTGTGTTGAGATCCCAGTGCTTCACAGTGGGGAAAAAACTTGGTCTAGTTCTAGCAGAGGCTTGGCCATCTCAGCAGTACCAGCGGGTTCCACCAGGTCATTCCAATTCCCTTCTGTGCTCTCACTCCTCAGAAGGACAGACTGATGGGTCAGGTTCCCAGTGCCCATTCTGTCATTGAAGGCCTATTGTGGCATTACAACAAATAACTCTGAGCCTTTGATACTCTCTGAACTGTGCTGCATTCTTACGGAATATGAGTTAGCAGACTTTTTCTTCATGCAAGAGGACCAGCTTTCAAAGCTTTTGAATGCTGTAAGAATAAAAAAGACATTTTTAATGATTGAGGGAAGTGAATTTAAATCCTTCACTCTTTGAGTGAGTGTTTTCTTTTCCTCCAGTTCTTTTCCATATTACAGTCTATCTGTATTTACCTTTGTCCATGTCTTGTAAAGAAAATGAGATGTTTTTAAGGAATGAAAGCCAAAACTGTTAAACTACCCTACCTAAAGGAAAAATTTGATACGTGGAAAATACTTGGACAATGTTTACTCTTCAGAATTGTTGTTGTTTTACTAATTTAGAAACTTTGCCATCAAAACTGGTTTAGGAAGAGTCCCTGCAAATATCGTGTGTTGGAACAGTTGCTTCTTCCAAATTTATTCTTGGAAGGAAAATACAGTCTTTAATAGGTCTCTTGTTGGAGAAAGCTCAAATTGGTTGTTTGGGGGCTCTGTCTGTTTCCTTGGTTATTTATTTGTGTGGTGCTTGTTCTTGTTGAAGATGTTATTTTTGCTGGCAAAATGGAAAACATGTATTCTATGCAAAATACAGATTTTGCTATGATTTTTTTTTTTCCAGGTACAACTTGTATCCTGGGAAGTAATTACTTAGTCTCTATATTCTCAGAATTCGTAGCAATTCTGTTTCCAATTTTTTCATAGTAACTGTTCCCAATTTTTTGTTGCCTTTTCCACTCTTGCACATGATTGCTTCCATTATTTAATTTTGAACAGATTAAAGGAAATCCTGAACCTAAACCCCAGTTATTTATTGGGTGACTTTGAATGAAATCTGTGGCGATTTATGCTTTACACATCAATGATTTCCAGATTTTGTGTTCCGCTGGCGAATAACTAACGGAGGGCAGAACAAAATACTATGTACAGTCATTGTAGTTTATGCAGTGGCTTTGTAAATGAACTTTTTGATTGGGGTAATAGAATCATAGTAGTTGCATTCCTTTGATATTGAAGCATATTTTTATTGAATTTGGCCCTGTAGTGACATAAAATAATCAGAATATATTATCAGAAATTGTGATTCTGAGTATTACAAGGAAATGAGTTTTGAAACTTGCCATTTTTGCATAATAAATTGTCGGAGTAGTATGATGTGTTGGCATTTCCTATTATTCTTTTTAAAGTGATGACTTATAACTTTAAAAAAAAGTTACATGCTTTTCTGACAGTGGGGGCATGTAGGAATGTGTGTGGTAGAATCCGTTTGATAATTCAGCCATGGTTAAACATCAACTCAACTCTGGTTAAATATCAGCAATGTTGCAAGCCACAGCAGAGGAAGAAAAGTCCTGGGGTATTTTCTTTCTTCTTTCTGAATAACAAATCTTACCAGTACAGCATCACAGTTCCTGTCTGAAATGTGATAATTGCTGTTTTACTCTTCAAAGTTATTAATAAGAGGTACTTCAGAGTTTGTTGTGACTTAAATTATTGTGATCTTTAGGCCAAAAAAAGTGATGCTATGGTTTCATTTTAAGCCCTGGAATAATGCTTTCTGATAGCTTAGTGCAATAACAAATGAGAAGTGGGTTAGGTGGACATCAGTTTAATACTTGTAACACAGCAATAACTACACTTTTTTTTTTTTTTAAGGAGAGTAAAATGATTGCTTCATCTTAAGTTCTTGCTCTCATTGTTCACACTATGTTCTCATAATCAAGTTTTGTAACAGCTGATGCTTTGCTATTGTCTGTGTATTTGTTGTGGGTTCCTTTTTTATCTTTCCTATCTAGATTCTGTACTTCAGGTTTTTATATTTTTTTCTTTGTCAATTTTCTCAATGTTTGGTTCAACGATCTTCTGTTGTCTTGGAACTTTCTAACTGATTACAGAAGGGCAACCAACTCTCTTTAATTTTTGCTGTGTGTTAAGCGCATCTTTTCAAGCACACTTTCATAAAAAATGTAGCTACTTTCACCAAGAGATGATCTGGTGAAATTTCCCTTTCGTTCTTAAGTATGGGCATGCTTTTGTTGTTCCTGTAATTACTTGTAGGCAGTATTTTTGTGACAGGCCAGCTTCTGCTTATTTGATTAATAGACTCAGTTCATCCAGATTGGTTTGATGCCAGTGGATCCTCACTCTTCTGGAGGAAAAAATACAACATTTAGCTTCTTTTTTTGCAAGGTGGTGAACTCTTCTGTAGATCTGTTGCACTGATATGTGAGACCTTTTCTTAGAGCTTCACTGCTCGTTAACCTAGCTTATAGTTTTGATTTTTAAAATTCATAGAAGGGTAGCTCTTCAAAGTTGAGGGGTTATGTAATGCACTTAGACTCAGGTTTGTGAGTGTAGTTTAATAGATGTCCTCCTTTGTATTTGAAAGTGAATAGTTGAAATGATACACGTCTTAGATGTGATTTCTTGTAAGGTGCCAGATTAAAATAGGTCAGGGATTAAAATAGTGTAACAAATCTACAGTCTTGGTTTCTGTCCTCTTGACTGTAGATTGGTAGGAATTTCAAATAAGCATATAAACTACCACAGTGTTTAACATCCTTCCTTGTTGAAGAGCTTATCACTTTTTAATTTTAGTTCCTGACATTTTGGGCCATTTGAGTACCAACCAGCTGTTGTCAAATTCTTTACTCACCTTACCTAAATAAAACAAATTGAAGATTGTGTTGCAGGATGTATTTGAAAGAATTAAAATAATTAAATAAAGGGTTTGATGATTTGATCTGTTTATGCTAGATGAGTGTAGGTAAGACATGGCTAGAATTGGAAGTGCTTTATGATAGTTTTCTGAGGATGCAGAATTACAAACAAACCCTGGGAAAGCGATAGATAATTTTTGGTTGCAATTCTAGTGAATGCGTCATGTGGGGAAATCCCAAGTCACACTCAAAGTGATACCTGTGAACGTACAGTCCTATATCTGACAAATCGGTGGAAAATTTCACTGACGAACCACAATGTATAAACTTTTTATAAATAGAACAAACCAAACTGTTGGAGGGTAGGTCTGCCCATCACACAGCCCACAGTGGTATAGTGCCTTGAAGACATTTGGCATGCTGAGAGCCCAGAAGCAGCGCCTGAGCTTTGGCTTGCCTTGCAGCTGTGCAGCAAAGAGTTCTCTTTGACCTCAGGCAGTTCTGAAAATCAGCAGCTCCCTTGCAAGAAGAGTGTGCCCAATTTCTGGGCAGGCATTGGGCATCTGTTAGCTAACCAAGATAGATGCATAGCTGCGAAGGAGTTGAAACTCGAGTGTGCTGACTCTTGGCTGAAGTTCTTAGGTACTGCAAGCAAGGTGCAATGGTATTGGTATGAATAATTAAAGAAATGGCATTGTGGGAGGGTAAGATGTAGAAGCTCTGTATCAAATGTTGAATTAGAATTCCATGTCTGTTGGTTCTGGGTTTGTTTTTTGGTTTTTTTGTAACATTCTTACTGATAAAGCAGAGCATTTCAAAGAACATTTTATGTCTCTTGTTGGCTTGGAAAAACATTTAGTTATTTAAATTAAAGCATATTTAACATTTGAGACAGCATAATAAATTTGGTAATGTATAAGCTTTTAGGTATTTTTATGAATATACACATATAGTCACACAAACAAGAAGGAAAAATATTATCTCCTTGATCCTGAGCTGTGTGTCTTGGTCTAGTCTCTATTCTCTAAGTGAATGTATTCTAAAGTTTAGGCAAGGAACTGGTGGGACATTCATAACCTGTAAAGCTTTCAGAGTAGTATAATGCACCTAGGACAGGAGAGCTGGTTTTATTGAAGCTGCAGCATACAGAGAGCTACATGTGAGGCTCAGAACTTAACTCCTAAAATTGCTTTTCAAGTGAAAACTGAAAAAAAGTGCATTCAAGGTAGTAGGAAGTGAAACAGTGAATGTTTATTAAGCTTCTCAGCACCTTTTTGCTGTCATTTTGATTGAAGGAGAACAGGAAAAATGCCCTGATGCTGATATATGAAAATAAATGCCTAGAGTTTGGCAGTGTTTTTAACACACAGGTAATATATAGCATTTAATGCCTGCTAACATTTGCTTTAACTCTTATCACCGTCAGTATTCAAGGCTTATACTGGCATAAAGTTTAAAATGAATGCTTTAAAATTAAAGTAACATGTTCCACAAATATGCAAACCTTTTCCTTATTTCCTGAACTTGGTCAGATTAGGTGGGTATTATAGCATGATAATTTCCAACTTCTCCATCGAAGTACTCTCACAGGAACTGTATTACATCTTTGCTCCTTCATCGAGCAACTGGAATGTGAATGAATGTCCAGTGCATGGAATGAAGGTGTGCTTGCTGCGCGATGGATTTGGGCTCAGGCAGGTATAAACGTGATTGTGTGTGCACCTGCAGCTTGGCTGGAAACCTAGTCGTCTTGAAAATGTGCCTATATCCAGTTGTGTTGTAGGGATATGTGTTTGTGGAGTTGTGTAGTGGAGGTTGCACATAGCCAGTTCTGTCATGGTTGTCACTACAAGGAGGGGTAATGGCAGGAATAGGAAGTGGCATGCTTAGTCTGCCACATGTGCCCATGTGGTTTCTTGAGTCAAGGAGTATTGTATGAACACCTGTTCAGGAGGGCCCAGTGTGTTAAGCTGGCTGCCCTACCTCTGAAAGGTTTTTGTGAGATACATACTGAAATTTGAACAGAAGTCAGTTGGATGTGTGCCTTTCATTGGGGGAGCTGGAAGGAAGGAAATAAATAAATTGTAGTGAATGAATGTAATAGTTGGGATTTCCTGTGTAGTAATGGAATCTGTGAATTCTGAATGAGAAATGGCTTGAAGTAACAAGTTTCTGCAGAGTCTTTGCCCAATATGTAGAGACTTGACCTTGCAAGGTAGCATCTGGAATACATGTTCTAGATATAATAGATAAGATGCTATGTAGTGGGCAGTGAACTGGAGGATAACTTGGATTTTGCATAACCTATTTGTAAGGGTTTATAGAATATGCTAAAAAGCTTTAAGTTTTCATGTACAGCCTTAATTATCCTTGACATCCATATAGCTTATGATGAATTCAGCTGCATTATAACAATTTTTTTCTATGTATCTTCCTCATGTAGCATACAGAATCAACAGTACTTATTTAACAAGCAACTCTACACACAGAGATCATTGTTACTGTTTTAAAACTTTTTGGGGATTAAGTTATGCCATACCTGTGTTTACTTTATGAGCTGCAGCCTGAATAGATTACTTAGGCCTGCTGGTCATCATTGTAATGGCTGGGTGGTTGGCAAAGCATTATGAAAAGTCTTGAGAGAGAGGAATACATTGGTGTTCCCTTTTACAGATGAAAGTTAGGATGCAGGTTGGTTCAAGATTCACAGCTTATAGAAGAATATACACAAAGCTCAGCTTCCACTGACTGGTGGAGGCGGGTGCTGAGAATATAAGTTTAACAATATCATTTCAAATTAAGTAGCTTCTCTGGGTAGTCATGCAGAAAACTTGTTGCAGGTGAAGGAATGGTGACCCATTAACCACCAAATGTTTAGGGGTCTTGCTTTCCAAGGATCATGTCCTCCCAGCTCAAGATTGGTCCATCTCAATGAGAAAGAAATCAAGTGAAGATGGCAGTAGAACTGTGTGGATGAACAAGCTTATCCTCTGGCAAAACTCAGATGTAAAAAGGGAATTTAGAAGAGCTTTAAGTGAGGACAGCTGACTGGAGAGGAGTAGAGAGGGATGGAGTTAGCAAAGCCAAAGCCCACCTGTGGATTAACCCGGTGAGGGACTTGTAGAAGCCCGCCTTGTTCTCCTTCAGATGTAACAGCAGGAAGAAGATGATTGTTGAAAATGTGGACCCTCTGCAGAATGAGGCAGGGAACCTGGAGACAGGGGACACAGAAGAGGATGCAGTACTTACAGCCTTCTCCACTTTGGTCTCTACTGATAAGATCAGCTTCCAGGAACCACAGGTTCCTGATACCAGTGGGAAAGTCTGGAGCAAGAAAGACAACCTCAGTGGAGGAGGACCAGGTTAGGGAGCACTTAAACTGGGAATACATGGGTCCACAGAATGTAATTGGATGCATTCATTAGTGCAGAGGCAGCTGGCAGATCTCCCTGTGTTAGGCCATTCTCAGTTATCTTTGAAAGGTTGTGAGGTCTGGGGGGGTTCCTGAGGCCTGGAAGAATATAATCAGTCTCACTGGAGGGTAGTTTATATTAGTTTTCTGTGTTTGCTTACACTGGTTTCCTGTTCTTGCATAGGTTTAATTGTGCCAATGAATTTTCCATGAGTAGTTCTCAGAACAGGTGATTTGTGCAAACAAATAGAATTAGTTGTTTTGATTTAAGGTGGCTATACTAGACACATGCTTTTTGTATTTAATTTTGTTGTTCATATATCCATTTGGTAGAGTGTTTTTCTACCATTGAGATTAATGGTTACATTTTCTCCCGGTTTTTATAAGAAATTTACCAATTTATGTGTTATTTTGCAGACTCTTCTTACATTACTATAGGGTGTGTTCATGTGTGTAATGCTAGTTTAAAAGAAGCACAGAGGCGAAGGTGTTTTATGTGTGCATCTCTTTCCAGTGCAGGAAAATAGATTTAGTGGTATGAAATGGATTGTATAAGGGTTATAGTAAATGTCCCTTTAAATATTTGACTTTCCTGTAAATTCAGCAATGACCAATATTAAATTTTCCATGAAAAACTTGAAACTGATGTCCTGAATGATCTCTGTACAATATAGAGATTGTCAGAGTTTGTAATGCTTACTTGTCAGGTAACTACATTTTTTTGTTACATATTGCCCACAATTACTGATATATTCTTGAACTTGTTTTACTTTTTTCTTACGTTCTTATGTTAGTATTCATATACTTCACTTGATGTCTTTTTAAAAAAATATTTACCTCAGTATTGGAAATAATTTCCAGCATTTTCCAGGTTTTAAACTCAAGATCACTCAGCTGAGAAAGATGGAAAAAGTAGCCTTTCTTTCCTTTTCTTTTTTTATCATCACTTCTAGATTCAAATGCATCAACAGGCCATAGTTTGTATTGCCATGAAGTGCAACAAGCTATTTAAGTGTTCTTATGAATTCAGCAGATTTTACAGTTGTTATTCATTATCACACATACAAAGCTTATTGGCTATACATCTTTTATCCTCATATCTAATTAAAATTATTTAAAAGGCTGAAACTTTTTTGTTTTTAAAGAAACATTACTTGTTATTGTGGGAAATGCAAATGCGTTGAGTTCACATTCACACTAGATGTGTCTTTTTGTCAGGAAGTTCCTTGAGTCTTGTATGTATAAATCTATTTATGTGGCAAATCATGCTATGTCTTTACAGGCTATGAGAAGACAGATGATGTTTCAGAGAAAACTTCCCTAGCTGATCAAGAGGAACTGAGAACTATATTCATCAATCAGCCCCAGCTAACCAAATTCTGCAATAATCATGTCAGGTATTAACTAATGTTTTTGTTAATACATACTGAATTTCAGAACGTTGCATGTTGCATAGCAAAACTGAAGGAAAGACTCTGTTTTTTCCACTTTCTGCCACTAGTTACAGGCTCAGATGCTGAAGAGGGGAATGAAGCAGACCAACAAGAACAGCAGAGCTGTTTCATTTACAGACGTGACCTGAATTTTTAAGAATGTGATGAGAAAGGTCCGAATGGGGAAAGGGTTGCCTTTACAGCTACACCATCAGCCTATCTCTGGAGCGTGGATTTGTTCTTCAGCCTTCAGTTGAGCTGAAGTTCGGTTCATCTTTCTTTTTTGAACGTATTTCTGGTGGCTGGATTCCAATGTGCTTTCCTTGAGCATGGCATTGTGCTTTGGAAATTCTGTCTTTTTCAGTGAACAGAGATGCTGTGGTTGCCTTTGAAACTAGTTTTGAATTTTGAGCTAGGGCTTTGGAACTGGGATGATGATTTATGGTGTGGTTTTTTTATTAGTTTTTACTAAATTTTAAGTAGTGCAATGAGTACTTATAAATAATTTATATTTAGATATAAAAACATCCTCAGTTCCGTTGTTAAAATTTGAAGTAAATGAATGGCAGAGATATCCCTGTCCCAAGTAGGTATGTGTTTCTGAAGATACCTTTGATAATATACAGAATTTTTTATAGACATTGAGAATACCATGGTGGGGGGTTTTCATGACTTGCAATACTTTGTAATGCTTTTTGTTTGTGTACACTACTTTTCTGTCTTTCCCTTTGTTTCTTGACAGTGCTGAGCTTTTGCATTATATATTCATTCTACCTTCAATTGACTGGTTTACGCAAAATTAAATTAAATATTACTAACTTTAAAACAGGTTAAAATATTCTTCTGGGTCCTTAGCTTCCAAGTCTTTGGCATTATTGTTTTTACTGTTACTGTTTAAGGACCTTAGATGGTAGCAGTCTGTTCTTAAACAAATGTGAGGCTGATGAAGAGCTGGGAGTTCAAACATTTCATGATGATGGCTTAGCAGAGATCATTATGCTAGAATAAACTGTATTCTGTTCTTCCAGCCTAGCAAACTATACTTGCTATCCAATAATTATCAGGGTTTTTTTAAAAAGTGAATTTTCCATTCATTGAAGGTATAGGTTTTTTTTTTATTTTAGTAGGATTTTATAATTTTAATCATTTCTAAATGCACCACTTAAATTCAGTTGATCCTGTTGGATTATTAGCATTGAACGGTGCAGCCTCATACCCAGTGCAGAATCTTCACTCCTCTAGACCCAAGAGCTGCAGACCTGGGACCTGCCTTACCTGCTCCCTCAGCAGTGGTGCAACCGCCTGACTGCTACATTTTCTTTATTTTTTTGCCTGTAGCTGAGTGGCAGCAGGGCTTGATGGCTTTCCACTGAGCACACAGATGTGGCAAAGGGACTTCTTGCCCTCAACATGGAAGCTCGTGACGGTTTCTGTGGGTGGCAGGTGCTTCCTTTGGTTAGCCAGTTCATGGATGCCTGCAGGACTGTCTCTGTAGAATTCTTTCAGTTTAGCTGAAACAAATCTGTTCACTAGCACAGAAATCATAAAAGGTTCAATTTTGTTTGAAAGCGTGCGTAACTGAGAGGGAAGCAATACATTTGAAAAATTATTTGTACTGTAGTAATAGCATGTGGTTTTGTCTCTTTCTTTCAGCACTGCAAAGTACAACATAATCACATTCCTGCCAAGGTTCCTTTATTCCCAGTTCAGAAGAGCTGCTAATGCATTTTTTCTTTTTATTGCATTACTTCAGGTAAGACCAACAATAAGATGCTAACTTTTGAAACTTTTTGAGAGAGCATTTATACCATAGACCAGAGATTTTTGCAGATATACTGAAGCTGTTGTACCATTCTTTCTGAGCTCATTAGCCTCACCGAATAGTTGAACTGTGTAAATGTACCTTTAATAAATGTTTGGGTTTGTGTTTGGATTTTTTTTACTCCTTGGAGATAACACAATATACGCAGATTTTTCTGTAAAACAGGTGAAGTATAGCTGAAGTACTATCAGATGGAAAAGATAGCCTTAATGGCAGGAAAATGCCATTTAAAAGTATCTGGCATACACAGAAAAATGTTACCTGTTGTTGGCATTTCTTTTAATGGACCGCACTGCCTAGAAACCATAACTTTATGGACTTCAAACCTGTAGTTTGTTTTGAGGGGTAGGAATTGCAGCTGAGAAGTGATTGTTTATTCTTGGAGTGTAGCTGATAAGGATTGAAGCTGAGCCTAGATGAAGAAAACCAGCAGGAGAGTCCAGTACTACAGCAATTAGTTATTTGGGAAATATACGTATTTATCATATTTGATAAATATCAAAATAAAATGTCGGTTTCATAATATTTGATAAAATAATTTGATTAATCATATTTGATAAAAGCAAATTTTCTGCATAATTTCTAGTGCATGTTTCAGAATGTGTTGATTTGTCTGTTGTGGAGAGCATTGTATTAGGAACTGACATACCAAAGAAAAACTACAAAATAATGGCACATGTACTATCGTATACTTTTTTCCTCTCTCGCTTCAGATGTTTCAGCAAGTTGATTCCTCTGCACTTATTCTGGTTTCTTTGCTTGCACTACAAGTGGTTGGAGCATTTTCTTAGAGTATATCTGCCCTGGTAGCTCACACTGTTTTCTAGGAGTAAAAAATCTGACGCTTAGAATTTCATTAGGTTGTCTGCCTGCAAACCTGTGGCTTCTAAATAAACAACCTTTTGACCCCATCTGGCATCTCAGGCTAATCCAGTGGTCCAGCAGCAGTTCTTGTGGTGCTACTGTGCACATCAAGCTAGTGACACAGCATGTGAGGTCCCAGAAGTTGCTTGAGGCTTGACTGAGAGGCTGGCAGGTAGATGTTTGGGGCGGAGGATGTAGAATGTAAGGAAGTGGAATGTTATGACTTACAAGTCTATCATCTCCTGTCAGGCTATCCATGAGACCACAGTGGCAGGAGTGAGAAATATGGGGTAATGGAACCAGGTTACAGGCTTGTACTCTTTTTGCTTTCATATTTTACCTAGAAGATAAATATGTAATTGGAATGGGGGAGTTTGCGCATACATGTAGGATGGAATGAAAGGGTAGGAATTCCTGGAAAAGTAATAAATCCCTTTCCCTTGTAGCCAACACATAGCCACATGCTCAACAGTAACTTTCTGCCTGGTTTCCACATAATTGCTTGAAAAGCATGGTTTAGAGTATCCTGGAAATGGATCTGTATTGGTCTTACTCCAAGAAACGTAGCATATGTACATATAAAACCCTGTTTTCTTTCAGATGCTCAATGTGGTGGTAGCAAAAAGAAATGTATATAATTAATAAATAACATTGGCTAGTTTTCAGAATGTTTTATGATAAATTGAGGATGTCTCCCAGCCGCATTGGGGCACCACTTATTAGTGTACTCTTTTCTTGCAAGTATCTCATTGTAGTCATATGGGCTGCATTGCCTATTATAAGCCTCTTAAGGGAGCAATCCTCCCACATATCAATGTTGCCATTAAAAACTCTAATCAATATAAAGATAATTATGGGTAATCATCCATTTATATCACATAAGTAGCTGCATCTTCTCAGCGTTTGCTTTACATATGCATTCACTTGCATCATCTGTGCCCATACCTGCTTAGCAAAAGTGGGGTTCTTGCAATAGTCTAGCAGAAAGCAGCTATTTGAAATTTGTTAATTAACATTTAGTATGACAGAAAATATATCTTAGAGACTGAAACTGTAAGGAAGTAAAAATACCTTGAACATGTGTCCACTCTAACAAAAATCTAAACTGAAAAGATTAATTGGATTTTATAAATATGCATTTTAATTTAATTTGAAATTTAATTAATTTGAAGATTAACTTGAAATTTAATTAATTTGAAGATTAATATTCTCCAGACAATAAAACCTCTGAAAGTAACCCCACTGAATACTATTAGCTTTAAAATAAAATGTTCGTTTATTGTATCAGTTTCCTCTGAATTGAAGACAATAAGCCTCTTTGGGAAAAAATCAGCACCGTGTCTAAAAAGTTAATCCAGTTACCTTGTCTATGTTTGCACAGAAAGTACAACTTCTCACATTAAAAATATGTTTTAACCAGCAATGCAAACAATTGTTTTCTCTCTTTTTTTAATAGCAAATACCAGATGTATCACCAACAGGCCGTTACACAACATTGGTCCCTCTCTTATTTATTTTAGCTGTAGCTGCAGTGAAGGAGATAATAGAGGATATTGTAAGTATTTATTAGCAATATTTTGTAAATAGCTTTCAAACTTTTCATAGATTATATTAAAAAAAATTCCTAAATAATTTTGTGTTGAATGATTCTTGCCGTCTGGATGCTTTTAAAAGCTTCTAAAGCTACTTACCTCAGAGGATGAAATCTTTGGAACGTGGTGTTATGATTTGTGTGTGTACTATCTATACACGCAGCAGTAACATGGTAGAACAGTGACTGTTGTGTTTATTATATAGGTTGTTTCTAGTCAAACACTTGCCATTAATTAATGTTATATTATAAAGAATTTTAATATGCACAGTTATTTTTAAATATTCACAGTTACCTCTGTGAATGGATGGTAAGCAAGTAACATTGTTCCACTGGGTTGTGTGAAGCTGCTGCGATGCAGAATTTAGTGGTCTTGCAAGAGACAAAGGTTTTTGTTTTATTTTGCATTTCTAGTATTTGCATTTCTAGTATTTGCTGCGCAATAGTCAGCTTCTCCTTAAATGTCTTTTTTGCTTTCTTGTTACATAAACAAAATCAATTCATGTTCTTTCAGATATTTTTAACTATTCTGCTGTAAATGCTTACAGACTTACACCATCTGTCAGTGTCTAGGCAAATATAAAACTCAGGCTACTGCTACTGTACAGAGTGTCCTTTTTAAAATTATCTCATCCACTCACTTTTATGTCATATGTTTCTACCATTTGTTCTTTGCAACTTGAAGTGTACAGTTTGAGGGAGGGGGAAGGCAGGGAACAGGTTCAGGGTTTTTTGCATATATCAGCTAAAACAATAAAGTTCTAATTACCAAATACTACAGAGGTAACTAAAGGCAAATCAAATACTATTTTTCTTTGTGTTTTTACATTGCCTCAGCATGTAGTTAATTTCTGCTGTATTTAGTTGAAACTGAGCAAGGTGAAGTTCGAGCTGATCGGGAGAATCTGGCTGCTAATTTAAAGGCTGTGTGTATATATGTGTGTGTGTCTAGAGAGAGAGATGTGTCTATATATGTATGTGTATATGAGCCAGCACTGTGCCCAGGTGGCACGGAAGGCCAATGACATCTTGGCTTGTATCAGGAATACTGTGGCCAGCAGGACTAGGGATGTAATTCTCCCCTGTACTCGGCACTGGTGAGGTCTCACCTCGAGTACTGTGTGCAGTTCTGGGCCCCTCACTTCAAGAAAGATACTGAGGTGCTGGAGTGGGTCCAGAGGAGAGTGACGAAGGGTGAAGGGGCTGGAGGGAAAGTTATGTGAGGAGAGGCTGAGGGAGCTGGGGCTGTCCAGCCTGGAGAAGAGGAGAGTCAGGAAAGACCTTATCACTCTCTACAACTACCTGAAAGGAAGTTGTAATCAGGTGGGGGTCAGGCTCTTCTCCCGGGCAACTAGTGACAGGACAAGAGGGCATGGCCTGAAGCTGTGCCAGGGGAGGTTTAGGTTGGATATTAGGAAGCACTTCCTCACAGAAAGGGTGATTAGACACTGGAATGGACTGCCCAGGGAGGTGGTGGAGTCGCCATCCCTGGAGGTGTTTAAGGAAAGATTGGATATGGCACTCAGTGACATGATCTAGCTGATGTCATGGTATTGGGTCATAGGCTGGACTTGATGATCTTGGAGGTCTATTCCAGCCTCAATAATTCTGTGATTCTGTATGTGTGTGTGCATATATGTGTGTGTATGTATATATATATATGTATGTATGTATGTATGTATATGCACAGCTTCATGAATTTTTCACTTGCACAGCTGAGTTTTACAGACTATAGTCCAAATCAAACAATTTGCTTTGTTGTTGTACTCAAACAGGTGTGAAATTTAATGTTGCCTTCTGTTTATATTGTGCAGGAGTATTTGGCTGACTGACAGCTGTATGATTTTTCCTGCGAAAGCTGGAAACTGCATAGTAAAATGCATGCAATATGTTTTCCCTTAACCTTTATTTTCATATGTCTTAGTTTCTTTACACAGTGAGATGTCTAGATCCCCAGGGATAGTTATCTTCATGTAATATTAAAGCAAAATTAATTGGCTTGTGAATGGGAACCTTATATATCAGTATCAATAAATATACTTAACAAAATAATACTTTCTGCTCAAGAACCAAATGCTTCCTTTTCTGGAGTGAAATCCTAAGAAGAAGAAGATGTTAGCAGAAGATACTATTCATGAACAGCATATATTTTCGATATATGCTTCAGAAGTGCTAGCAAAATTTGTGACATGCACTGCTTGATGGTCAGCTGTTTCCAATTATTTTCACCCAGCATAGCTCAGAAGGCAACTGACATTAAACAGGTTTACATTTGGGGGTTTTGTTTGTTTGTTTGTTTGTTTGTTTTTTACAAAGTAAACTGGTTTACTTTTCAAACTGGAGGAGACTCTCCCTGTGGGCAAAAAAACACACTTGCTTTGGTCAAGTTGTTTTGCCTTCCCATTGATCAAAGGTTTTTTATCTGTGAAATCACCCATCTTTTTCAAAGGAAAACTTAATTTAGTCTTTGCAGTGTGATAAGGTGGCCTTTTAAGATCTGCTAGCTTAGAGTAATACCAGCATTTTATTAGAAAAACATCTCTTACGTAGCTTGACTTCCTTGTCTTTCAGTTTACAAGGTTGCTTCTGAATGTGTTTCAGAGGCATGAATTCTGTAGCTTTATTCCTAAAGTTTACCTAAACCAGTTAAGTCTATGTAAGTTAGCTTTCCCAATCATGCTCCTGCTCAGGAAGAGCTAAGTTCATTACTCTTTTAAATACTGTCTCTAAACTAGCAGTCTCCTAAGTTGTTTTTGTGGCTGAGTTGATGGTTAGTAGCTGCTTCAAAAGATTTCTCTCAGCTAGATTAAAACTGAGAGACATCATGGTCTGTTTGGGGTGGGGGGGGAGTGATTTTTGTTTATCAGCCTGTCTTGTTTTTTACTGTTGCTGAAGTCTGAAGTGAAGTCACATGGTGACACAGTTGATGCTTGACTTCAGATCTGTAAAAGACACTTGTACAAAGAATGGTTCTATGATCTTTGTTCTGGTAGAAGCATTCCCTAGTTGCAGGAAAAGGCAAAGTTATGGTAGGCAAATGGAATGCTTCCTTATATAAGGAACTTGTTTAGATAGTAATTGCCCACATGAAACAACGTTTTAGTACAACACTAAAATGCCTGGAACTGGATGTGGCTTTCCTGATGATCATAACTATGCAAGTAATCAATAGTCCTGTTTAGAATGTTGGGGTTTTTTTAATTGCTTTATTGAATTGATGAGTGGGAGGGAGTAATAAATGTGGTTTTTATCTTGTGTGAAAGCTTTATCATGTTAACATAAGTATTTAACTGTTGTGCATTTTTAATTTAGAAAAGGCATAAAGCTGATAATGCGGTGAACAAGAAACAAACTCAAGGTAGGATTTTTTTTTTAAGCCTATTGTTGTTTGGGGGAGTTGTTTTTTTGAATTATTTGCAAATAGTAATGTAATCTGAATTGCTGACAGGTAATTGAGTAGGAAATGGCTTATGCAGATTACTTCAAAATTTGGACTCTAAACAGTTGAAATAGCAGTTTGCAGCCACATTAGCCCCACAAAACGGAATTTATTTTAGATTGTTTATGACATTCCTAAGTGTCTTTCCTTGTGTTTCTTTATGAGTCGATACTATAGCTGTTGGAAGATCATAATCACAACTATATTTAGTGGGTCTAGACTATCATGAAGTGGCTATGCATTTCTAAGTACACAAATCATAATTTTATCCAACTAGCAAATCTTGAATAATTTGATTTTGGAAAACTCTGGAAGGAAGAGTCATAAAATGGAACTTTAACAGCTGCTTCAAATCTGGATAAAGATGAATGGAGTGTTTTGCTTTGGGGTTTTTTGTGGGGCATGGTTTTGTTGTGCCTTGTTGTTGGGGTTGGTTTTGTACTATGAAATCAATTTAATTGTTTTGATTGGAGATAATGAGGTATTTAACCAGTGTACCCAACTAAAAAAATTGGAATGAAGTTTTTCTTTCATTTTTTTAATATGTTAATAAAGAAGAGAAGAAGTATTAAATCAGAGGATTATTTTAGCTCAGAAACTGAGTGCAATGTTAGCTAATATGCCATAAAGATGCTTGTCAGGTAGTAAGTTCAAGTTCCTACTTTGGTGCTCTTTTAATTTTCATGTTACCTGTTCCGATGTAAGTCTATCAAGAGCTGATCCTGTTTTTCATAAACAGGAGTAATGAGTGTCATATGAATTTGATTGCAGAGTGTATGAAAAATACCACAAAAAGGAGAACTTGCATGGAATCTTACTTAAACAGATAACAAATATAACCTTAAATTTTTTAGGGAGGGAAGTAGTCATTGACAAAAGATAATCAGAATTGTTCAGTACAACGAAATGTCTCTTTTCAACATAACTTTTAAAGCCTGCCTAAATTGTTCATGTATCTTAAAGTTTACTGTAAAACTGGGGGGGAGGATAACTTACAAAACTACAAAACACGTAGCTCAGTTAAGATTAGGACAGGGAGACAAATGTATTGACTGAAGCACTGGGACTAGAAATCTTCAGAGAACAGGCCTGGAGAAACAGATAACCTCTTATCTATACACAAAAACCAAAGGAAAGCTTAATGTAGACATCCAAAATTGTTTCGTCAAGCATTCCTAGCTTTTGAGATGACAACCAACAGTTGTAGGTGGCAATGAATCTTGAAGTACCTTTTCAGTTTGCTGTGGTTTATTTTGTTTTGGTAGTTCTTTTGTTTGACTGGTTGTTGGTTTGTTTTTGGTGTGTGTTTTGGAGTATGCAAAGTTTTAACTTAATAAAAGACTTGTTTTACTGTCTTTCCTGCCTTTTCTGCTTGCTTAACTCTCATTAGGCTCTTTGGTGACTACTTCTAAAATTCCTGAATGTTCCATGCATGCAAAAAAGCATCTTGGAAGATAGAAGTGTAATAAGAATACATAAAATATTGCTAGCATGAAGAAACAAGTTCCTTAAGCTAATGCAGGATTTGCATAAGTACAACATCGATCCTAGTGTACTATCAAAGCAATATTTAAATGTATTGTCAAATATAGTCTGTTGACAAACCAATAATTAAAGGTAACTAAAGTTAATCAGTATGGTACTCTGTTACTTTGTTTTCATGTATTCAGCAGTTCTGTAGCCCTGAAAAGTAGTAATGTACATAGTACGTTATATACTCAGCTTCATCTTTTGTTGTCCTTTAAACATGCAAAATTGTTAATGAAATGACACATGCACGTGTATATTCTGTATATGGGTTTCCCTTCATTTCTCTGTTCCTTAAAGACCATCTGTATCCCAGTTAACCTTAAGTAATTAACTTTCTAAATTTCCATTACTATAAAAAAAACATTTGCAGAGTATTTTGATTTATTAAGCTGCATTAGAGATAGTTTTTATTACCTCAGGCTGCATACATATAGAGCAGGACACAGTCAGACATAATGAAATGTGCATTTCTGCACTGTGGTGAAGTAGTCTTTTGTAGGGCAGATGGAGCATGCTTTTGAAAGTAAGTTAGAGACAGCTGAAAAATGGCAGGTACAAATGTGAAAGCCAGGCTGCAGAAGACTTTATAGCACAAGTTCTCTAACCATTATATAAAAGGTGCATAGCAACACCACCTTTTGTTTGTTTGTTTGTTCCTATAAGAAAATTTATTTAATTGAATGTCAGTGTATGTTAATTGTGCTTAAAAGCATATTGGATCAAGCTAGGGTTAGAGTACTCGAGATTTCAGCATGTTTTCACGAGTCACTCATCCATTTGTGAGCTGATTTTAACAGCTAAACAAGCAGCTGACAGTTTCCTTCCATTTAATTGGTTAAACTGCTCATCAAAGGGCCCAACACCAGAGGCAGCAGTGAGAACATGCGCCTTTGCATGGGATGAGGGCAGAACAGGACCTTCCCTTTGCAGTGGCAGTGCTGCATGCCAGACAGCCTTAGGAGGTATTTCAGCAGTGCAAGTGATTCTGCAGCCAGCACTCCTTAAGAAGCTCCTGGCCGCCACTGGCAGCTTATTTATATTAAAGGCTTGAGGAACTCCACTGTCAGTTATTCTACTTTAGCTATTTGTGAAATGTAGTCACCTGGATTGGTGTAAGATGTATTTTTAATCCTTGTCAGTTCTCTCATCTGGTTGATACCATACCCCACAAACACTACCACAGGGAGATGGAAGTAGGTGGCACAATTATCAAACGTCTTAGATTCCTTAGGACAGTACTACAACCAGCTGTCATTCTGAATCTTTAGTTTTCCCAGAGAAGGGAAAGGGTTTGTCAAAATAGATTTTGTGTAATGGTCAACTGATTGGTGAGGCAGTCACTAAAATACCTTGCTTGCTGTCTGAAAGGGAGACTGCTCCATCTGCTATTGCTCTGAGCATATCAGCACTAATAAATGTGGGGAAGGAAGGGTGAGAGAATTTATCTCTTCCTAAAGATTTTTCAAGGTTAGGTAATGACTTGTGTATCCTTGAGATACACAAGGAGAGGGTTCAGTCTAGATCAAACCTCAAGGAAGGCTTAGATGTAAAGGCCATACGCATTCCCAGATTTTGATCCATATTTTTGAAATCAACAGTTGCTTGCCTTAGAATTGGATGTTGATCTGGTACTTAGATAAGCATCCTGACAGTTTGAAAGCTGGGAGAGACAGTGAAAGAACAGTCTCTTGGAGTTATGAGTATTGATACATGGCAATAAGTTTTCATTCCATTTTCTTTTTGCGAACTGCCCAAAAAGGCATGTTTTTTGTATCATAGTAGCAATGCTTCAAACGGGAGACTGTTTGCAGTAGTAAGTACTACTGCCAAGGAAAATCCTTTCTGAATCTTACTATCTAAATGGCATGGGTTGATTTTGGAGATTTCCAATGTATTTATGAGGAGATGACTACAATACTGACAAGCCAATAGCAGTAAGAACAGCTGAATCCTAAGAAGCCTGCTAGTGACTTTTCTTTTTTCTATGGACCTCATCAATATTTGAACAGAGAAAAAATTCTTTAATTGGTCCCCCTCCCTGTGGATATAATAACTTTTTGACTTTGGAACTTTTTATTACAACTACTAATTTATTTTAGAAAACTCCACATTGTCATATAATCTATATTGGATTTAATTGGTTCTCAAACCCTGTAAAATGTTCTGATTTTGTAAAAAGATTCTAGGGTACAAAAACTGTTACACAGAATAAGTGCTGCATAATTGAAATGCTTGAACTGAATTTATAGAAGCAAAGCATGCTGTAAAATAATGTGTAAATGAGCTATGTCTGTATGGCTTTTCATAAAGATCCTAACACATACCTGTATACTGCAGTTAGATTGTACAACTGGAAAATTCTTTCTTCTTTTTTTCAGTACTACGAAATGGTGCATGGGAGATTGTCCACTGGGAAAAGGTGTGTGTTTGTGTTGGTGACTTTTAGAGCATAATACAGATTTAGTATTTGCTTTATTTCTCCAAATAATTGTAACTGATAAGAATTAACAGTTAAGATGGGAAATGTATAATATTTAGGGTTTTGTTTGTTAATACATGTCTCTTAAAATGTACTTTTAAGACAAGTCACTTTTGATAGCATGAGTCAGGTGAAACTGCCATTAAATGGTGGGCTTTAAGTTCAGTGAAAAATAACTTGAATAATATGATTGACTTGGTAGTATTCACGTATGGCAAAATTATACCGTTCCCTGGTATTATTTGGCGTGCCAAGGCAGAAACTTGTTTCAGGAAACTAGTAACTGTGTGTATTTACGGAACTTCTTTGGCTTAAACCATGAGAGCTTTAAAGACTGTTACACAGTAGTTAGGAAGGGACTGTTAAGGGTAACTTACAAGGACTAAATGCTATGCTGCCTATCTAGTCACTTAGTTTTATTATTTTCCATACCTAAAAGCTGGAGCAAAATTTGACCCACAGTAATTTGGAGACAAGGCTCAGATTAAATTGATTTACACCTTTGGAGCAGCAAGGATAAGGCATCTAGCGTGACGCAACAGAACTATGATCTAAGGGGAGGTTAATTTATACTTTAACTCAACCTCAGTCTTCCAATCAAATATTTAAAAATAACGTAACAAAAGTAAAAAACTACATAGAGGAGGTCAAGGTTAGGCCTATTAAGAATAGATTTCTAAAGAATTGCAGTGACCTTTGAGTACCTAATACCTATAGGCTTCTCTTAGCGTGTGAGTTTCTAACAGGTTTTGAGTAAATTCAGCAGGTAAATATTTACTGTGCTTAAAGCAAAGGGATAACATATTTTGTTTGAGACCATTAACCAATTCCCAGTTTTCTTTCAGGTAGATGTTGGAGATATAGTTATAATAAAAGGCAAAGAGTATATACCTGCTGACACTGTACTACTCTCATCAAGGTAGAGATGCCCACTGATGCTTATAGTGTAGAGGCTGGTTTCTCTACCCTGCATTTATTTATTTATTTATGTATTTACTTGTGATTGCTCCAAGGAAATAAGGAATAAACAAAAATCCTGCTGTTCTGAAGTGTAGCCTTTTGTTCATTTGGGCATTTATCATTTCAGACAGTGTTGCTTTAAAATGTGAAAAATTACCGTTTTAAAATTGCATTGGCATTCAATTAACTCCTAAGAAAAACTTAGTATTATTTTGGTTTTGGATGTAATACAAAGGCTGACTCTCTGTCTAAAAATTGGACCTCAACTGCCATATTTAACCAGATTGGCTTTTTGATATGTACCTAACAAATTGCATCCTATAAATAAATTAAAATTGATGTGTTACAGGGAACAAAAAGCTTTTTAATGGATATAGTCACCATTTTGATACTTGAATCAAGAAAAAAGTGGACATGAGATGTGAACAATGAAATCAGCAGTGTCTTTGAGCTGAACACCTACTTTATTCCCTAATCTATACATATAATGAACAATTTCAGCACTGAAAGCAATACTTAATTTTATAGCATGTAACGCTTGTCTCTTTTTACATGGACAATCAGAGGTTGTTTATCATCATTTCCTTGGACAGTTTTATTTAAGAAATCCACATACTATGTGGAAGATGCACATTTTTCAACATCTATTTGATCAGGTCAATAGACAACATACTCTTAAGACTTTTATTTTTTAAAAAGAAGATTATATAAATACAATCAATTGTATTTTGATTTATTACCATAATGTTTACGATGCAATTTCCATATTTTTTTCTGGCACAAGTGGAAGCATTATTGTAACGTGTATGATTCTGGATTATGTATAAAACCTCTATGATCCCACTGAAGTTAATGAATCCACTCATACATACACTTAATAAGATCAGGATCTTACATATTTCTGTGACAGACTGTGGAGTAGACTAGTACATTGTTTATTCCATTTTCCATAATATCTCAAAATTAAGTGTATCTGTTTCTAAAACACTTCTATTGAATTATTATCAAGTGTAAAGTAGTTGCTAGATAATAAATTCTCCCCACAGTTTGTCTTCAGTACTGAAGTTTGTAATAACTTCAGATGTTTTTGTATTGAGTATTCTGTATAAGTGTTTTACTTGGCACTTTGAGAAGCATTTATAAATGTTATTAGTGCTTCTCCACCAAGATCTTCATAGGTGATACATCAAGCCTTGTCCCCCCTGAAGGAATCCTACATCATGTGTTGATAAATTGAAGTAAGAGTTCACTGCTACTGGACTTTTCAGGACTTTTACCTCTTTGCTTAACCTCACTTTATGGCCCTTGTCAGATCACACTGTCGTGACTATGACCATTGCTCACCTTGAATTTTCCTGTCAGGTTTTCTTCTAGGATCCAGTTTGCAGAGGGACTCTTTGAATCATGATTGCTTTTCTGGGCCCAGTTCAGACACTTCTTCCAGCTGAAACTTCCTTCTTAGTTACATTACTAGGGTTCTGTTGCAGCCCTCCTTCCAGGAGAAAACCCTGGGCCACTACATTACCTCTAATTCTGCCTGCTTATCGGCATATGTTCTACTTCTTCACCTTTCATCTCCACATGGCCATGCATTCTCCAGGAAGACAGTCTCATCAGTTTTGCTTTCCAGGTGTTTATTCATCCCCAATTACATTTTAGGTTTCAATAGCAATGGAAGCCTGTGGGCCTGGTTTTAATTCAAACTAATAAAACTTGGTTCTTTTTACCAGCAATAGCAGTTTCTGGAGAATAAGAGGATCTTAATTATTTTAGGAAACTATAATCTCTTACAGTGGAAGGATGCAAACCTCTGAAATTTACTTCCTTTTGATTCTTGTGATTTCAGTGTAAACTGAAATTTACAGAGCTGAAACAAAACAATTTTTTTCAGCATGGCTGCATAGAAAGGTTCTTGTCACCTGACTTTTCAGAAAAGATGGTGGAAAATCTGTTGTTGTGGCTTTTTTTTAATTAATGCATGGCTAGAAACTTTGTCAATTGAGAAATAAGCATAACAGCTTTTTGTTTTTACTGTACAATATCAGTGTGTTCTGCAGCTTAAAGTTGGTGCCTTACAGTAAAACAGTCCACTCGAGTAAAACTGCAAATATTCTAGCTCTTTTCTTCCTGACCTGATTAAAATGGATTTTGAAAAAATTGTCATCAGACGTTTTGATTAACATATATTGTTTGTATAATAATTTCAAACTCTGTCTTTTTGTCTTTGTTCATTTGTTTGGTTTTGGGTTTGGTTTTGTTTTGTTTTGTTTTTTTTCCCCGTCACTTATTTTTCTGTTCTAACAATTTTCAAACTGGGATATGTAGGTGGCAGTAGGGGAAGTAGTGAAAGTGACCAATGGGGAACATCTCCCAGCTGATCTCATCAGTCTATCATCAAGGTTAGAATAAACTAGTTGCATAGGATACGTGTACGTGGGTCCTCATATACCAATTATGAAGAACACTGCCATGCTGATAATCTTTTTGCTGTCCACCTTTCTTTGCCAAAACCCAGACATTTATAAAATGAGAAAGTGTTCAGCTGGTAAAAGTACAGATGATTAAAATGTTAATACACAATGACACTCCAAGAAATGAAAATGTGTTTCAGTCCTCTGTTTTTACACTATCCTCATGAAATTTTATCAGACAAGTTGTCATTGAATAAACACACAGTATAACACCAAGATAAATTTATGTTTAATTCCTTACAGCAAATTAAGAAGAATATACATGTTTATCCCAATGCACTATTTTCAGCAAAGAATATAGTTTCATGTTGGTAGGACTGGTAGAGGACCCTCTGCACAAACTTGGATGTTGCACAATCTCTGCTGCATGCAGTGGCAAAAGCAGCACTGTTCTTGTCTATTGTGACAAAATGCATGTTTCTTAGACAAGTCAGCTTTATGCTATTGTCTGCACTGTTAGCGCACTTTGTTTTTCACTAACAAATCAATGGGCCTGCCTTGAGCTAACCGTAACTTACTTACTTTGGAGGTCACCGCTATCTGCTACAGTAATTACAATTAAGCATGTGTCTTACTTGAAACGTATTTGCTGCCTTAGTCTGTTTTAAAAGTGCTTCACAAAAATATTGTTTGTTTTTTACTATTAACTAATAAAAATGGTAGAACTGTAATAAAGTTTTGTGCAGGTTATTCCATCCAAACGATCTAAACAGAAGTTACTTACATTTTTAGAAAAGTTTGCCAAGAAGAAAATGCTAGCCTGAGAGGAATTTATTATAATGATTTCTCACATTTTAATGATTTTGCTTTACAAAAATGTTAGAATAGCCTACATAACTTTATCCTGCAAACATTTTAAAACAAGTCACTTACCAGCAGCCACTGTTGCATTAAGGAAGAATATTTTTTAAAACAGTTGCTGCTTGAATTTCATGCTCGAAAGAAGGAAAATATTGGAAGCTTTAAAGTGGTACAGAGAGTAAACATTTCTCCTTTTAAGTTTTAAGGTATTTTTGAGTCCTCTGGTCCTTTACAGGACCAAAACTTCTTTCTGTTGTTAATACAAGTAATAGATGTTCTGTCCTCATGCCCAGAAAATGAAAGCTGAGTGGAGTAATTCAGAAATCCTGACCAGTTAGACCTATGCTTGTTTACTATCTATTTGCAGAAAAGTAGTTTTGTCCTTCTATATCTCTGTTTTCCCAGTTATCACTTCTGTAATAGTTCTAATGTTTTAAAATTTGGAAGTATTTTACAAAATACTGCTGTGTAGCACATCAAAAAATTGTACTGAAAAAATTAAATACAATAAGCCTTTTATCACTGTATGTCATATACATGAACTAGTGAAGTAGTGATGTTCTGCATTAACTTAAAAATTTGAATTTATAAAAAAAGCTTTTGAAATTGCATAGAGGACAGATACATTCCAAAAACTGTATTATGTCATCTGTAATTTAGACTTTTTTATGAGACAACCCTTTACAATAAAACTTTCATGTCTAAACTACCGCTGTCTACAGTACGTACTGCATTTGTGCCTGTATCTTAATCTCATGTAAAAACATGGAAAACTTGCTATGTACAGTATTTGTAGCAATGTTTCATCTAAGGTAGGTTTTGGCAGACTTTTCTGAAAATGTAAAGTACTCGTGGTTTGACAGATTTGGCTGTAAATTATTCTAGTTCTGGAAGATTTTATGAGAAAAAAACAGATTGTATAAAGAGCTATTAAAAGATTACAGAAAATTAGTGGATTTTCACATTGTAATTTAAAATTAAGGAATTTTTTTTCTTAATAGTGAACCACAAGCTATGTGCTACATTGAAACATCAAACTTAGATGGTGAAACGAACTTAAAAATTCGACAGGTATGAATTTCATTTTTTAGAATATTGCTAGTATTATTTTGATCTATTATTAGTTATTAAAACGTGTTATGACATTAATGGCCATTTTAGAAGACTGAAATTTTAATGGCTAGAATAAAAAGCTGCAGGTTATTGACATCACAAACGTTTTTGTTCAGTTAATTAGTGGAAGGAAGAAATGGTTATTCCTGAGCCACACCTTCCACTTTGTTTTAGGATTTTTCTTCGGGAAAGTAGGTGAAAGGAGTTGTAGTGGGGTATTGCTTTTGGTTTTAGAGGATAGATGAGGTAGAAGCCTTGCAGATGGAAGCTGATAGTGCCAGTATTGTCCCTGAGAGGCAAGGTAGGGAATAGCAGTTTTGAGCTGAGTGCACTGTCTCTATGCAAGGGCATACTTGCTGAGTTACAGGGTGGGTTATGACTCTGTCTTCATCATGATGTTTTAAGATAACAAGGTGACTTTTTCACTTCTGTAGCATCCAGCAGTGTGACAGCAAAGTGTAGAAGTACCATTTTGTTCCTGTAGGGATACTGTTTTACTGGTTTTGCACCAGTTATTATCAGTTTTATAATACATGGATTTACATATTGGAAAGTGATTTTTAATGTCATGACAAACTAATTTTATTTACAGGGTTTGCCATTAACATCAGACATAAAGGACATAGAAAGCTTGATGAGACTTTCGGGCAGAATTGAATGCGAGAGCCCCAACCGACATCTCTATGACTTTGTTGGAAACATCAGACTGGATGGGCATGGGTATGTAAATCTGAGGAATATCATCTCATTAGATTCAATCTAACAGTAGATAGCTATATGTTGTTAAACTATTCAAGTTAAAATGTGACTAGTAAAGTCCTTACTCTGTAAAGACTAGACAGGTAAAAATCTTTTCTGATCTATTATTCATTAGACTTTAAAAAAACCTTGAGATGTAAAACCATACTTCTAATGTCTACAACTTGAGGTTTTTATACTAGTTGACCTTCATAAAGCAAAAGCTATAATAGAAGGGAGTGCTAATTAAATTCTAATAGTTCTGGAATATGTACCTAGTAACTCACTTAAGCATCTCATTCCTCGCCTGCTAAGGTTCTATTATAGAAGCTGAATAGAAGTAGTTTCTTGTCAGTTTTGGGGTGGTTTTATTGTTGTTTTCTGTTTGTCTCACTCTGGAGAGTAACTGGGTTCATCACTATATACTTCAAATTCTTCTAATTTGGTAGCTCAAAGACATTTAATACCTTAACTTACTGAAAGTATGTTTCTGTAAAAATAGACAGCCTCAGTGCAATTACAACATACACGCTTGTAAAACTGCTTCAAAAATTCTTCACATACTGAAGTGCTTACCAAATACTGATATTTGGAATTTTCAATAGTCTTGAACTGGGTATGATTTATTAGTAGTATAAAATTCATTGCTAGATCCAGAATGATTGAGTCCCTCATTCCCAAAGATATACAGGATTTCTTTTTTATTTAGTAGATAATATTAGTGTTTGTGGTTTTAGACTGATACATGTGGTACTAACTAATTATTAAATAACTTTTTTTTTAATATATATTCCATTCTTAATTTACTGATTTCTTACAGATGCATTCAGGGAATTTTCAGTCACAAGAGTGTGGATCTATTAAAATTCCACTGTACTTGTCATTGAGGAGAGAAAAAGCATTTACCTGTAATTCTTCTCTGAAGGTAATAATTATAGTAGATCCACACATTTATCCTTCCTCCCTGGCTGGAGAGAAAAAACATACTTTTCTATTTAATTATTTAATTTTAAAATCTGATTTTAAAAAGGAAACATTGAATGTGCTGATGGCTATTATGTCTCCAGAATGTGTAGGAGCATGCCATCTGCTGGTCAAGCAATTTGTCACTTGAAAAATTCAGTTTTGGAATATTTTGAGTATAATTCTGGTACAGTTAGGGTAGTTCCAAAAGTGTGGCTCTAATATAATACGTACCTTCAGTGAAAAAGAATTGCAGGTAAGTAACTCTTTTTGCATCCTGACCTTATTTCCAGCCTGAAAAATCAGTTCTCTTTCTGGTCATATTAGAGGTAGCACAGGTTCATCTAACTGGTGTTTATTTATCCAGATCTTTTAAGACCTTCCTACCAGATTATGCAGGTCCAGCACTTGTGATTTCCACTTTAATTACTGCAATCTTAACATTTTTGCAAAAGCAGGGGAGGATACTGAAAACCTGTGTCTTTTTCTTTAGGTGACTCATTGGAGTGTCATAAATGTCTTATCTGGTTGACCTTTTCAGTATTTTTCCCCTCATGGGAGAGCAACTCAAAAAACCCAAAGGTTCTCTTCTTTTTTTTTTTTGTTTTGTTTTTTGTTTTGTTTAAATACTCAGTATTCAAGGAGATAGAACTCCACTTGCACTTACTTTGCCTTTTGGCTAAATCTGTGGACTAGAATAGGCCAAAAAAGATTTTGTGGTATCCCTAGCTTTTCAGTGTGTTGACTCTTACCTCCAAAGTGATGCAGCTCTTTGTTACGCTCATGTATATGCAGAAACATGTCGCTTGGTTTGAAGCAATGAAGACAATAAGCTAGAAAAAGGAGAAAATTTCTTTAAACTGCATAAATTTGGGATTATGATTGGACAATGGCTCAGAGAAAAAGGGTGAGCAAGTTCAAAACAAGGGCAGATATTGGTTATCCAGGCCTAAAGTAAATGTTTTCCTGAAGATATTCAGAAAATTTTGGACAAGAGTGAAATATGCTTGTTAAGAGAAACGTTTGGATATGTAAACTTTCAAATGTGTCTTAGAAATTATTAGCTGTTAATATATGCTCAACAGTCCTGGCAAAAAAGTGTGCTGAAAGGGTATTTCCCTACTGGAAACATCCCTTACTGAAAGTAACCCAAATATTTTGCTGAGGAGTCATAATTTATCTAGCATACAAGAAGAATCAGATGAGTTGGAGCGGTTTTGAGAAGGCTGAAGCCAGAACTCTGTCAAGTCATTGCACCATCACCATTAGAGAGTGGGGTAAGATCACAACACTGAGGAGCAGCATGACACATGACAGATTTGTGCTTTTTATGTCCCCAGTTGTTTTGCTGTCTGTTTTCTTCTCCTTGGTCTGTGCAGCAGTTCTGCTAGAGACAACTCTCACTGGCTGCAGTCCCAAGTCTCTTCTGATTTGTCTTCCCAATAACAGACCCTTGGGGATAAGTTCCTGTCCCAAGCTGGAGAGGCATATCCATTTGAGAGTTAGTGCCCTGATGGAAAAAAGAATCAATGGATCCTGCAGTAGAAAGAACTCTACTACAGATTCAGTTTTTAAAAGGGGAAAACAAAGAAAAAGGTCAGAAGGCAGCAGGAAGAGTCTTAGAACTCATCTGACTCTTCAAGGCGTACGAGAACTAAGATTAGAAGATTTTTACTTCTGCCCTTTTAGAGACTCTTGTGTTGGTAGAAGACAGAAAGCCTTTTGCCATTCCAGAGAAGGTCTATAGTTGAAAAGGTTTGCAATTTATCTGCGGAAGCTTAAAAGTAACTTTCTCTGGTTATAAGCCTTTCATCTTCTGTTGCTGTCTTTTTAGTGTTAGTAGACTAAAAATATCTAATTATTCTTGGAATCCTTTCCTTAATTGAAACGTATATGTATTGTGTTGATGGATGGTCCAAAAGTCTTAGGATGATTCTGATCCAGGAATGCAAGTAATTAAATATAAGTGCAGAAGCAGTCTTTGATGGCAGTAGGAGTCTCTCTTAATCATCCTTGTGTAATTCAAGCCTCAGCAGTTTCTTTCATACTAGAAATGACATCTATTCTATTAATTTTGCCATGATATGAACACATCTCAAATACAAGAGCATTGTAGTTCAGATTTAGAAAGCAAGTAAATCTCATTATGTTTTACATTTCAGTTTACTTTTCCAAGTCCTTTTGATGAAGGCCCTGCACCTGAAAATTATTTTTCATTCCAATATCATTCAGCATTTCAGTTGCAGAAACACGCTTACTTGGTGACGAGAATGATTCCTTAGACAGTCAATGTGCTCCATGCTAGTTTCCTAGGAAGTAAATGGACTGAGTTGTAGCAGAGTGGTGGTTGTTATTTGTTTGGTTTTCACAGAAAAGCACTCAAATATTTTTCCAGATCAATTTTTTTTTCTAGTTTCTACAAAATAACATTGCACTGTTAATTCTAGGAGAGGAATAACGTGTTGTTTCCTCTTTACTTGCAGTCTTTGGATCTTAAAGCTTGTGTATGAGAGAAAGGGATGTGACAAACCAGAAAAAATTATTACCTGAAACTTACTTGCTGAGACTGACTTTATGCTTTTTGTGCTACCAAAAATGTTACCAAATACCATGGCTTCCTCCAGGCTCTTTATAGCATATACATCCAAGATATAGTTACTGTCTTTAAGCAATTTTGTTTGTGATCTTCATAATGTGTCAGTTTCAAACAACTGTAGTGATAACAGTTTTAGGTAAAAATGCCAAACATTAGGGTACTGTTGACAAGTCTGAACTGCTAGCTGGTATTGATAGAATGAAAAGTGCTAAAATAGGGTATTGTTTGTCCCAGGAAAAGAGTGATAACTAGAACTCTATATTTCAGGAAAAACCTGAGCTACAATATGTGTAGAAAGTCAACTCTCTGAATTTAAGACACTTAAATGTTTCCAACGTCTTAGGAGGTTTTGTTGCTCTTTTAACAAGTACAGTTCTAAAAGATAGTACAAGTAAATTTACTTGATTTTAAAATTTAAAGAAGGTGCAGAAATTACGGTTGTGAGTTTTAAACAGTTGATCATGTTCATAAGGGTTATTTCACCAGAAGAGTGGATTAAGTTGACAGTTCAGAAAAGTATTTCACTTGAAAATTGCTTTGGAAAATAAATTCTATAAGAGTAGTTGATTTTCAGCATACACTTTGGAAAAAAACTTTGTAATCATAAATTAAAGGAAAATTAGGCTTTGTTAGTTTCAGAATGCTTGCTTAAGTAGTGCCGTATCTTTCATGTCCCTAGATAAAATTAAATGGGAAGTAATGCTTTAATCTTTTGGACTTGCTTTAACTGTTAAGTTTTCTCTCTGTCAACACTCCCAAAAAGTTAACTTTGAAAATGAAGTTCCTAGCATACTTAAAGTAATCATCTGAATTTTGCAAAATTAGCTATTAACAACCACTGGTTACATTGATTGTTTTAATGCTAAATATAAAACTTCTTCCTCCTAGTACTGTTCCACTGGGATCTGATCAGATTCTTCTACGAGGAGCTCAGTTGAGAAATACTCAGTGGGTTCATGGGATAGTTGTCTATACAGGACATGACACAAAACTTATGCAGGTTCGTCGCTTGGATTTTCTCTAAACTGTCTGGTTTGTTACCTTATTATGCCATTACACAACACAGAAAACTCTTTCAGAAAATATGACTAGATTCAGAATAGTATTTAAAATGTAAGTAGTAGACCTTCTTTCTTACAAAGTAAAACCAATAAAAATAAAGCTGTTTCTTGTTATTACTAGTCACTTAGCCACAGAGTAGTTTTTCCACTAGTAAACGTATTTGTTGATTCTATTTTGTAACTTGTGTTTTGAGAACTATTTTGTTAGCAATTTGGATCATTATAGTTTGCTTGTTCATCTTTTTTTATTTTTGACTGCTCCTAAAACTGTCCTCTTGTGGAGCTTTCTTTCAAGTACAAAGGTAAGCATTCTTGTCAGAAAACAAAGTGAAACTTTCTCGATTTCCGAAATGAGAAGGGAAGAGAACCATTCTTACACTGTGAAATGACTTTTCCTGCTGCTGTTTGAAATATCAAAATTGAGATGCGTTTGTTGAGGAAAAAAGACTGCTTCCAGACTGGTCATGCATGCCTCTTATTTATTGCTTTTCTGATTTGTAAAACAGTTATTTGAAAAGGTTTGATTGTTTGTATTAGCCATTGTCTTCTATAGCACTGATAAGGTATATGCACATTTAGTTTTAATGTTCACTGTTAGCCATGTGGGTGTTCTGTGTGATTGTTTGAACTGCTTGTGACACAAATCTGAAGCTCTAATTCATGTATTTATAAGCTGCTTTTTTTTTTTCTTTTGAGTGAAACAGTTATGCCATTTACGGTGATGATGTATTTGGAAGAATATTTAGAAAAGGGTGCAGAAACATACAATTTGAAAAGCGAGACCTGTGTACCTCTTCTAATATTTAATTGCTGCTGTTTTTTGTCTTTTGCAGAATTCAACAAGTCCACCTCTTAAAATGTCTAATGTGGAACGAATTACAAATATTCAGATTTTGATTCTGTTCTGCATCCTTATTGCCATGTCTTTGATCTGCTCTATTGGTTCAGCTATATGGAATCGAAAGCATACTGGAAGAGACTGGTATCTTGATCTAAATTGTAAGATGTGAAATATTAATATTTTAGTGTTCAGCTGTCTTTCATATTTGAAAAGGAGGATGATTACCATCCTCTACACATTGTGGTTTTTATCATTCTTTCTTTATTGGTTGTTGACTAAAGTCACTAGGCTAGGTATATCACAGCACACATAAAATTTACCTTACTGTACCATCTGAGCTCTTGTTAAATTCAGGAAGGGCAGCTTTGTTGTATCCCTCTACATCTCTCAGCCACTACACCTCTGCAGCTCAACAAGGTCTGTTTCAGCATTCCACTGATATAAACAGCCAGCTTCCATGACATCAGGCTAAAGCCATTTTCAGCTGTTACTGATGGATTACATTTAAAGCTGCAGTGACCTCTCTGAATTTTTAAGCTCCTTCATCCCAGGAAATTATGCTGTGTCTTTATAATTTATGCTATACAGAGATCTAACTAATTACTGCCTGCCAACATCAAATCTTAGCAGACCACTCCTTAAGAAGATAAAACAGGCACAAAAGGTCTTGTCTAACATGTTATGCTGGGTAGCTGTACTCACAGTGGATGCAAGGCAGTGCGAGGTTATGTGGACCTTTCACAGCAGCATGCAACATATTGACATAATTTGAGCCTCAGTGAGGGAGGATTTCATAAATCTACTTTATGGTCAATTACTCATGTTTTCAGAACTTCTTATGGTGGGCCTAGAGCCGCCTTTACTTAGGCAGTAGAACCAGAGCTGGGCTTTCTGCTCCTGGAACAACAGTTTTGAATACAAAGAAAGCTGCTGAATGTAGTCATCAAAGTAGGGATTATAGGGTGGTTTAGTCATTTTTAAAAGAAAAATCTTAGAATTCT
>VZZY01019608.1:0-32431 GCA_013400335.1 Eurystomus gularis | reverse complement strand
CACCTAAAGTTTCTGTGGAACAAAACATTTGTCTACATTTGTTCCTGTGTGATCTACTCTAGATGATCCTGCTCTATCGGGGGGTTGGACTAGGTAACCTTCAGAGATCCCTTCCAACCCCTGCCGTTCTGTGATTCATGGTGAACTTCTGTTTATTGAGAGCCTTGCTTCTCTTCTTTTTGATGCTGGGGAAGAAACTTTTTTTTAATTAAATGGAAGAAACTTAACTTTCATATTTTCATCTTGAGGTGGAAAAAAGTGAGATCATTAAGGGAATATTGAAAATTTCCAGTAATTACATTACTGGAAGGTTTGCATTAGATCTACTTCATCACTTGTTATTTTTCATCTGATTCTTCTTTTCAGTGCACTTTGTTTTTTCTTTTCTGGGAAATGTAAAAGTTTTCAGGATATGGTGATTAGCACAGTAGTGGAGCAGTACAGAAACTTTCAGTTTTATTCCTGAAAAAAAGAAACATGAAATAGTGGCTATTGATATTTTGTGTGTTCTTCGAGTGAATATCCTTGTTTTTGCTGATATATGCCCCGTGATTAAATGAAATTGTGTTGAGTTTTGTAAGGTATGCCCTTTAAGGCTGAATTCAGCTCATAGTTGCTCTTATACCAGATACTTTGAATATGTAAGATGCAATTTATTCCCCTTTCCCTTTAGTTACTTAATTTTTATGTCATAGTGAAACAGGTTCCCAGCGGTGACCCATCTTTCTGAATGCTGTTAGTATTTAAGTAGAACAATCTGTTGCCTGTGGATGATAAAAAGGTGGTAATATTAATAATAAATATCTGAATATTATTTTATTTACAGGTAGCAATAGGTATCAAACTTTATTTAACCTTGCTAGTCATTACTGGGGTTAGAAATGTCATGGTGAAGCTCTCTCGTCTTTTAGACTGATATAGTGAAAGTATCCAAAACCTGCACTCTTGTACCTTAGAGTAACAACCAGATCCACATTCTATAGTTAGTGGAAATGTTTCTGAGGCTGTTTTTCTTTGAGAGATCTTTGAATACAGACAGGGAGGCTATGTCTTTTACCCTTCTGCTGTACTAGAAAGCAGACTGGTATCTCCCATTTCCATCCTCTCTGAGGTACTTCTACTAGAGTTATCTAAAACTTTAAAAGGAAGAAGTAATATAAAGCTGGCAGTTATATAAGTTAATGCTAACATCTCCAGTTCTTTTACAAATTTAATTAAACTCTCTAATATCTTATTTTCAAGTGATGTGAATTTACCTTTTTAATAGAATTTTGGTGGGTTGGAGGAGGGGAATGGTAAGGTGTGAGGGTGGGTAGAAGAAAAAATATTAATTCCACTCTACATTTTCCCCCTTAAAGATATAAAACTCTAAAATTTAAAGTTTAAAATTTGGTTGCTATATATAGATATTCCCAGGTTATGATTTTAAAATGTAGCGAAAGAGGGAATGGCAGGTAAATTTGCTTTTCACAAATTGGAGAAGATGGCAAAGATCTCTAAATTTGAACTCTGCTTTATTACAAAGATCCTTACTCTTATGATGCTCATATTTATAGGCAAGTGATATTGTAATTATTTCTCAAGTTTCTTCTTAGACACAGATCATTTTAAAAATAATCAGTTAGTACAATACTCTAAATACCCTGTATATGTTTACTTTTAAGTATGGTCTTAAATTTTATGTATTGGCTTTTTTTTTTTTTTTTTTTTGNTTTTTTTTTTTTTGGCAGATGGTGGAGCAAGCAACTTTGGATTGAATTTCTTGACTTTTATCATTCTCTTCAATAATCTTATTCCAATCAGTTTGTTGGTTACGCTTGAAGTTGTTAAATTTATCCAGGCATATTTCATAAATTGGGTAAATATTATTTTTATAATATCCATTGACTTCTAAAATCAAGTGGTTTACAAGTAAGTGAAATAATTGATTTCTTGTCTTTGTATAAATTTTTTCAGACTTTTTCTTAATGTAAATACTTAATTATGCTGTTTATTATTACTGGAATCTAAGAAGGTAATAATAAATGGTTTTATTTAGTGCTTTTATACCTGAACTAAATTGCTTTTTGGAACATGTTTTAATGTACTTTGTACTTTCTCATTATTAATATTCAGGTATCAGTTTCATCCAGAATGATCAGAAGAAAGTGTTTTGCAGTCCAGTGGAGTTTTGTCCAGTTTCAGTTCTTCTTTCTAAGCATAGCCTATGTTTTGTTTTGTTGTTTTGTTTTGTTTTTTTATTTTGCTGATTTTACCACCACCACCATAGTTTTGCCATTGGTTTTTTGTTTGGTTGCAAAACCAATGTCTGTATATAAAGATCATTTTGACAGCCTTTAATTTTTTTTTTCTTAATTAATTCAATGGGGGGAAAAGAAGGGTTTACTCTGTTTGGGCTAGGGCTGAGGTATTCTCCTTTAAGGCCTGGAAGTGCTTTTAATAACGTGTTCAATTTTTCCATTTCTTTTCAAATATAAATTAATGATACCATTCTAAACTCTTTAATCTGATTCGTTGATCCAATGTGTGCAATAGATTTGTGTGTGTGAGATATGATGTCATGCAGCTATAGATAGAGGTGTATGTGGAGTAGCAGGTGAAGCGTATGCTTTATTTTAAAAGTTAAATCTTTTTGTGAACATCAGCTGGTTTTGATTTCTTCCTTTCTTTTGTGCTATAGAACAGATAGCTGACAAATAAGAGTGCAGTGAAATTCTTCTTTTATGTTCTGTATTCTAAAATAAATATTCAACAAAGGCTCACTCATTTTAAATGTGTAGATTGGCAACTTTTTATACAACAAATCTGAAAGGCAATTTTAACTTCTGTTACCCCCCTTCATTTAATGTCATGAGGGTTTAGTTGTCTTTAATTTATCTTAATCTGGGACTCTGGACATTTATTATCTTAAACATTATCTTTTGTATGCACATATCATATTAGTATAGAGAAACTGGTCATCTGCAATCTGTTGCACTACATTGCCGTACTTCACAATGTTTTAATCTTTTACTGTATTTAAAAGTAAACTGATTTTTTTTTTTTAACAAGTAAAACAAACCAACCAACAAAAAAAACCCCAACCCACCACTTATAATGCACTGTACATTTATTGTGTTCTCTGAAATTTATCTTTGTGTTTTTATCTCAAAGTGTATTTATCTTGTTTATTTAGAGATAACAAGTTATGCATACAATGTAAATAGATAAGACTGACTTTTAAATGTTACAATGTAGTATTTCTGCTTGCTTGTTGCTAAATCTATTTTAGATGCATGGGTACAACAGTTTTTCAATAATACTGAGCACTGGAAATAATCAGAGTAGAATCTCAATGATATATGGTTTTTGTTTCAAAGAGGAAATTAATTTTTTCTGGGACTCTTGGAAGTGATCTGACTGACTGTGACTTCCCATGTTGAAATAATCATAAGCAGATAACTTACATTCATGTTCAATCTGCTTTTCTACACTTACCTTTTTTATTTATATATTAGATTTCTTGCAATAAGTTATGGAGGACTAATGTTTAAAATACATACTTTTTTATCTGTAGGACATTGACATGCACTATGAACCTACAGACACTGCTGCGATGGCTCGTACTTCCAATCTCAACGAAGAACTGGGACAGGTAGAAAAAAGTTACTGGGTCTAACTCTGTGTATTGAAATTATTCATGTGGTTTTACAATCTAAATTATTAAAATAATGTGATGATTTATTCCAAAAAATAAATATTCCACCATGCCCTGTTTCCTAATACCTCAGTTGACTGCTGTTTTGAAATGGGTATCAACACTGTGCATCTGTAACATTTATGTACTGTATTTTTTTTTCTATAAACTAAGAAGATTGCAGGGCTGGTAAAAATACTTAGTCATAAATTGTACTGGATATGTAAATAACTGCTGAATGTTAATGAATAATGAATTTTATCATTCATTTAGGTCAAATACATATTTTCTGACAAAACGGGTACCCTGACGTGCAATGTAATGCAATTTAAGAAATGTACTGTAGCAGGAGTTGCTTATGGGTAGGTATCTTTATATTCTTTTCTTTATATGTGTGCCTTTCTTTTCCTCTGCCCATGCATATGTACCCATGCATTAATACTACAGTGAAAATAAACTCATGTCTGGCAGTATCTACAACTAGGAGTCAGTTTGTTTGTGGCTATGGAATCTTACTTATAAGAGGTATTGTCACTTCAGTCCCGACATCCTTTTGCAAAACAGAACCAAAATAAAATTTAGATACCAAAGGCTTACTGCTGTAACGTAACTTAGTTATGCATGTTTTTTCTATCCCTCAGTCTCTTTAATGTTGTTACTAAAAAGAAGTCTTTCCTCATACTTATGAAAACTTCTATCGTTGTCCATGCTTCATATTTTATGTAGGCTCATGCCTATATTTGCAGGATGAACAAGAATTTAGTAGTCACCATCCAAGTGGCTTTTATAAATGCTGTTATCGTAGTGTAACTCCAAGTATCAGTGTTGCTATTCAGAAATCTCTCCAAATAAATGCAGCTTTTCACCATTTGTTTGTCAGCAGTTGCAGCCATCATCTTCAACGAAATTTGTAAAATACCCTCCAATTTCTAAGACTGGTTACCTGAAAAAAAAATCATTACAGCAATAAATAGAGCAGAAGCACCTACATTGTAAATGCTGATGTGGTTTATCAGTACGTGAGATGCTGGACCTGGGCCAGTCTTGGAGCATTTAGTAGCAGATAATTAGACACCTGGACCTTTAAAAAATGATAAGCCTTTTGTGGCTTTATCATTTGGATCTTTGAAAATCCTAATTTTCAAGAGTCTAATGTAGGATTTTTATTTTGGAAAAACTTGGATCCTTATTGCGTTAACCATACTAATGCTTTTTTAATTAACAGTTGTAACAAAATACAATTCTAACCCTGATATTTCAAATATGTATATAAATATGTGTCTATATATATATGTAGGGCTCAATTTCAATCACATGAGCTAATTTTATGACTTCAGAGAAACTGCTCTGAGCTATTACTTATATACATATTCCCCTTTATGAAACCTAGGTGTGAATATATTTTATTTAGAAAAAATTATCTGATTTTTTTCTTGCTATACTTTACAGCTCCCATCTACACCATTTTGAAAAGACATAGACTGGTGTTCTGATTAGAATCACTGTTCAGAAAGCAGAGTTTTTCTTTACAGTGGATAGGTGTTACAGCATCTCTCATGCTACTCAGGGAACAGCGTCACGCTGTCTTTTTCTGTATTAATGCAAATAAGAAGTTGGGAACACAAAAAAGGGTAAAAGTGACTGCTCCATCTCCCGCACCTCTTCTTTATAAATGTGTTCTAATTTGTGATATATTCAAACCTGTGTCATCACAGAGCAGAGTCCTTCATGTGCTATGGCTAGCTTTGTTCGTCAGCATTTTGTGAACTTGGCCAGACAAGCTGCATTAGCATGGCTTCGGATAATTAAAAGACTACCTTTTGTTTAATGAGAAACTGTAATGAGATATATATATACAAATATAAAGCAAGATTTGTAAAAAGGGCAAATGCCTTTAATAAGTAGACAAGCTTTCAACTGAAAAAAATGATTATTTATAATTTGTGAAGCCTCAGAGAAACAGCGTATTTTTGTGGTATTTTGTTGTTACCTAGGCACTAGAAAAATCCTCAGTTGAAATACCTTTAAAACTTTAAAAAATGATTTAATTTCATTAACTTCCTTTTTTATACATGATCCAATTTTTTAGCCGTTGTGATTCTTTTTCCTCTCCCTGTTTCTATTCTTCCCTTACTTGTGCAGCCATTGCCCTGAGCCTGAGGATTATAGTGTTCCTTCAGACGATTGGTAAGCTCTAAAAAATCATTTAGTATGTGATGTTTGTTGAAGGTTCAAGCTTAAACCCAGTGACCCAGATTTTTGGAAACAGCTAAGTGTCAGACCCTTAGACTCTATCGAGATTTAATGTACGTGAAGTTGTTACAGTTTGCACTTCAAGATCTATTTGCAGTGCATTTCAAAAAAAAGAAGTCTTGGTGAATGAGGATGCTTTGAATTTCTCACTTTAATAATAGGTTTTTAGAAAAAGTAGTCATTGAGTGGTTATATAGAGGAGGTACTGCCATTTTATATTCCTTCATAGTAGTGCAGGACTAAACCAGCTCGCTTCTGGTTTTCATAGAGGATCTTTAGAGTGCCTTTGATGTATATGGCTTATTCTTCAAATTAAATCACTGAATGTGTTGACTCTTACAAGATCATGTGAACCAAGGCAAGATCCAAAGCAAATGAGAAAAGAATAGTTGCTTCCACCTCCAGCTGGGCTCACTTTTCAGCACAGCTTTGTTTCACTTAGATTGAAACTCAGCTAGATTGTCTTAATACTCAACAGTCACCTGCAATAACAAGTCTTCCTAGAAGTATCTACATTTTTGAGCTCCCAGCTTTGACCAGAAGATCGGTGAAGTTTGAGAGATGTTAGCATGTAACTTCTTCTCTAGAACCATCTCCACCTTGCATCTGTTCAGTCCCTTCCTACTTCACCATTGTTGCTCTGTCTTCTTCATCTATCAGTTTACTAGGTTCTTTTTTGATTGTGAGTAGTAGAATACAAACCCTCTCCATGCAGACTTCCCTGATGTCTAAGCTCAGTTTGCTTACCCCTTTCAGAAACTGGAATTTCTTTTCTGCGAACATTGGCAAACCTATTCCAAAACTGCTAATTTCTCCAAGAAATGTGGTCTCTTGGGCATATCTTGTTCTGAGTCATCAATAATCTCATTCTAGAGATCAGAAGACGAGAAGCCATAGTTTTACATTGTAGATTTATTTTTGCTCCATACTGCATTACCTGAAGTCAGCAGAGAAACTTCCCTGGATTTAAGTGTATATAAATAAAGGTATCTTAAAAATAGATAAACTTTGGAGATGTGAAACAAGTACCTTTTCACTTCATTTTCTCACAGTATGTGTGTCGTGATCCGCCCACACGGGGTCACGGGTCCACCCACAAGGGATGTGGTCCCGCCCACCAGGGCCCCAGACCACTCCCCAAATGGAATCAAGGGCGAGGCGCTTCTCTCCAAATCCACAACCAATTGCAGGAATCAGACACACCCCCTTATGAAAATATATGTTTATTTATACTAAGCCAAAATCTGTTCTATCAAGCACTCTTATATCTTACAATCTATGCCTTATCCAAATATTGCAATACCGTTATCACAGCCTATGGAGTCTATATCTTAGTCTATATCTTAACAATTTAATCAAAAGATCTTTCAATGTTTAATAACCACTAGAGAATTCACCCAGGAAAGGAATAGGAAAACCAAGAGTTTGAGGGATAGAAATAATGGTCTTATTAGAGAGAAAGGTCCCTATCGCTATATGGATATGTTGTGAGTGTATGTAAATGCAGAAGATGTCTCAGAGTCGTTCCCTTCTTTGCCTGGAATCAAGTCAATCTGGTCAGTCTGAATTTTAACAGCTTGTGCCTTTAAAATTCAGCTCTGGCAACTCCGGCTGACGTTTCTCGGAGGGGGGGGGTGGCTCCCTGGCAGTTTTTCCTTTCTTTTCTTTCCCCCCTCCTGTTGTCTCCTTAAGGCAGTTTATAGAAGTTCGTTTGAAAGCAGATAACAGTCAAGGTCACCTGCCTCTTTCAGGAAAGGCAGCTGTTTCTTCTTTGAATTCAGCGAAAATTCCTGACTGGAGTAAAGTCAGGACAGAAACGCCTCTCCCCAGGCGTCTCTGGGCAAGTTTACCCCCTTGTACCCCCCCTGTACAAGCTTCTTGTTCTCGGCTCGTGACTATGTGGGGGGGGTGGGGGTTAGAGAATTGGACTCACGGCTTGCTACGCAGGTAGGAGCAGTTCGTCTAGATTCTCCATATATATCAGACAGTGGAAGAATCGCTGCCAATTCCCAGCTATCAGCCTGGTCCTGGGCCAACTCCCAGCGAGGAAGGGGTCTGCTCTCTCTCGGTGGTGGCACAGACGGAAAAGAGAGAGAGGTGGGGCTTTCTTCTGCTTTTATAGTGTCCGTTATCATCAGATTCTAGAAGAATCCAGGCACTTCTCAGCCATTCCCGGCAGTCCTAGCAGCCGCAAAGCATCTCTGGGAAAGGGAATTCACTGTCTCAATGAGACATAAATCTCCATTCACTACAATGTGATTGCAGCCTTTTATTGTAACAGCAACAATTCAAAATATGTGTTTGACCTTAGCACAGTAGTGTGGATGAATTGTTAAGAATATGCTGATGATTATATCTTTTATACTTCATTATTTCTAGGCAAGGCTCACAAAATGGAGAAGAAAAAACATTTAGTGACACATCATTACTGGAGAATCTTCAAAGCAATCATGTAAGTTTATATAGAAACAATTCCCATTATTTTGTGAAATCAAACCGTTGATTTCACTAGGTCAAAAGATGATGTCCTTTGAAGGAAAATAAATAATGTGTTTACATGATCAGCATGCCCTCATGAAAATAATTACAATTGTTTGTTGCTGATGCTTGTTAATTGCATCCAGCTTTTTTTTTTTTTTCCTATTTTTTTATGGTATGATTCAGATGTCTGAAATAATAGTCTTGCGTTCTTCAGTCTGTGGCTATTTTAACATTAGTTATGGTGTCATGTTATTCATCAAAGTGTTCAGGATCATTCGAGCTGACTTTACCCTGATATTACTCAGTATTTCTGTACATAGGCTTAAACAAGAGTCAGGAGTTAATTATGTACATTGGTTTTGTGTGAATGCTTCGATGAGGTTAGATCATCAGTTCAGATGATAAAACAGGTGTTCTAGAGGCTAGTGTTTGCCCCTAAGAGGCGATACATTTTACAGAAGGTTAATAGCTTAGTTTATGATTTCACTAAGAAACAGTACCATCATTACCACTTTGTCATTTGTACAAGAGATGATTTTGCCTCGTCGTAACCAAGAACACCTCACCTTCAATAGTGTAACTGTCTTCCCACAAGGAAAATTTCAGGGTAATTAGCAGACAGTGAAGCGTTTTGTTCCTGCAGATGGGGCAGTCTTAAATACTAGACACTTGAGTGCAGCTCTCCAGCACATCTAAAGCAGAGGGGGCTCCTATCCTTACCTGTATAGGCCATTTTCAGTGCTAGTAACACAGACAGCTTCCAGGAGGCATCATCCTATTACTGCTGTTGCCTAGAGAATCCTTAGTATGCAGATTTTTGAATCTCCAAAGTTTTCTGGTAGATATAGATATATAGTATTAAGTAGATGTAATATGAACATTCAAGCTATAAAAATGCATTTGTATACATCTTAAAATTAAAAATTGAAGCACATATTCAAAGGCTGGTTTCACCACTGCATGTTAGATGTGTTCTGAAGTGCTTTGGAATAGGGCCTGTAATTCAGCCTTCTGAATACACCTTAGAGGATCTAAGGACCCTCCATGGAAGAGGAAAGGAATCTGTTCCCTTTAGTGTTTTTTCACTGTGGAATTAAGTTAGATACTCAGAGACTATTTTATTTTATAAGGTAATTATAATGTTATGTTTGTTGTTCATCTTCTTAGTCTGCTACTGTATAAATGTAAAAGAAATTCAATTGAGGCAGCACCTGCTTTCAGCTTATTTAGGAAGAATGCTGGGGTTTCTTTTTAACAACCATTCAGGAGTCAGTTCATCCATTTTGCAAATTTCAGCTGTGCTAATACGGTTTTTAGCTGTATTTGTCAAAAACAATCAGCTGTTTTGCTTTTTCCCCTCCTTTGGCTAAATCATTTTAAATTGTTTCAGCTTTGTAGGCTCTGAAGTGCCTGAGACATTTCATCTAAATGTTTTCCTTTAAAAGCTGTCTGCCTGACCTTGTATCACTTTCCACGTGATTTTCAGGTCCAGTTGCTGCATCTTTCTAAAAGTTCCTTAAAAGCATTGTCAAATATACTATTACACAAAAGTAACATAAATGGGAATATTTTTAGTTAAAAATATAGCATCCAAGAGACCTCAGTGTCTCTCAGAATAACGTAAAATTCTTTGAATACAGCATTCAGACTTGCCTTCCTTATAAAATGCTTCTTTGAATTATTTAATGTTTCTGGTTATCTACTTTTGATTGTTAGGATAGCAAATGACACTAAATTCTATCTATATAGCCGGTATTGAAGTACAGCAGAAAGAAGTACTGCATGCTGAAATTAGCATACAGATAATGGCTGGTTTGTTTAGCTGATAGTTTTTAAAGAAGAGAGGAAAAAAATCTTTCATTATTTTTTCCTTTACTATCTGTCCATTTCTATTATTACATTTCAGTTATTGCTTAAATGATTAATCACACTTTGACTTGTTTTTTTAGCCAACTGCACCTATAATATGTGAGTTTTTGACAATGATGGCTGTGTGTCATACAGCAGTCCCAGAAAGAGAAGGTGATAAAATTATATATCAAGCAGCATCTCCAGGTGAGACACAAATGACTGAGTGAACGTGTAGTAAAGTAGACTATCAACTCAGCAAGCAAATTTTATTCAAAGTTTATTGGTTTTTGTATTATCTTCCAAAATTAAGAAAACACATCCCTCAAGAAAAATTTAATGTCCACTGAAATCAGTTTTGTCAAAAAAGTATTTAGACTTTTCTAATTTGCTTTGTAAAATGAGTATGGATATTCTGTGGATCATGTAAGTGCAACGGGTAACAAAACGTTCAGCACTTCTAAGGTGTCGTATTGCTGTGGAAGTCTGAAGGAACTGCTCAAATGCAGATAGAAATCAAACAGGGAGACAAATTGATGCCCTTACTTGTGAACCTATTCAGTACTTAGTAACCACAGTATTGATTTAGAACAAAGACTGTGCTTGTAATAAAAAATAAAATGGCAATATTTCTAGTCGGGTAAAAGTTTTTATAAGCTCTACCAGAGACCAGGAAAAGATTATAGTGCAAAAGGTCTAGTTCAAGCCTGCTGTGGCTCATAGACAATTTTTTAATTCAGGAATTTATGAAGCAAGGAAAAATGATTAAAATACACTCAGCGCTGCTGAGCTAATGTGTTATAACAAGTTATGATGAGATAAATGACATGAATGCAGAGAGTCTCCAGCTCTCATCTTCCCTGCCTGCTGCAGCTTTGAGGTGGCTATCTCTGTAAATTCTGTCCTTCAACAACTGGAAGACAAGGGCAGAGGTAGGGCTGTAAATAAAGCTAACTGATCCATGGCAGTGTTTTATTGGGCATTGCAAGCAAATTCCATTCAGACATCCTGAGCCATTTGGAGAGAACTGATGCCTATGGGAGACTGGATTTTGGCTTAAAATATTTCCTGAATGTAGGCATTGAAGTTACCTATTCTTTACCAGACTGATTTATCACTCCTCTCTTCTAAAACAGAACTTTCACAAAAAGAAATGTACCTTGTCCAGTGCCCTACTGAGGAAGGTGCTTGCCTAGGCCCTTTGAAGAGGATGATCTTATTACTGAGCTGAGAGGCGTGTCTCTTTTGGGGGATTATTTTCTCTGAAGTGGAAACTTATTTCATCAGTTTTAATAGGAAAAACAAAGAGCTCTTTCCAACACCAGATCTAATCTTAAAAATTAGTAAAGGAAAAAGGAAGTCAAAAGTAGGAAAGCTTGGACTGTGTCTGCTAAATCATGGGGCAAACTGTTTTCTGGTACATCTGCAAAATAACTAACTGGCTTGTTGCAGATGAAGGAGCATTGGTCAGAGCAGCCAGGCATCTTCGTTTTGTATTCACTGGAAGGACACCCGACTCCGTTATCATAGAGTCTGTAAGTATGTGGGAGTAACATAATTTTCTGTGTTTGCTCTTGCTGTATTAAATGATTTCTGAATAACTGCATCATAGTACACATCTACTGAGGTATTACTTGGTTGGTTTTGCTTAAGGTTTCTTATATTTAATTTTATTTTTTTTTTTTTCACTTCTTCAGTTGGGACAGGAAGAGAGATATGAACTGCTAAATGTCCTGGAATTTACAAGGTAAACAGCATGTTGTGTGCTTAATGTCTTTTTATAACAATACTTTATGCATTTCATGTATGGGTAAAAATGTTTGCATTTTTTAATATTTGTACAGGCAAAGTGTGTGTGTTGTGTAGCTTTTATCTCTATAATACGATCACATTATAGGCAAAGCAGCATACATGATTATGGTCATGCTTCTATTTTTATTGTAAAACATTTCAGAAGTACGTATTTTTTCCTGTTGTCTCATTTTTGGCTAGTATTTTTTACTTTTGTGCAAAGATTATCTCAAAACTTCAAAACAATTATTTGAAAAGACAGTATAAGAAAGTACTTGAACTTTTAAATGTATTTCTGAAAGCCCCAGCACCATGTGATTTATTAAAAATTTTATAATTGGGGGTAAGGGGAAAGATGCAAAAAAGTGTTATACATGACTTATGTTTGCCTTGACTGATAGGTCAAACACAAAATTTTATTCTTAAATGTGCTTGCATAAGTATGACTTATTTAAATACAGTAGACTGACACACGTTCTCTTCTGAGCGGCATCACTAGAGCATTGGCCAGTTAGTTTTCTTGGAAACTGAGTTTATTACACACTTGGCTTTCAGTAAAAAATTTCTGTCAAAGCTGTTGGAATTATAAAGGTACCCATAAAAAATCTGTAAATTTGTTTAAATTGCATCCACGTATCCCATCTGTCTTCTAAGTGTTGGTAGGCCCATTGCTTACTTTGGCACAGGATAGGGAAGGGATTTGTATGAAGAGGAAGCTCTTTTTTTTATAGAATGATTACTTGTAATTGTGCCTGCGGAAAGTGGTCTTTGTTTTCCTTCCTGTCCTATTATGTTTCCCTTGAGCCTAGCTAAAAAAACAAAGAGAAAAAAAAAATCCAAGGCAATACTGGAAAGACAGGCTGAAGATGTATATATAGGTTGGGTGAAATGAGAGATAATTGATCGTGACAGTGGAAAAAAACTAATGTGACAAAATAAGTTTTTTAATGTCTACTTACAATTTTTTAATATATATATTATAGAGGGCATCTTTGAATTTTTTCAAATTTACACAGTGGTTTCACTTTTCTGTAGGCAGATCTTTCTGTTCTGGAAAGTTATCAAGTGTGTAGCACAAAGTGTGTTGCTAGTTTGACAACTATGAAAGTTTATACTACGTTCATGGAGTAGCAGTGAAAGATTCCCACGTTGTTTCTGTTTTGATCTTTGTCTTGATTTCATGGATCTTTTTAAACTTCTGTGTCAGTCTAAAATTGTAATTTAGACAGTGATACTTTATGGAGATTTTTGGTGGATACCAATCACCTGACTTTTTCAACCATCCAGTTTTTACAGATGTTTTTGTTATTCTGCCGTTTGCCTTTGCTTGGAACTGACTTATTGGAAGCACTAGAGGTCACTCTTGTTCCACAGCAAGAGAAGTTTTGACACCAAAACATAACACCATCTGTATGGGTAGGAGCATGTACCTTCACAGAAATAATCTGTAGCAATTAAACTATTCACTATTCACTATTCACTATTCACTATTGTGATGATCCCCTCATCACAGATAAAGACATTAAACAGAACAGGCCCCAGTACTGAGCCCTGGAGAACACCATTTGTGACCGGCCATCAACTGGATTTAACTCCATTCACCACCACTCTCTAGGCCTGACCATTCAGCCAATTTTTTACCCAGCGAAGAGTGAGCCCCTCCAAGCCGTGAGCAGCCAGTTTCTCCAGGAGAATGCTGTGGGAATTGGTGTCAAAAGCTTTACTAAAGACCAAGTAGACAACATCCACAACCTTTCTCTCATCCACTAAGCAGGTCACATTGTCATAGAAGGAGATCAGGATAGCCATGAAGGACCTGCCTTTCATAAACCTATGCTGAGTGGGCCTGATCACCTGATTGTCCTGTATGTGCTGCATGATGGCACTCAATATGATCTGCTCCATAACCTTCCCTGGCACTGAAGTCAGACTGACAGGCCTGTAGTTTCTGGATCCTCCTTCTAGCCCTTCTTGTCCATGGGCATTGCATTTGCTAACCTCCAGTCACTGGAACCTCCCTGTTTAGCCAAGGTTGCTGATAAATGGTGGAAAGTGGCTTGGTGAGCACTTCCGCCAGCTCACTCAGTACCCTTGGATGGGTGTCATCCAGCCCCATAGACTTGTGTGTGTCTAAGTGCTGTAGTAGGTCACTGATTATTTCCTCTTGGATTATGGGGGCTTCATTTTGTTTCCTGTCCCTGTTGCCCAGCTCAGGGGGCTGGGTATTTGGAGGACAATTGATCTTACTATTAAGGACTAAGGTGGCATTCAGTACCTCAGCCTTTTCCTCATCCTTAGTCACGATATATTTTCTCCCACATCTAATAGAGGATGGAGAGTCTCCTTAGCCCTTCTTGTGTTATTAATGTATTTATAGAAACATTTTTTGTTGTCTTCTATGGCAGCATTTCTAATTTTCTCCCTTCATATCCTCACAGAATCTTTACAGTCTTCCTGAGTGGCCTGCTCCTTCTTCCCTAGGCCATAGACTTTCTTTTATTCCTGAGTTCCAGGCAAAGCGCTGTGTTCAGCCAGGCCAGTCCTCTTCCCCATCAACTCATCTTATGGCACAGTGGGACGGCCTGCTCCCACACCTTAAAAGGTTTCCTTCTTCAGGAANTATAGAAACATTTTTTGTTGTCTTCTATGGCAGCATTTCTAATTTTCTCCCTTCATATCCTCACAGAATCTTTACAGTCTTCCTGAGTGGCCTGCTCCTTCTTCCCTAGGCCATAGACTTTCTTTTATTCCTGAGTTCCAGGCAAAGCGCTGTGTTCAGCCAGGCCAGTCCTCTTCCCCATCAACTCATCTTATGGCACAGTGGGACGGCCTGCTCCCACACCTTAAAAGGTTTCCTTCTTCAGGAATGTCCAGCCTTCCTGGACTCTTTTGCCCTTCAGGACTGCCTCCCAAGAGACTCTGTCAACTAGTTTCCTAAACAGGTCAAAGTCTGCCCTCTAGAATTCCAGGGTGCTGACCCCTCCTGCTTACTTTCCCAAGAATTGAAAACTCTATCTTATCATCGCTATACCCAAGACAGCCTCTAACCGTCACATCACCCACAAGTCCTTCTCTGTTCATGAAGAAGATGTCCAGCAGGGAGCCTTCCCTAGTTGTCTCTCTCAGCAGCTGTGTCAGGAAACTACCATCCACATACTCCAGGAACCTCCTAGACTGTTTCCTATCTGCTGTATTGTATTTCTAGTAGACATCTAGTAAGTTGAGGTCTCCCATGAGAACAACTGGTAGGGATTGTGAGATTTCTCCCAGCTGGTTATATACTATTTTGTCTGCTTCTTGATCCTCACTCCTGTAACAGACTCCTACCGTGATATCTGCCTTTTTGGCCTTCCCCCTGATTCTTACCTATAGACACTCAACCCTCTCATCACCAGCACATGGCAAGTCTTGTGACTAAGTACTTCTGTTCCTTTAAGATGCTTCTGTGCATCTGTAGTCCTGTGGCAACTCCATGGAAATTACCAGCTGTTCTTCCTCCTCATCACAATCCAGAGGCTTGTGGATCCACCAACCCGGGGATGTATAGAGATCACGACAGGGGTATTGCAGGATTCCATAGCACACGAGGACACAGAGGATTTTTCTTAATTTATTGCAAATTACTACAAATCACCATTAGTAAAGCAAGTATAGCCATGAGTAATAAAGTAAGTATATTTGTATTTTAAAAGTAGCAGCAATTGATAGTAGCAGCAAGTATATATTTCCATATAATACAAGTTGCTACTAAATTATTGCTAATGAAGAAATAACACAATCAGTTACCTACATGTGCTTGCGCACTTGTACACACACACATATGATTCAAAATAGTACAGGTACAGTGCTCACCAAACTGCTCCCGGGAGTAGAGTCTCAAAGTCAATGATGGACAAAGTCTCACTCCAAAGAGTGAGATTCTGGAGTCAGCCAGGTATTCCTGGTGATGGTCCAGTAGTTGTCAGGGAGAGCTCAGAGGAAATTTCGCGCAGGGGTGGTTCTCAGAGAGCAAGGCTCCATTTTGGGTAAAAGCTAGTAGTTTCCATATGACAGAGACAGGGGATGTAGGACACCACCACCTGGAGCAGTCAATAGATGCTGTTAATTTCCATTTTTCAGCTGGGACAGCCAATAGATGATGGTGTTTTCTCTCAGACAAATTTTTATTTTTCCAGACTATTTTTCTGTTCTTTCAGCTAGAACAACCAGTAACAGTTGCCACTTCCTACTTTCTCAGGATGTTTTCTCCCTTTTCCGGACTTTTTCACCTTTGCAGACAATGCATGGCCGGTACAGTTTATTTTGCACTTATTGATGGTATCTTGGGATGGCCGTGGTTCCTAGGCATCCTGCTGTACTTATCAAGGATATTTCTAGTTCCCGGGCTACCAGTTCCCAGACTGGCAGGCACTTCTCTATCAGTATTTCAGCAGACATCTTCCGTTCAGTATTTTTCTCCTTGTAACTGGGTCACCTTCATGGCTGCTCACATCACGTCTCTGGTGAAGAAAACAAAATAAAGGAAATGGTCTCACACTGACAGTTATTTGTAGTAGTACAATACTGAGGCTTTCTGTATTTCACCAGGAAAATGAAATAAAACTGTCACTGCAATGAAAAGGCTCATAAAAAGTTAGAAGTCCTTGACAGTAAGTCCTGCTCATTAGCTTTATTGCGGTTTTACTAAGAAAATGTGCGTCAGTCAAGATTCAATATCGGTATTCATAGCTAAAATTTCTGAACGCTACAGGAAAACATCAGTTATTCTCCAATACGTCTTCAGTAGATTGACAGGCAGCCGTGTGCAGAACTTCAGGATTGCAATCTTCTGGTATTGCAAGACAAATGTAGAACTACTGAGTTTTTACCTGTCAGGGTGTTGCGCTGGTTCAGCCATCATCATTTTATGCTGCCATCAGTTGCCTGATCACACAGGCCAACGCTGAACTCAAAAACACCCCCTCAGAAGTCTTCTTTCAGAAGTCCTGCCATAGATTCCTGTGGGCCCAGCTCCTCTGCTGCCCACTGTGGTGCCAGCATCACCTGCTGGACATAACAGACAGAGATGGCTCCCTCAATAGCCCTTCAAATGGAAGGACACCACTGAGAGAGCTCAGCAAGATGCAACCAGCCCCAACAGAAGCCACACCCAACATGAAGCTCCTCCAACTGATCGGCTCCTGGTTGATATAATCCTGGCCTCACCCACCACCCCAACCACAACCACCTGGCTGAGGGCAGAGCCACAAAGATGCAGATGGGCCTGGTTCCGCCTCTGGAACATGAAGGCAATAGGAAAAAACAAATATTCTGCTAGGTTGTGACTCATTCACAGGTCAGCTCCAGCTCAGGGCCCACAGCTCGGGCCCCAGCATTTCAAAGGAGCATATATATCAAATTATTGTTTATATAAACCCTAAATTACTATTATGTCCAAAGGTTCAGCTGAGGAACTGTGGAGGAAAGTGTAATGAATTTAAGTAGCAGTAGACTAGGTAGTCTTGCCAGGGATCAAAGTGGATCTGAGACTTATTCTAGGCAATTTAACTGCAGCTTAGGTGATCTGAATTTCTCCACTGTTGTCTAAGCAGATCACCAACTGGACACTGTCTTAGGGTTTTATGGAATTCTGCTTATCTGAGATTTTTTGGATTAGAGATGAGATGGGGAAAGAGTTGCAGCAGTTAATGCCTTTTTATGCTTCCTGCACAATATTCACGGTACAAATGTAATCTAATATTTCTGTTCAGATGTACTTGAAACAAAGTGCATGCACAGGTGGAATAAGAAAAAGGTACTATTCAGTCAGTTACTTCACCAGTAATTATAAAATTATTTTCTCCACCTATTTCCATACATTCCACTTACAGAATGTTTTCCATGGCAGTCTGAACTTCAGGAACCATCCATACAATAGTGCTATTTGATGATGTATAAATGGGATCCATTCCAGCAGGAACTGAAATTGTAAAAGGACTATTTGCTTCCATCTCGTTTGTGTATTTTACTGTGAACTGTTGTGTAAGAGACATGTTTTGTTCCCTGAATAATTTCTGTGGATTTACTTAAAAAGTTGAAGCTTGAAAGAATTATGATATGACTACACATTTTCACTGGATGTGCTCTTTAATCTAAAGTATGCTTGTTGGAGGGTCTCAAAGGGAAGATGGAAAACAGAGAGTGACAGTCTTCTCCATGCTTCTCCAATTTCTACCTCAGTCATGAGCAGAAAAAAAAAAAAGAATTATGTCTTATTAATGACTGAGAGCCATAGAGTAGTTAAAATGAAATGAGCCTCTTTCCAATTCCTAACATGCTTAGAATTTTGCATGATGAATGAAACTCTGGGATGACAGTAATAGGACTGCAGCAAGATACAGTCTACGAGAGATTCTGTCTGGGAAGAAAAATCTGAAATGGTCCATGATGCACTAAGTCTTTACGGTATTGGTCATAGTGGTTTGTGCTTTAAGATGCATTTTTGTGATCAGTAGACAGTATTCAGATGAAGTAAAGATTCTGCAATTTGTTTTTATGGCGGAAAAGGCCTACAGAAGTATGCACAGAAAAGCAGTTTTTACTCTAATTATTACACAGTAGAACTGTTTTTTCATTCCAGTCATCTAAGAATATAATTCAAAGTAGATAGCCCTTACTACTTTGTCTTATATAAGATATATATTCGTAAGTAAAATTATCGTAAATATTGTATTTATAAACCACCTGACATAGGGCATTTATTTCTCTTTCAGCACTAGGAAGAGAATGTCAGTGATAGTTCGCACACCATCGGGAAAGCTAAGACTCTACTGCAAAGGAGCTGTGAGTTTATTCTGTTTTCACTGTTTCAAAGAATGTGCGCTACCCGTGCAAATACGAAAGCAAAAGGTTGTTATAATGTCAGTCAAAATAGTGAAGGTGTGGGGGAAGTAATATTGATGCTTTTTTCAATTTACATCATTTTGTTATGCAGCTGTTTAATGTGATGAACTCGTTAATGTCTTTTTTTACTAACTACCTATGGAGATATGGCAGACCTGTTCATCCTGTTCTTTGTACTGAACTAATACCTTATGCTTCCTATTAACCGCTTCCTTCTGTATTCACATGAAAATGGATGAATGCATGGTTTAATCTAGTAGCTACTTGCTGGAGTAGCTGAGCGTGAATCACTAGGTAGAAATAGTAATCTAGCATAAGTGACTAGATGGGAGTTTTAACCTACCATCAATGTTATGCCAGAAGTAGGTTTATCTGAAAACAGGGTCTGTGGAATGATATTAATCATAATGTATCTGGGAATGGCAGAGTTGTTCATTAGTTCTTGCTCCTTATCTTAAGTCAAGTTTCAGGAGGAGGGACATGCAAATCCAGTTCCTGAATAGTTTAAAAACCTGAAGTTTACTGAACATAAATGTCCATTGTGTATCTTCTCAAGTGGGGAGAAGAAGCTGTTGTTAATATTGTGTATATCAAGCTGGCAACAAAAACCTGAGAATGGCAGTTATGAAACACTAATTTTAACTTGTAGGCTTAATATTACAGAGGAAGACAGCATTTTAGGAAATCAAAAGAATTCACATGGCAAGCCAAGGGAAGATGCAGCACTTTTCAAAATCAAGGGAAATAACAGGAAAAAATGTAGGAGGGGAAAACTGCAGAATTTGTGAATTTATGAGGATTTGGAATGTCCTTTTTTCCCTCCTCTTAAAAAAAATTACTCTATTCATTTTTTGTGCTGAAATAATTAATACAGTGTTGCATATTTGTCTGCCATTGTCCTACATGATTTTTATTGTCTACACAAACCCCCTACTAAATTTCTCTGGGTTAATTGTATTTATTCTGTAGGATACTGTAATTTATGACCGTCTTGCTGAAAGTTCAAAGTACAAAGAAATCACCTTAAAACATCTAGAACAGTTTGCTACGGAAGGTGAGTAATATTGTTCAGTATAAAAAAAGGAAATTCAATTGCTGCTCAAAAGTTTTGCACTTTTATGTTGCTGTAATGTTTTGTTCATGTTGTTTGAAAATTATATTTTAGAATGCATCCTAAAAAAGATCTCTCTCTTCCTGAGAAGTTTCAGTAATAAGTTCATGCTAAAAACAAAACACAAACAAACACCCCTCCCCAAACTCACCCACACAGTTAGACAGCAGAGTCTTTTAAACAGAATTTATTTTTCCAGAGAGCAAACACATTGCATGTTGTTTGTTTCTGTGAAGATCCATTTCCTTCAATCACTTTCAAGTCCCACACACAACAAATGCTGTAGGGATAGCACACAGGAAATGTAAAGATGCTCGGAAATTATTAGCATAGTCTTTTTAAGGTAGCTTTTTGCTGGGTTATTTTTTTCACCAGTCACAACATAGGGAATTGCCAGCTCTAGCTTTCTATATGGTGTGTTTTGGTATCTCTGCTGTTTTAACAATCACTCTTACAAAGCAGTTGCTGAAGGTGGGGAACCCCTCCATGAGGGTTCATGAAGTAGGAACAGTAAGTAAAATTTAGAAGAATATTAAATTTAAGATGATTGATGCAAACAGCCAGTTATTTAATAGTGGATTCCACAGTACAGATGTGAGCAGGAAAGCAGACTGTAGAAAGGTTTCTGCTTTCATCTAAGTTCTTGTGTAGTTCCTAGATCTTCAATGCCATGCCCCCTTTCTGATATTAATAAAGGATTCTAGAGTTGTACTGTTGTGTTTTAGTTTATTGATGAGTTGGGAGTGATTAGTGGGAAGCAGAATTCTAACAGTGATGGGAATATGAACTGCAATTTTTTACCTTTTCATTTTTTTAATACATTGTTACTAGAACATTAAGATTATTTTTGTGCTTTAAGAAATAAGCTTATACTAGAAAGCAAAATTTATTATTTTCCTTCAAAAATACAATCCTTACTTTTGATAACTGATATCTAGCCAAATCTTCTTGTATCAGGAAAGGTCCTTTCTCTGTCTGTCACACACATGATTTCTCTATTTTTTCTCTTTTCATTTATAATGGAATTCAGCATTTTGATTAGTGTCATAGTCAGCACCTTCATACTTGATTCTGTCAGTGACAGCAGAAGCAAGCCACAGATCTGTTTATTTTATTAGTTTTCCATATCAAGATCTCTGCTGGAAACACTTGGTTAGCCTTAAATAATCTTAGAGTATCAAAGTTACAATAAATTATACAGTAAAGTTGAAAGCAAAACTGAAAACAAACAAATTTGTCTGAAATGACAACATGAAGGCTCAGATACACCCTTTGACCTCATGAATTTAGTTGTATGAGCTGACTGGCCTCTTTGGGGTTTTATAAAAGTTACTTAGATGTGAAGTTATTTGGGTCATAAGGCTATATATTTGGTAACAGAAAAGGTAAAAATAAATCAATAACAGCTATCCTGTGTGAACTGATATGTAAACTTCAATCCAGTTCTTAATTGCTGTTCCCATCAAATCAGTGGTACATCTGATACCATTTTTTTCCGTAGCAGTCAGGTTGGACCAAATGAGTCAACATAAAATGAAAAATTCCATGCGTCTTTAAAACCACTATACCTATGTATTCATGTTAAGAAGTTTATTCAAGTACTTTTTGTAACCTTGTTTTTAACAGATTAAAAGACTTACTGTCCAGAAGAGTGAATTGCTAACCTTTCAAAAGCATAAAATTCAATCTTAAAAAAAAAAAAGTATATCTCTCTCTGGAATCGATTAAAGAAATCAGTATTTATTTTTGTATCAGATTTAAATTGCAGCCGATGACGTTGCAAAGTTTCTCAAGTGTATCCTTTCATGTGGCAGTACAGTATGTCCTTGGCATTCGCTGCATGTACTTGGTGTGTTGTTCAAAAATGAAGTGGTTAGCATGGCTGGCATTTATATTTGAGCATTTATTAAGCTTGAGTGTTAATGCCTGCTTGGATAAACAGAAAAAGTCTATAATTTTCCTGTGTTATTGTTTCAGTCTGTTAAGAAGCAGACTTGATGATATTTTGTTTTCCACTTTTCATTTGGAAGAATCTTTTAAATCAGAATTAAAAGAATCTTTTTTCAATTAAAGATAGAAAAAAATAGTCTGATTTAAAAAAAAAAAACAAATGCCTAGAAAAACTTGTTTGCTGATATTCCACACACACTGATTTCTTTTTTCATTTTGTCATCCACATAAAATATTTTGAAAGAAAGAATTGTGGAAATAGTATTACTATTAGTCAGTCATAAATTCCTTTCCTCCCCTTCACCTCATATTCATTGCTTTGGACCTTGCTAGCATATCCTTATTACTCAGAGAAAAAAAGGCATTTGATTTTTCAGCTTTAAGTTTATTCTTTAGGTCTAGATGGTGAGATGCTGTGTTTCTAATGCTGCTCAGTAGTCAGGATATTAGGATTACGTATGTTTTTCATCCTGAAGATATTAAATTAATGTCTGGCATCTAAGACACATATGTATTATTTCATGTGCAGCCTCTTGGTCATTTCAGAATTGGGGCTGGTGCTCAGCTGTAGACAACGGAAACCTGTGAACAGATAAAGACTGCATTTAGCCATCCCTGGTTCTGGTGCTGTTCATCTCCTAGAGCAGAGTGGGCAAATGATCAAAGGCACTAACTACATTAGTCCTGTCTGTCCCCCTCTTAAATCTACCTGCCGGCAAAATATGGCTTCGTAAGACATTTGGCTAGAGCAGTGCTCTTCTCAGTATATGAAGAGTATTGCCAATTTCATGCTCTAAAAAGCTCAGAATCTCATGTGTGGAAATGAACTGCTAGGATATTCACACCTGGCTACTTAAATTGGATGTGAATGTGTGTTGTCAAAAAATAGATGTTTCTTTTAATCTTGCAGTCTCAAATTCTCACTATAGTGCTCAATTCAGGTTTTGGCTGAAGGAAAAAAAATCTGTTGAGTTTAACCAGCTCAAAGATTAAGTAAACTCTCCAAATGCTGTTAGTATACAAAGATTTCATGTTAACAGTTTGGAAAGCTGAAAGGACCTGAGAGACAGGAAGATTAAATCTGGGCAGATTCAAAGTTGTCTTCTAGATGGTAGATTTCAAACTTCAACTGAGAAGTTCCCAAGAATATTAAGGAGGGCTAAAGAAGATTGTAGCTCTAACTTTATGCTGAAATATTTAACTTAAATGTTGCAATGCTGGAAAGCAATAAAGTTTATAAATTTTTTGTTCAGAAGTATAATTCAACCTTATTGTCTTACTGTTCCTAAAAATCTAATGTGTATACATGTTCACAGGTGTAATTTGGGATCGCTTCACGTTTTGTTTACAGTTTAAGATAAGTCAGATCTTGTGTGAAACATCATTATTTTTTTTCCCTGAAGTACATCACCTGTATTACATTCAGCTACCTTGAAAAAGTTACTCTGTGAATAAATTTCTGTTTATATCATGTTTTATACTTTATATATATTTTAAAAAATTCTTCCAGGCATGCAGCAGTAAGTTGAAAATCAAGCATAAGCATAAGAATAAATAAGGATAAGCATAAGAATAAATTCAACTTTTAGTAGTTACTCATTGCAGACATATCAAGGAAGGGAGTAACAAATCCTGAATCATGCATACTGTCTGTCTGCTTTTTCTTTAGGCTTAAGAACTCTGTGTTTTGCTGTGGCTGAGATTTCAGAAAGTGATTATCAAGAGTGGTTAGATGTCTATCACCGTGCTTCTACAGCTATACAAAACAGAGCACTCAAACTTGAGGAGAGCTATGAACTAATTGAAAAAGTATGTGTAGCTTTCTGGGGTTTTTGGGGGGGAGGGCGAGGAGAGTGATTTTTTATTTATTTATTTATTTATTTATTTATTTCATTAATGTCCTAACTTTCTGTACCACGAAATCTGAACCATTATCAAGGAATAACACTTAGGAAAAAAACCCTAGCAATATACTGACAGCTATGTCACATACTCCTTGCAGCACAGATGACGAGAATGAAGGAAAGATTAATTTGACAAAGTTTTTGCAGCAAGTGGCTACCTTGCTAGAAAGTATTGATTTTGAGTTGAAATACTGGAAAGTTTTTTACAGGGTTGCTCTATTGTGTAAAAAAGTGTAATAATAGGCAAACAACATCTGTTCATTGTGTAATGATCATAGAACCATAGAGTAGTTAATGTCGGAAGGAACTTCTGGAGATCATGTAGACACAAATCCCTGCTCTGAGGAGGGCTAATATTGCTTGCCCAGCACTTTGATAAAGTTTTGAGTATCTGCAGGAAGGAAGTTTTCCCAACTGCAGTATGCAGGGGTGGGTTTTTTGGTGCTTAATTATTCTTTTTCCTGTTTTTCTGAATTGAAATTTCTATTGCTGCAGAATGTGACTATTGTCTCTTGCCCTTTCACTGTTCATCTCTTAGATGTTCATCTCTCTCTGTTAGCAGAAGGCAGCCATGGAATCCCTCCCTCAGCCTTATCTTTTTTCCCCTATGTTAAACTCATTCTGCTTCCTCAGGCACTCTTAATACAGGGTGCTGAGCCCCAAGCTATTTTTGTCTCCCTCTGCTGGGCTTGCTCCACTTTGTCAACCTCTCTGGTACTGAAGGCCCAGAAAGGGAGGTGATACCCAGATGCAGCCTCACAAAGGGCAGATCTATAAGTATGTCCTTTGAATTTCTGGCAGCTCTGCTGCAGGAGTAGCCAAGCATGTGGCTAGACTTCATTGCCTCAACAAAAAAAGCTCTCATGGTTCCTAAAATGTATAAGCAAAGGGAGTTCCTGAGACCAATATTTCTTGAAGTTTTGGATACTTTACTTCAGTTTTTTTCCTTGTAAAGGATAAGAGAGATTACATTAATGACATTACTTGAAAAATGCACACTGTTTAATTCATGAAAAAAAAGAGTAAGGGTATATAGCTTCAGTCACTTAAGGACTTCCAGTTTACATAGATGAGCAGTTTATCGAGACATGGGCAAGACAGTCTTAAAGCCATATAACTTCCTTAACGCCATGGCAGCCCTGCTGCCATTACAAATTTTTGTATTAGTTGCATAAGTACTTTCTCAGCATGTAGTATGCAAGCCATGCTGCAGCAGAATTGCACACTGTTAGGTTTATAATGGTGTCATTAACAGGGTTTTAGCTAGTTTTAAAGATACAGAAATACAAAATATAAAAATGGCTGTGCTTACGAAAACCTTATAGGTTTGCTGCATAGGAAGTTAAAACCCAACATGATCAAGATTATAGTTTTAAGATTAAGAAGAATTGATAGGTTTGTTGGGTTTTTTTTTGTAAGGTGAAGAGAAATCATTACAAGTAGGGGAAGGCATAATAACAGCACTCCTTGTCTTCAAATCAGAGAGGTGCTCCTCAGAAAAAGGTAGCTGTTGCTAAACAAGCTACTGAGCTTGTGAATAACTGAGTGAAGTTTTACTGGTCACGCTATGCAGTTTGTCAAGCCACATAGATATTTAACTTAAATCTCATAGGAATAAACTGGAAGATCTTTATTAGTTCATGCCAAATGTGATTAATAAATTTAAAGATGTTTAATCTTGTTTTGAATATGGGAAGTTAAACAGAAGAAACAAAGATTGAAATTGAATTTAAACTGAAAAAAATGCATGTGATGAATATTTTATGTTCACAGAATCTTCAGCTGCTTGGGGCAACAGCAATTGAAGATAAACTACAAGACAAAGTGCCTGAAACCATAGAGACTCTCATGAAAGCAGACATAAAAATTTGGATACTTACTGGGGACAAACAAGAGACTGCCATTAACATTGGTATTATGTTTGCATTTATTTGATGACTTTATTACACACTGAGAAATGATAGAAATTGGTAGAGTAAAATTGATTTCAGAACATAAGGGTATCTTGTAAAAAAATAATAATATTATATGGCATTCCAGAATGTAAATATTAACTTATTTTTTAGTCACTGGTAGGAGGCAAGTGAGGGAATGGTGAATTCTTCTGTTAAAATAGTAACAGCAAGAAAAATTCATGTTGTCACAGAATGGTGGGGATTGGATGGGATGTCTGGAGATCATCTAGTCCAACCCCCCTGCTAAAGCAGATCCACCTAGAGTAGATTGCAGAGGACCACATTCAGGCGTGTCTTGAATATCTTCAGAGAAGGAGACTCCACAACCTCTCTGGGCAGCCTGTTCCAGTGCTCTGTCACCCTCACAGTAAAGAAGTTTTTCCTTACATTTAAGAGGAACTTCCTGTGTTCCAGTTTCTGCCTGTTATGCCTTGTACTGTGACTGGACACCACTGAAAAGAGAATGGCCTCATCCTCTTGACACCTGCCCTTTAGATAGTTATAAACATTGATAAGATCCTTGCTCAGTCTTCTCCAGGCTAAACAGATCCAGGTCTCTCAAGCTTTCCTCGTTAAGAGAGATGCTCCAGTCTGCTAATCATCTTTGTAGCCCTCTGTTGGACTCTCTTCAGTAATTCCCTGTTTCTCTTGAACTGGGGATCCCAGAGTGGACACAGTTCTCCAGATGTGGTCTCACTAAGGCAGAGTAGAGTGAGAGGAGTGAGGAGGAAAAAAGGCACTTGTACTTTTTTTGTAGCATCTAAAATGAATTTAAAAGAATACCTTGGTCTTGGTTTTGCCAATGAGAGGGATTAATATTAAGAAAATGTAAGTATTCTTTGTTTCCCTGCTGTATTTTTCCTTCTTTCCAAGAAAGCTGGTAGAAACCATAGTCTTAACTAAAGAAAAACATTATAGATTGTTCATTAAAGGACTAGAAACTTTACCATTGATCAGATGTTTCCTTTTATAATAAAAGGAAAGAATAAAGGAGGAAAAAAAAAATCACAAATTGGCTAATTTCAACAGCAATAAATCTGTATTTTTAACTAGTAATTAAAATTTCATATTCTTTGCATGTGAGCATATCAGCACTTCTGCAATAGCCTAGATATGTGACCAAAATAAAGCACTATTTTGTAATATAGTAGCAAAAAATATAATAATAAATATATAATGAAAATAATAATAGTATACTTTATAATATACTAAATAAAATAATAGTAATAAATACAATATAATAGTAGTAAAAAGGATCTATATGACCAAACAAAAGCATGCTTTATTTTGGTCTATTTTCAATCTTAAATAACTTTATATGTGCACGTGATATGCTTAATCTAAGGTTATTTTCATTAGTACGTTCAGGTTTGAGGGAATACACTTAATACCAGTATTTTCACTATACTGAGGATGGTGTTACGTGTTTGTCTAGGCAGCCTGTATCATTAGCACACAGCGTACCTCGTTTAAAGCATCAAAGAATAAAAGAAAAGAATGGGAACATATGTATATATACATATACAAATTTTGTGTAAAATCCAAGTTGCACTCCAAAAATTTGCACAGCAGGGAGATCTGTTTGCTGTGTTCTGTAACTCCCTTTAAAGATGTTTCTTGTCCTTCTGCTGAACAAGGCACAACAGTTGCAAGTTGCAGCAAGAAACGTTCTGACTGTTCTTAGTGCCTGTATGTCTAATTTTTATAGAATGCAGTGTAATTTTTTTTACCATTGATTTCAGCTGGAGAGGTTTTATTTTTAGTTCTTTCTGTAGTTCTCTTACAGGAAAAAAAAATTTGTTATATTACAATAGATTTTGTGGAACAAATTTTTGAAAACAAAAATGTTTTTAACAGGTCACTCCTGTAAGCTTCTGAGAAAGAACATGGGACTAATTGTTATAAATGAAGGCTCTCTTGATGTAAGTAAAACTTGCAAAGTTTTCAGTTAATGAAACATGATTTTACTGCTTAAAATATCCAGACGTCATGGTGGAGGCGGCCTGAAAACTAACTTGGAGCTTCTGTTTATCTGGACAAACACAGAAAATTCTCCTAAAGCCACTGTTGGGGAAGGGTGGGGGTTTTTTTCTGTTTGTTTTGGGGGATTGCTTTGTTTGTTTGTTTTTTTAATCTCAGTTAATTGTAGTATTGCATACATGGAAGACTGTATGGTCTTTGTGACAAAACATTACTGAATAACTAGAAACTTAGTCTACAGCTCCCAAAAGCACAGTGTAGCTACCACACAAATGAGCTTCAGAATGATGAGCAAGCAAATTTCATGTAGTGAAATGACTCTATCCATGCAGGCACGAAGGCAGGAGCTTCACATGCCTCTGGTAGAACCCAACAGTGCCCAAACTAATCCTAAATTCCTTTCCAATGCTGTTTCTTACAGAATAATTAGTATCTGCCAAAAATTGTTGTTGTGTGGTTGAACAGCTGAAGCTGTAATTAGATCGTGAATTACAAGGAAGTATTAAAACTACCAACTTGCAAGTATACAGTGCTTTGTAGAGAAGAGTTTCTTTAGATAAGGTAGAAATGCAATATTAAGTGAAAAATCCCATGAAGGAAAAAAGCATAAATCCTACTACCACCCTTAAAGGGAATAAACTTCGAAGAATTTCCTCAGTGACAAAACTCACTGTCCAGAAGGCTTCAGGAGAAAACCCTGAAATTAAGTTTCTGTACTCTATATTGTGGTCAGGTTTCTCAAGATAATACTTGGGAAGAGAAAGGGAGATAAAAGTGAAAGTACGGGAATCAGCAAGAGGGGGGGAATCAACAGTGGCATGTAAGAGTAGGCTATAACATGAATTAAAATACTTACTGTCTTTTTTTTTTTTAAAAAAAAAAGGTACTTTTTAAGTGTTTTGATTAATTTAGAGTAAAACATTTTCAACATTAGGATAAATATAAACTGTTTTAAGCAACATATTTTCACTGCTAAAATCTACAATAAAATCCCAAACACAGAACAGGCAGAAGCTGTTGATTAGTGTCTGGAACCAGAGTCTGTTATACAGTAAGCAACTTGTGACACAAGTAGCCTGTGATATTAATGAAGAGAGGCGATTTTCTTTTCTTAGTTTAGTTCATTGGATAGCTTTAGAAAGATTGCAATCGTTTGTTGAAAAAAACAGGGAAGTGCTTTGGTTCAAGCCCTTAACTTTGCTTTTGACTTTTTCACTCCTCGACCAATCTCTGTAAATACTAACTAATTCAAGTGAGAACTTCTACCCTGTGTTTAGGTTGTGTACACAGACTCATGGATTTCAGAACTACTGCAATACTTACCAGATTTGAAGTGCAAAAAATGGACTGCTTTGTATATTTCTTCATATGTCATGAAATAAAGTGAGATAGTTCCATTTAACTACTAAAAGGAGTTCAACAAAAACTCAGTAAACAAGCATTGCACATGAACCACTTCTGTTGTGATGATTAAAAAGTTGAATAAATATATAAATATATTTAAGCAGTAAATCTTTAAAGTACATAAATATACTTTAAAAGATTGTATCTGATATGATATCTCTACTGAACTCCCTATTTCAAAGTGAAGTATCTAGATTGTGTAGCGATTGAAATACCCTTTCCTTACGTGCACAATGTAGATTCATAGTATGTAGGGGGACAGATATCATATGGCAGCTGAAATTTCATGTGCAAACTAGTTGCTTGCAAACCTGTCTTTGGTAATAACATAAATCGGGGTTTTTTGAGGGAGCAGATAAATGTAGTGGATTGCATAGTTTGAGGGCAAGAGGCAGTTAAAAAAATAATAATAAACTAGCTCTGTGCCAGTATTTTAACAAGACACTGTGTTATAAGTTTTATTTCTTGTTTGATGGTGTACGTTTCACTGTTTGATTAATACATACCTTGTGTTTTACCTTTTGCTTGCTGGTGTGGTTGGAATCAGATGCCAGTCTCCATTTCTAGTGCTTGTCTCAAAAATGGCCTTGAAAATTCTGATGGAGGAGTGGAGCAGGTCAGGAAATGGAGAGAGGGGTGGACTGCTGTGATTGCAAAATCTTGAGTCAGTCCATCTGCATGGGTGGATGGAATTCCTCTTTCCTTTCTTTAGGCCAACAACAGCTGGCAAGAGGCTGTAATACTTAGTGTATTGTCTGTTAAGGAGTATGTCTGAAACTTTGGCTTTTGAGCAGCATAGATCCAGCTCTCATACTGGGACTCTGTCCCTTACCTTGCAGAGAACTGTGCTCCCAGGAAAGCTACTGGACAACCTAGTTCCAGCTGTGAAACCTTGAAGAAAAAAATCTGGGGTGGTGGGACCTGTGTGTTTAAGGTCTTGATGAGTTGCTTTATGGCAGTCCTGTCCTCCTTGGATTAGAAGGTGTAGCCTCTTGGCTATTTAAAGCTGTCGGTATGTTCATAGGAAGGTTGGCTTCTCTTGGTCTGCATACTTTTCACAGCACTGAAAAGAGTGGCAATAATTGGATGCTTCTTGCCCTTGCTGTAGCAGTAATAGTATAGCATCTGTTGCATCCCGGTGGCTTCTTCTAAGGAGGAGCTAGCTCAACTCTAATCCTTTTAGGGACAGGCAGATTCCTTGTCCTTAAGACACCTAAAACAGATTTGACAACACAAGTATGTCCTGAATTTGGTCACTATTATGACCTTAGCATGCAAGACAGAGGAAATTAGAGTAAAAAAATGTATTTGTTTAGAATGTATCCCAGCTCGGTGAACTGAGTTTACAAAGAACATGCTGAAATAACAGATTCTCTTTTGTATGAAACAAAACCCTTATTTACAGAATCAAAAGAAAACTATCCCAATCCCCAATTAGCATTGGCTGGTATAGAACTGGAAAAACTTCAAGGAAGCATTTATGTATCTCTGGGTTTTGCAACGTTATTTTTTGTTATGTTTTGTTTCTGTTAGTAAGGTTTTACAATGGTATGAAAGAACACTTTTATTTTGCCTCCATATTAACTTAATGGACTGCAACATTTCAGTATAATACTGTTAATCATAGACAGAAATCATAAGGAACATAGCTTTATTGTTTTAATTGTGAACTTAATAGAAAATAGTTTGATTACTATTCAATTTCACTGAGAAATATTTAATGGAAATGATGTAGAAGCAAATAAAGGATGTTCTGATACTGCTTTTAAGGCGTTGGATTTCAACATAGAAGTACGTATAAGCCCACAAAGGAATTTTAAATATGACATTTTTACAGTTGGAATAAGTGTTTCATATTGTCTTGGATTTTGTTTGTTTATTTTGATAGCATGCCTAGAGCTACCTGGTGGCATGTCTGTTTGTGATAAAAAATTAAGGTAAATTTAAACAAAAGAATTTGTACTGCATGTATGAGAAGAAACAACAGGTGAAGGGAATGTGCAGTTTCAGGCTTCTGTATTGCATAAATGTAGTCAGAAGCTAAATAGTCCATGGAGATGAGAAAAATGGATACTTTCTTTACATTGCAATATTTCTAAATCATAGAAGATACTCTGGAAAATATCTACAGAAGTAGTGTCATTTTTCAAGACTTTCTAACATGTAATTTTAAACAGTGGCACTTCATTTTCCTTGCAGTTTTTATGGGGGAAGAGCAAGGAAAACGGAAGTGCAAAATTCCCCAACAGTCTAATCTCCTTTTAGGTAAACCAATGAATCTTTGAAGGGAAGAGTAAGCTGTGTGGGAAAGGCAAAGAATAGCTTTTATTTCATTTCACAGGGTTTGAGATTTGTAATCAGTTCTCGGTGTTTTATTTTTAGGTGGTTGCACCAGATATTATTTACACATGCCTGACATCACTGAAGTAGGACAATTATTTGGTTGTTAAATGTGTAGAAAAATACAGGAACATTGTTGTCATAGGATGTTACTGGTTTCCAAATTCAGTACTTCATAAATTGAAGTTTTGTTTTCATCTTCCTTTCTCCTCCAAATTGCATTCTACTTCTGGGCTGTGAAGCAAGAATCAATAGAAGAGTGTGTTGTAGGTCTGTGAAGCCCTTTCAAAAATAAAGAAATACAACAAGCAGTTTTTTTCTTCTTCGTGCTACTGTATGGTAGAGCTCTACTGTAACTACTATAGATATTAGGGACCTCCTCAAAGCAGGGTATGAAGTTCTGCTGCAAAAATACGGACAAATATATTCTCTACTAAATATAATCTGAAGTTCTCAGTACTGAATCACAGAATAGTAACTTGTGTAAGTGTGATTCAAACTGTCGGTACCAACTGAAAAGTACAAAATGTGATCCCTTATAACACAACATGTAGTTGATGTGGTCTTATCTTAAAATACAAATTTATTATGATAGTTAGAATTATCAGTTATAATGCATGTACTTATATTTTTAATTGTCTCTGTTTCTTCTACTTTTTTTCTCAATATTTAGGACCATTTTTATATAAAATGGTCCTAGTGAACAGAAATTGTTTCTTCTGGTGTCTTTATATATGTGAATTTTCTTTTGCATAGATATATAGAAGAGTTATTTAATTATAGCTTTTAGGAAATATTTATGTAAGATATTGCTGCCATTCAAAGAGCATTAAAAGTTCCACTGGAACTTAACACA
>VZZY01019604.1:217815-258794 GCA_013400335.1 Eurystomus gularis | reverse complement strand
TGGCCCCCGGTGGGGGGGTTCCCGCTGCCGCCTCATCCCTCTGGGAATCTCCGTCCCGCTGCTGGCTTGGCGGTGGGTGGGTCAGAAAGAAACAAAGGAAACGGTTTCACGAGGGCGGGGGGTTGAAGGTGTCGTTGCTGCTTGTGAAGAGCCTCGGTGTGGGGAGAGGGGCCGAGGCCGGGCAGGGGGCTCCCGGTCCCGGCCCTTGCTGGCGGCGGCCTCTGCCCTCGGCCGGGCCTCTCCTCCCTCATAACGCGCCGTAATTAGAGGCGGTAATTAGAGGCTCGGCCCGGCGGTGCCGGTGGCTCGGAGGCAGGGTTTTGGGCAGGCCTCCCGCCGGCTCGGGGCTCCGGGGCTCGGGATCCCTCGGCGAGGAGGGTGATTTGGGTTGTAGGTTTCACCGCTCAGCCCTAACAGCGTGAGGATACGGGGAAAAAAAAATGAATTCCTGTAGTCTTTGTCTCTCTTCCTGTTCGTCTTTTCTACCAGTAAGACGTGGGGGCCTTCCTGGCCGCTGTCATTCTAAAGATGCTTCATTTTCTTGCAGGCGTGGGCATTCGTTGGTATTAAAAATGTAAAAATGGCCTAAATCTGGCAGGATTTTCATTGTCGTGAGTTTTCTTCCTCCTCCTTCCTACCAGTAAGACGTGGGGCTTTCCTGTGTCCTGCTATTCTAAATATGCTCCATTTTCTTGCAGGCCTGGACATCCATTGGCATTAAAGCTATTCGGAAATGTCCAAAATCCATCAGGAATTGTGTTTTCCCGAGTTTGAAAAAAGGTTGTTACTGACTGCTCCGTGAAAGGGAGCTCAGTTCGGGATCCTCATGCCAGGAGGGTTCTTGAGGCAGCATTTGGGCAACAGCTGGAAGTTATGGTGGAATCCATATTTACTACAAAGCATCAGGTTGTTTTTAGAGGTGAATTAGGGTAGGATCGTGCTTTTTATGAGGCCTGTATACATTTTGGCTTTTTAGGCAGCGGTTGTTTCCTCTCTACCTGTCCCTGTCTTTGGTTCCGAAGCAGGACTTTGCACCTGATGGTGATTTATCTTTAGAAGCGCCGTTTGCCCAAGAACGACTGGAGGCCGGCCGTTCTGGGAAGCTTAAACAACACTGTTATTGTATGTGCTTCATGGCTGCTTGTGTTGGAATGCGTTCAGCTGCGCGCTGGTGTTCCGTGCCGTGCGTTGATACCGATGGCATTATTAACCTGTGGAAACAATCGAGATTTTAACGTATGGTTTGCATTGTAATCGTTAATGTGAAGTCAAGGGAGCTGCAGGAACTACAGCTTAGGGAGCATTCCAAGATGAAGTCACGTTCACAGCTGTAGGAATATGGGCAGCCTGAACTGGTACAGAAACTAAATTTTTTTTAGGCTTTTTCCTCAATGTAAAGGTGTTTGTGGTCTCAGCTGTAACATTAAAAGGGGGCAGAATATGCCGTGAATAAAGCTTCCTGCAGGCCTCAAACTGAAGTGCTTTATTGTGGCCTTTCACTCCATGAGAAATGAAGATCATTAAAATTTTATATTTCCAAGCTAAATGTACGTTGAAGGGTGGTAGGTAGACTTAGAAGTTATCGATATTGGCCTTATTCACAAGGCAAAGGGTGAGGAGGAGACTGAATTTGTCGTGAAAACCTCTTAAGACCCAGGAGAACCTAAATGTGGAGCTAGGAGTGACGTGAAGAACCCCTTAAAGTGAAGGGGTTGATGTGTTTTTGTAGGTGTGAGAAACGATACCAGCATTGGGGCAGCTGAGAATTAAGGGGCTGTAGATACTTCAGGTGCTTTGCGTCTTGACACTGATTATTTTTAAAAGCAAATGCCAAAGAGTCTCACATGTCAGGTCCAACTTCTGAGTTGCTTAAATGCATTTTATTTTCTCTTCTGCTGGTGAGATGTTGGTGATTTCTGGTCAGCTCTGAAGATGCTGGCTAGCCTGCAGCTTTGACACCAGCGGGAGGGCTTCACTGGTAGTCGTGTCCTTGACCCACAGACTGCAAACCTCTTCTTTCTATAAATACTCTGCACATCAAACACTTGGAGTGAGCAGTTGAGTTCTGACTTCCCTGAGCTCTTCCTCCTGTGAAGCTTTTTGGTGGTGTGGTGAGGCTGGAAGACATTTGGAGCTGGGCTGAGGTTTGAGCGGTGTGGTGGCCCGTCAGGGCGGGTCGCAGAGTATGGTTTGCTGTTTTCTACCAGCTCTTGCAGCTAAAGAGCCATTATCTCTCCAGCTGTCTTTGGGGTGAGGAGCAGGTGTGGGCATTTCACGGCAGCGTGTAGGAGAGGACAGGCTGTAGGTTCAGAGAGGCCTTTGTGTGTCTGCAGTCGGCTGGGAGAGAGCGAGAGCTTCTTTGGTTATTGTGGAAACAGAAAAACCCTTTCTGCAAAACTGAGATTCCTGTTGTGCTTTCTAAAAACAAGTAATGTAAGCCTTGGTGACTGGACATCTCGCCTAGAAAGACCTTGCACAGTAACTGAAATATGTTTTTCAGTAGAATCATTTCAGTTGGAAGAGACCTTTCAGATTGAGTCCAACCATTCCCCCAGCACTGCCAGGGCACCACTAACACATGGCCCTCAGCACCACATCTCCACAGCTTGGAAACCCCTCCAGGGATGGGGACTCCACCACTGCCCTGCCCAGCCTGGCACAGCCCTTCACAGCCCTTCCCACCAAGAAATTCTTCCTCAGCTCCAACCTCAACCTCCCCTGGTGCAACCTGAGGCCATTTCCTCTTGTCCTGTCACTTCTTCCTTGGGACAAGACTCGTAGCTTCTTGGGAGTAGCACTAGTGAGCAATATGATGCATGAGGATAACGACGTCTGATTGTTATCCCTGATTATAAAGACATTTTCTTTTTTAAAATAAAAGGTCTGAGTGTATAAAAATGGGCACTTCTGCAAGAACATTTTTAAACCTTTTTTTTTCCTTGATGCATAGAAGAATTTTACAAGTTAAAACACATTTCTGACCTAGTTTTGGCGTTCTTAGACTTTACTGGGAATGCTGGTTTCAGTTCTGCAGAGAATGTGGGATCCTACAGATTGGATTGTTGTTCAGCCTGGAGAAGAGAAGGCTCCAGAGACCTTCTTGTGGCCTCTCAGGATGTCAAGGGGCCTGTCAGAAAGATGGGGATGGTTTTTAGCAGGGCCTGTTGGGACAGGACCAGGGGGGATGGTTTGAAACTAAAAGAGACTAGAGAGAAGGAAGGAAGAAATTTTTTCTGCTGAGGGTGGTGAGAACCTGTCCCAGGCTGCCCAGAGAGGTGGTGGCTGCCCCATCCCTGGCACCATTGCAGGTGAGGTTGGCCGGGGCTCTGAGCATCTTGTTTTAGGAATGCCTGCAAGAACTGCTCTGTCCCCTCACCAGAAAATAACTGAGATGTGGGGACATTCAATCTCTGCTTGCAGAACAAGTGTCTGTTTGGAGCCCATCTGCTCCATCAGCACCGTGTTACGTGTCTGTGGTAAAGAGGCAAACAAAGCCAGAACTGAGCAGGGCTCGGGAGAGTCAAAGCTGATGGTGCGATGTGCCCCTGAGTGCTTATATCGCTTGGGTAGACAGACAGCGATTTTGAAGAGCGGAGTAAAATTCACAGTGGAGGATAGCTTTCAACCTGTCACCCATGGGCTGGTCCTGCCCCACCTGAGCAGAGCTGGTCATTCCTGAGCTGCTCCCAAGGAAGAAGGATCCGGGGTTCAGCTACTGCCTCCTGCCCAGCCTGGGGACCAAGCCCGTACCTGTGTGGGTGTCCGGCACAGCCTGGACGTGGGGACTGTGACAGTGCTCTCCTCTGTGTCCTGGAGACAGTGGCCAGAACCAGGGCGTGCTAGACCCTGGAGGGTATTACACGGCTTGTCTCTGGAAGTGTGAGGTACCGCAGCTTTTAAGAAGGAAACATCTGTCATCAGACATCCTGCGTTAAGTACGTTTAAGTTCCCACAACAATAAGACCTTGCCACTGAGGGGGAAAAAAACAGACTGAAGAACAATCTCTTCCTACTTAAACCCACGGAGTGAACAATTTCTCTTGCACAGACCTGGCGTTCTTCTGCCTCGCAAGTCGGAGGGGGAAACAATGTTGGGGTCTCTCTCTTCCTGACTTCATTGAACTCAAAATAGCAGGTGGTGTATTTCCTGCAGGAAAAGGAGCACTAATAACGCTCCCTTGCCTTTGTCAGAAGCTTCAGATGCAGAGGTGGCGTCTTAGGAGAGCTGATTTCCTGCTCTGAATCAAAACGCAGTGTCACAGAGACTACAGACTCCCTTACAGTAAGAGCTTTACCTGCTTACTGAGGCTGAAGTCCTGGCAGCGGAGCCAGCAGTTTGGGTGTGTGCGTCTGAAATTCAAGGCTGTGAACGAGTTCTCTGTGCCCACCTTGCGACAGGGTGCCAAGGTGAACAGGCAGCAGTGTCAGTCCTGGTGCCAGCTGTTTGCTCAAGTCTCCGGCCGTTGTTCTGCAGAACGCTGGGCAGGCTTGGACGCGGTTTGCATGTGGCCGTCCTTGCGTGAGTGCTCCTCAGGGAGGTCCTTGGGAACCTGCTTCATGGCCTAAATCAGAGCTCTGCTCCTCTTTTTGTGCTTGTCAAACACCAGCCTGCTTCCTGCAGCGGTATCTGCCTTTGAATTCCTCTTTAGGTTGACACTGGGTTCGTTCTGTGTTGTACTTGATATGTTTTGCAGAAATGACACGTGCGTGGTGATCTGAGATGTTGACCTGCACCTTTCTTTCAGGTGAACGTGTGCTGTGTTTTCATGGACCTCTCCTTTACGAAGCCAAGGTATGTGTGGTTGCGTATTGCTGCGGACGGTTCTGACTGTTCCCCCAGAAAACCAGGCACTGTGTTAGTTTCCCTGCTTTGCCTCACTAGACGGGATTAAGGACTGAAACTAAAATGAACAAAAACCTGATAATTTATGAAACCAGCTTTAAGTCCTGGAGTTCTTGTGGGCTTTAAGGAGGTGTTCCTGCCATGCCCTCTGTTCTACTGAAGCTCCTCATCTGACTGCCTGTTTCCACCTCCTCTGAATTTTTTTTTTTAAAAAGAAGGGCTTTTGTAGCTGATTAGAAGACTTGCAGAAATTCCTGAGACGCCTTAGACAGATTTAAATCAATTAGGTTTTAGTGTCAGTAAGTGTTAAGTGATGGGATGGCTTCAGAGAGGTGGCAGTAGGGAGGCAGCTAGAAATCATGGAATCATTAAGGTTGGAAAAGACCTCTAAGATCATCAAGTCCAACCATCAACCCAGCACTCCCAGGACCACTAAACCATGTCCTGAAGTGTTGTGTTTAATACTTGACATCCTGCCCTCAGGAAATAGTCATTCTAATGTTAAAATAATGTCCAGAGCACTGACAGGGGACATGTTTCACTTCAGTGACTCTCCTCTGTCCCTTCCCTTGCTCCAGCACTGGAGGACGAGTTCTGTTCTGATTGTTCTTTGGCTTCCAGTAGCCAAATGAGCAGAGAAGCACTTTGTGTGGGAGGAGCATGAAAAGACAGAGCAATTGTTCATCTGTATGTCTCTGTACGATGTAGAGTTGAAGGAGAGACGTTTAAGACACTTCTGACCTCCAGCAGGAATGAAAGGATTTGGGGGCAGAAATGTATTTGAGTCTTCTCTTCCTTCATGCTCGGTTGTTACAGTCTTCAAAACAAGTAGTCACTTCTTCTGCACTCAGTCTGTTTGGCTGCCTTCGACTTCAGGGCTGTCAGGATGACTCAGGGGTGCAGTAACGTATCAGACAACGTGAGGATATTCTTACTCCTCGTTTGCAAGTCTTGGTGAGACTGAGTTCAAGGTCCCTATGTGGCATTTTGGAGATTGGAATCAGAGAATGGGTTGGGTTGGAGGGGGCCTTGAAGATCATCTCGTTCCAACCCCCCTGCCATGGCAGGGACACCTCCCACTAGACCAGGTTGCTCAAGGCCCCATCCAACCTGGCCTTGAACACCTCCAGTGTTGGGGCATCTACAGCTTCCCTGGACAACCTGTGCCAGGGTCTCACCACCCTCAGAGTGAAGAACTTCTTCCTAATTACTGATCTAAATCTCCCCTCTTCCAGTTTGAAGCCATCCCCCCTCATCCTAGAACTACAAGCCTTTGTGAAAAGCCCCTCCCCAGCTTTCTTGTAGGCCCCCTTCAGATATTGGCAGGCTGCTATAAGGTCTTCCCAGAGCCTTCTGTTCTCCAGGCTGAACAAGCCCAGCTCTCTCAGCCCGGCCTCACAGGATTAGCTCTGAAATACGATGTTATTCTGTTAACAATATTTTTAATTGAAGAGGGTACGCCACACTGAGGTCACCACAGAGGTCTTGAGAAAATATTGCATAGCAGAAGGTGCTGCCCTCTCAAATACTTAGGAGGTGACTCAATTAGCATAGCAAGAAAATAGCAGTTAGGGCTTCTGAGAGTCATTTTTTTTACTTCAATGGAAAAAAAATCCTTTAAAAGGCTTTTAAAGCTACAGCCAAAGAGGGTGAATCTTCATATTTTACAACATCCTCATTATTTCACTGTTAAAGTGGTGCAGTGACATCTACAGCTCAAAGAAGACTTCAGCACTTCATCCAGAAAGTCATGAAGTTGGATGTAATTTGGTACAGCCAGGAGGTTCAGAGGGATGCAGAGGGCACATGAAGTAGTGAGGGTTGTGTAGTGTCGGTTCTGGGCTGGTGTTTTCAGGAAGTCTTGTCTCTGGCTGTGTTTTTTTTGATTTAGACGTGGTAGCTGGAGCTTTTTGTGGGATAACTCTTGCATGCCAAGGTGCAGGGCTAGGAGGAAGCTGAGTTGTTCCTGGGCGGTGTGCATGGTTGTTCCACTCACCCAAACGTACTCCTCTGAGCTGGGGCAGGGTCTTGTGGGCTGTGAGTAGAGCTGTGCTAAACTAAGGCAGAAAAGCTTGAGGGACACATCTGAGTGATGTTGTGGAGTGGTTGGAGCAGTCTTGTCGTTTATGTGTTCCCTCTTTTAACGGTCTCACCTTAATATTAGCATATGAGGAAGCTACTCTATTAATAGGCCAGACTTTTAATGGAAATAACTGTTTTTATTTACCTCATGTATACACTCCTAACCTAGAAAAAGCCCTTCCTGCAACTCTTTCTACTGAATATCATGCTCTCTGTGGCTGCAGAGATCCACATTATTTATTTTACATTGGAAGACTCCTCTACTTCAGCCAGCTTCCCTGTCTGTGAGGTAGGAGCCTGCATGTGAACCAGCTCTAGAGAGTGGCTTGTGGCTGACCTGGGGGTAGTGACGTGGATGCTCCGTTACTCCTCTGGTCATCCTCAGGGATTTCTGCTCCTTCTTGTGAGTGACGGCGTCCCTTTGGATAGCTGAGCAGGGTTGCTTGTTGGCCGAACCCTTCCCAGTCTGTAAACAGGCAGTAACTTATGTTAGAGAACTTTCTGCCGTGACCCTCAGAGATGGAATAGAATCATGGAATAGAATCCTTCAAATAGCTGCTGGTGTTTCGGTTGCTTGCGTGGAGATCTGTGCATGCTTCAACTGTGAAAGCTGAAAAAGCAAAGCTTCCTCAGATCTTTGTTCTCATGGGCACTGACTGAACTTTCTTCTCTGCTGCAGTGTGTAAAGGTTGCCATAAAGGACAAGCAAGTGAAATACTTCATCCATTACAGTGGTTGGAATAAAAAGTAAGTATTGCATAAATGGAAAGCAGGATTTCATTCTCCTGTGGGAGAAGCTTTGGCGGTTGGAACCTGACCTTCATGGATTAGTGTGGCCACGTCCCTGTTAGGAGGTCGGTTCTGAAATCGACCCACATGATTTTGATACGTAAGCCCATGATTTATAGTACCACAAAGCCAACATTGCCCAACTAACCGTTTCCTTCAGAGCTTTGGTTGCAGGCAACCTAGCCTGGGGTGTCAGCAACTAATGGGAACGCTTTCTAGCGTTCTGTTTGGAAGCAGTCACTGTAATTCCTCCCTGGCAGAAAGATCTAGTGCAAAAACTTCCGTGTTTTGTGGTAGGAGAGACAGCAACCCTTGCTGAGGGGGGAGCAGAACTCCTTCCTCAAATACACAGGTGTGCTTTTCTGTGACACCACGTTGGGGAGCGGCGTGCCACGCTGGGGGCTGCCCTCTGCGTGCGGAGGGCTCTCGAGGTTAGTCCTTCACAGGGGCACTTTTAGCCTGTGTCCCAGTTCTCGCCCCTCAAGCTGAGATGAAGGTAGAGATGCTTCTTCCTTCTGCAAAACCAGCAGGTGAGAGGTTGAGGAATGAAGGCATCTCCATGAAAACAATGTTGAGCCCATTAAAGGTGAATACTTCCATGGGATTATTGCATTTCTGGACTTTGACTTCTCTTCTGCCACTAGGTTTTGAATTTAGGAAAAGTAGAGGGGTTTTTTTAGCCATTAAAAGCTTCAGCTCTTCAGCCTGCAGAAGTCTTTGGGAGAGCACGTCTCGCTTTGCTTTGGTTTCAGTTCAATGCTGCAGACTCAAGTGAAGACTCAGGCGCTAGTATCTAGATCTCGGTGGTGTGACTAAAAGCTGAACTTCATGTTTTAAGTGTGTAACTTGTAAGAAAGCATCCGCACCCCCTCCCTGCCAAAGGGACAGATAAACCTTTTGCTGTAACCACCGGCGGTTACAGGGAGCGTCAGCAGCTCCTACAGTGGCTGCTGTATATTGAGGCAGCATAAATTGGGTATTTCCTCTCCTTGTTTATCTCTGAAGCGCATCGTAAGCGATGTTGTGACTCCTGCTCTTCTTGCTTACACTGTTTGAGCTTTTTTTGCCTTCGAGCTTCCAATTAACTGCATTAAAAGGGGCGTTGCTGCAAGCTCTAGACAGCTGGGGCAATACAGCTCCTTCATTTTGGTTGGTGTAATTGTGGTCCTTTGTTACATGTTAATTGCTCGACTTGTTAATTTTCTTGCAAATATAATCTGAGGTTACCGAAAGAGTTTTTTTCATCTTGGAGTATAATGTGCTGCACGGTTACGTAGAGCTTCTTTGGAAGGTCTCTTGCAGCTGTCCAGGCAGGAGTGAGATGAGTGGCTTAAATCTGACCAAAGCACTAGCCTAAAAACCTGGTTGTAGAACGTGTGCAGCTGGACACGTGTTTCTCTGACGCTTGGACACTAAACTTGCCTGGGCTTCACGCTCCTGAAGAACTTCTACTCCCACAGTACTATTGGGTTGGCCACCTTGACGCTCTACGACCGGTGGCTGTTCACAATGTGAAAATGACACAGACCTCCTCGTGCACAGAGCTTTAACTTGCATGCTTTAGAATAACTTGGACACTTTTAATGTGTTTTACTTGGAATAAACTGTCGGATTGCTCAGATAATCCCCTCCTTGTCAAAGGGGAATTCTCGCTCGTAATAGCAATTTCCCCAACACGTGTTCTCTTAAATCATTCACTTCAGATTCTTCAAACATTCATGCCATCTTGGTTTCCTTCACAGACAGAAATCAGAGCTCTTCTTCTTACAGTAAGATCTTATTGCTGAATTTGTTAACCTATACAATGTTGATGTAGATAAAGGAAACTTGCTTCTTAACGTAGTTATGGCTACAGGTGACCTATGATTTAGTAAGTAGAAAATTTTTATTTTCCTGAGATCCTTCTTTGAAATGAAACAATCCCCTCCCTCCTGAATTGCCCATCCTTCAAGTTTGGGATGACTAAGGGTTCTACTTCCCTAGAAAAACTGTTACTGCTTCAGGCAGTGGGGAATGATTTGGTAATTTGCACTTCCAGTTGTGACTTGATACAAAAGCAGAGTTCAGGCTCGGGTTCTGTGGAGCTTTTAATTAACTATTGCGTGAAGAACGCAATTCTGTAAGGGTTTTTAATAATTGTTTAATTGTTTCAAATTTTTTTCCAGCTGGGATGAATGGGTTCCAGAAAGCAGAGTGCTCAAATACGTGGATACCAATTTGCAGAAACAAAAAGAACTTCAGAAGGCCAATCAGTAAGTTTTTGTCTTAGAAGCCCTTGTCAGCAAATTTTTTTTATACTGCTTCCATCCACCAACTGTATACCAAGGGAAGTTAGTGAGTTTAAAAAATAAAAGCCTTCGAGAGATGTTTATATGTTCATTTATTCGTGGGATGCTTTGGCTTACAGAGGCGTTCTCGTCTTTGTCCTCTGGCAGTTTAGAAAGACCAAACTGTCTACAAATACCTTGATTTTTATGAATGCTAATCTTGTATTTCTTCAACAGAAACGCTTTTGCTGAGAAGCTGTTCTGTACTTTTCAGCAGCAGTGTGTGGCTTCCAGAGCGACAGGGGTGGTGGGAGGGGGAGGAAAGGGGTGTTCATAGTGCCAAGTGTTGTCTGAAGAAGCCTAAATCTTCCTGATACTTGCATTTGTTCCTGCTCATGGCACACGCTGATTCCCAAAGCTATTGACTAGACATTCTCTAAATGTTTTGCATAACCCGCTCTTTGAGGGAAAACAAGCTGCTTTTTCCATTAAAGTCATATTTCTGAATTTACTCTTTTCTTTTTTTTTTTTTAAAGGGAACAATATGCAGAGGGGAAGATGAGAGGTGCTGCTCCGGGCAAGAAGACTTCTGGTCTGCAGCAGAAAAATGTTGAAGTGTAAGAAGCTTTTTATTTAAAAAAAAACAAAACAAACAAAACAGCAACAACAACAAAAAACACCACAAAAAAACCCCAAAACCAAACCAAACCCACCCCGAAAATCTCCCAAACTTTTGCTTGTCAGTTGTGCTACTGATCTTCAAATAGTATTTCTCTTAGAATGGTTCTGCAGGCCGAACTCCAGTACTTCTGACACATCCCCTCCAGAAGTTGTGGGTCACTTCTGCGATCCCAAAAAGGCCTTTGCTGAAGCTTTTTGTTAAATCTGCCTTTGTAGATTGTGCAGGGTTTGGTACGGAGTCACGGTGCTGAGTGGACAGTAACACTCTGCTCTGCACTCTGCTCCTCTGGCGTTAGTGAGCTGACACTCAAAGTGGTGAGTCCTCCCAAGGCTTGTGTGTCGCAGTGAAAGCGTTTCCTCTGTAGAATTTCACGGTTCTTCCAAGCTGTGTGAGCACTTTTGAGTGAAATCCTTAAAATTCCTTGCCTTCATACTGTACAATTGCTAAGACTGTATTTAAAGAGTCTTCGTTCTGCTGTTTTTGACAAAAACTAAACCCCTGTGCCATGAAAAATGGGTTTTGCATCTTAAGAGACCAGAAGCAAGCTCAGACGTTTATGAGGAAAAATAACTTCAGGCTGTAACTGTCAGATTTCTTTCATTCCATCCATTTTGTTTTCCAGAATAGACTTGTGTGGTGTCTAGCTTCTCATACGGTCAGTACAGCTCTACTGCTTTGCTCACGTGCCGTGAAACTCTTCTGTTTGGGGTAGTACTTCACTTAATTATGAAGATGGTCATGACTAATGAGCTGTTTTGAACGCCCGACTTCATTTATGAGCCTGGGCTTCATGAGGAAGCTGCTGAAATGACATCAGAGCATTTGGCAGCAGCCTCACATTTCGTGTCCCATTTACGGGCCACTTTGTTGTGAAACACGCATCGTTAGTTTGAGAAGTGCAGCAGGAGTGAGTACAGTTATTTTTTGCTCTAGATCCCGAACGCCTGTTTTCCTGTGGGATTAGTCAGAGCCCAGCCTGTAGATCAGCTCCTGGTCTCTGGAGTGGGGAGCCTGGTGGCTGCAGCATTACGGCCGGATCCGTGCTTCCTTCTGGGCTGTCGCCGTAGGTTCTGAGGTGCTTTAACACCACTGCTCTGGTGTGCTCTGACAGGGACTTAGTCATAGAATCATGGAATGCATTGGAAGGGACCTTCAAAGTTCATCTAGTCCAGCCCCCCTGCAGTCAACAAGAACATCTCTAATTAGAACAGGTTACTCAGAGCCCCATCAAACCTGGCCTTGAGTGTCTCCAGAGATGGGGCATCCACCTGTCTGGGCAACCTGGTCCAGAGTTCCACCACCCTCATAGTCAAGAACTTCTTCCTGATGTCTAATCTAAACCTCCTCTCCTCCAGTTTGAACCCATTACCCGTTGTCCTATTGCTACAAGCCCTTGTAGAGTCCCTCCCCAGCTTTCTTGTAGGCCCCCTTCAGGTACTGGAAGGCCTGAAGGACCTCTATAAGGTCTCCTTGGAGCCTTCTCTTCTCCAGGAAGCTGCTTATCTTTGGGAGTGAAAAAAAAAAAAACCCAGCCCAAACTAAATATCTGTTTAGACTGTTCCTGACGCACATCATTAAAATATAATTAAAACAGATCTAAATTATGACATTACTAATTCAGCTGCTTAAGGGGCTGTTGCACCTGAGTCTTCTTGCATTTTAGTGGCAGCAGAATTAATTTCCTGTGTAACTTTGACCTGGGCAGCGATGACTCAGTTGTAAACATCAAGGATTTACATAGCAGAGGACATCCCTGTAGTGACTCCAGGATGAGGTTCCCCGTCTGTCAGCTTTAGTCATCTCAGTAGCTCAGGCTGGTTGCAGTGCGACGAGTCGTTCTCTCTGGCTGAGCAAACGCTCAGCGTTACCCTGTGCTTGAAAACCAAGCTGGCTTCATCATCTCAACCACAGCTCAGAATGTTGCATCCAAGGGAGACCCACACTGCAGAGGCTTCTTCATCTTACACCTCTGTGTAACTCGAGCTTGAAAGCACGTTACCAGGTCTGTCTTTACTCTCTAGCTGAAGTGGGTCGGGCGGAGGGAGCGGCTTTGCTTTTTGCTGTCATCGCTGCCCGAAGCAGAGCAAAACAGACAGTGAGGGAATTCTGAAACCTCTGTTTCATGTCGATTGGAAAAACGACTTCTTTGATGGTGAATTCTCAGTTGTCAAGGGGAAGAAGGACAACTCTTGTCATTACAACAGCCGTCTGGCGTTGGGGAAGTTATTTCTGGCAGGGTCCCATATGCTCGTTCACCTGATCTTGCTCCTAGTCTCTAGCCACTACCAGCACCCAATGCATCCTTCAGAATTAGACCTGTGCTGCTTTCAACAAAGCCTCCCTATTTTTCTTCCCTGTTTGGAGGCTGAGGGAGAGGAACTTGGACTTAGCCTCGCAGTGATCCTGACTTCCTAGTGACCAGACTCCTGCTCAGGTCCTGCTCACAGCTAAAGGCAAGATGGCTTCTGAAAAAGATCTCCAAATACAGTTCCAAAATAAAACTGGATTGTTCTCTTGTAAATCTATGGTTGTTGCAGGTACATGAAGTACTGGTGGTGGGGAGGGGGAGAAACTGGTCGTGCAACTGTTCTACAAGGGTAACCTATTTGGGCCTCAAAATTTACCTTTTGTAGCATTCTTGGAGGATCGAGCAAAGGGAAAGGTAACTTCTGTTTTGAAACTTATCCTTCAGCTAGCCAAACGGTAATGGAAGGGAAATAACAACCTAAGCACAACTTATCCTCCAGGAATGTTCAGTAAGACTAAAATATGCTGCTAAAAAGGTAAATTTTTGAATCTTAAATAGATTCTTTAAGGCTAAACACGAGGTCTGACATTCTTTCCTTAACTCAACCCCCATAGATTTTTCAGACGAGATGGAGCGCACACTGTTTGCTGTTTGGAGACCCCTACAATATCGACGCGGTGAGTTAAGGATGGATTGTCAAACCAGGATCCTCATCCTGAAATCCAAACCTCCTTGCTTTCATAGATTTCTTTTAGGGACTCTTAAAGTCCTCAGCTGTAACGATGTAAGCTTTGGTAGCGGTTCAGTTAATTATAAGCGCTGCAGTTTGTCCTTCTGGGGTTTGTGTTCTTTTGAGTGGACTACCAGCTCTTAGCTTCTCTGAAGCGGGCACCTTTTCCCTTGGGACAGGGGACAATGAGCAGTCAAATGCATCCCGTGTCCGCTGATTAAGAAAAGCAGAGGACAACTGACTTGTGATTTTTGAAGCTGGATAGTTCTGGAAGGTCGCAGTTGAACTGCGGCTTGCTGCAGCCCAGAGTTCTGCTTCCGTGGAAGTGGGTAACAAACAGCACTGCCTTCTGAAGGTCCTGGGAGCGAGGCTGCTGTGACAAGATGGCCTTAGAAACGGGAGGTTTGAACCTGCTCCTCCTTCTACTGATCGCTTGAGCCTGCCCAGAATAACCGTAAACTGCAGCAACTGGCTCAAAAAGCCTCTGAGGCCGTTTGTAAGCGATGCCTGATCGAACAGAAATATGCATGAAATGCAGGATGTGTACATTTGTTTTTAAAATTATTCTGCTTATAACTAGAAGCGATCATTGGGAAAAAAAAGTATGGTTGTAGCAGGTGGCCAGAAATGAAATGCACCACTGTGGACACTGGCTTCTCCAGAGTAACTCTGCTGAATCCCAGCCTCTGAGAGTTCATGCCACCTTTGATGGGCCCAGTAGGATTAACTCGCAAAAAAAATCAGTAAACAGTTAATGGGTGCTTGGAAAATAAGACTGAGTGTCTTCTGGAGGGAAGATGTGGCACTGAATAATCAATCTGAGAATAGCATCTGTTTTTAAATTATATATACTCAAGATGCCCTCAAAACTGTATCTCAGCTTGGGAGTTACTGGTTTGTCTTCTAATCAGCCTGGTTCTTAATCTGACCGTGTCACTCCAAAGCACGTGCTCCTGCTGCGTGGCTCGCGTGGTGTCCTCTGCCATCTCTGGTACAGCCGGTGGCTCTCACAAGCTACCTCGAGTCCTCAAAATGTCGAGTGGCAGATGAACGCTCCTATGGGCCAGTTGTCTAGGGCTGTAACAACACTGGAACGGCTTCACCGGCTCTTGCCAGAGATTTTCCTGAGCTCTTCTGCTCTCTAATGGTCACCAGTCACATGTGCTTGGGGGTAATCAAGTGAGTTCAGCCTAGAAAGATGCTCTCCCCCAAATACCCGTTCTGCTTCTCGCAGTCTGTAGTTAAGGGACTTGGGAGCTGGAGGCTGTATCCACGGGACGGGTTTAACAACCCTGTGTCGGGCTGTCTGATACTCACCTAGTAACTTCTGAACCCTTCAGACTTCTGGCATCTCCATCATCCTGTGGCTGCGTGTCCTCATTCTAATTCAGCTCTGTGCTGAAGAGGAGGGAAGAGGACGATGACTCCTGTCTTTAATGTCTGCTGCTTTGGCTTTTTGGTCTTTTTTTTGTCTTGAGGAAAGACTGCTTAATTTGAGCTTCACCTTTTGTCACTAGTGATACTCTACGGCATTGCCCTTCTTCTTCCTGCCCAGTTGTCAGCTTAAGGAAGCCCTCGTCTGCCTGGTTCCTCCTGGCAGAGAAGCTGCTTTATGCTCCCAACTCTCTGTTCTCTTTACCCCTTCTGCTTTCATTGTGCCTTCTGAGGTTGGGTTGCCCGACCAGGCACAGGAGAGATACGTGTGTGTGTAGACTTGACTTTGGGTTTCATCTTCTTGCTAATAATGTTTGATGGTTTCGTTGCATCTTCAGAAGAACGCTGCTTCTCCCAGCAAATTTTAGTGACCAAGCTGCTCGAGCCATAGATTTCACACTTTTTTTTTAACATACTTATCTTTCACACTTGAATCTTTGGATTTTTTTTATTACTATACACCTTGTAGTAGGAGAGACGTCATGATTTTATATAGCTTAGTGACAACTGTTGTTTTATTGGTGAACTGGTGCCCAATCTCCTTTTTTCTGGCATTTACAAATGTATTGACCTCAAACGCCTGAGGCCAGGAGGAAGCTACCTTCATTCTCTGCTGCTCGGATCTTAACCAGCTGCTGTAGGGAGGTTCTACCAGACCCCTAAGTCCCTTTAAGAGGCACGTGGGTTTTGAGACAGTAAAACACAATGTGAACCAGCTGGTCACAGACTCCTAACTGTTGTGGAGTAAGGAAACCTTCCAAAGTCTTGTTTTTTCCCCCCAATGTTGTTTGTGAATTCTATTTTAGAAGCTATTTCTGTTTTCTACTGACGGTTCTCTAGACGTATCCCAGAAGACTCTAAACTCAGTTTAGAGCTCTGAGCGTTAGCACAAACTTTTGTGCAAAGACTGCTGGCTTCGTGAGGTTCTCTGACAGATAACTTGATTATCTTTCTTCTGAGGAGTGTCTGGAAAGGTGAAGCGCGGCCTTTTGGCATGTTCTCTTCTGTGGCATCCCCTTTAGTCTCGCCGTTTGACTGCAGTGGGATGACCTGTGAGGTCTTTAGCACCTTGCACCTCTGTTGAGTCTTCTAATTAAAACTCTTTCCACAGAGGTTTCCTTGAAGCTTCCATGCTGCCTTTTATTGTCATTTTTCAGGGGAAAACGCCCGTCGATAGAGACGCGTGAGCGAAGAGCAGCAGCTGGGCTGTTTGCTGTATGAAGAGAAGTCAGTGAAAGCTTTTATACCGCTTCTGTCCAGCAGTTTGGGGCTTGCTCTTCACGATGCGGCTGGGAAGTGGCACAAAAGGGAGTGTCCCAACCTATCCTGGGTACGGCTCATCTTTGTGTCGCTTCAGGACTTGCACTCCATTTGTCCTTGCAGGAATGCATGGTCTGCCATCGAGAGACCAGGAATGCTGGTTTCCAGCTGCTTGGTCCAAAGGGAATCTAGTATCTAAGATGCGCTGCTCGTCTTGGGCTACAGCTTCTATCAGCAGGGCTGTGTGTCACCTTTGAGACACGCTGCATCTTCCCCCTGGGCATGGAGTGTCCCACGTGCTTCAGTGACCGAACACGACAGCAGCTCCTCACCGTGCACAGCTGCCTTCTCCCAGTGAAGAACCTTCTTCCAGCCAGGCTGCCGTACGGGCCGGCAAAATCTGCCAATGCTGATGTTTTCTCTCTAACCTTAGCTCTTTTTCTGGGTCCTTACCTCCGGTTTATCTTTCAGACTTTGCAAACAGATGGCTGCTTTGCCTTGAAGCCCAGGCATGGGACTTGAAATAGAAGGAAGGAGGTGGGAGAGCACAGGCGACTGCCTGGAGTGGTTTATGCTTTACTTTGTGCCTCAGTAACGGCATTTACTGTCTTAATTGCAGCAGTTCTTTACTTTATATTGCCTTTCCCAGTTTAAGTATCTGCTTCTAGACTAGTGGTTAAGGTTATTTTTATCTTGTTATTTTAATTCTGGAAAGAACTCCCTGTTCCTCCTTGTTTAGATTTGGAAGAAGAGGCTTTCGAGTCCCTTACCAGTGACTTGACGTGGCAATTGTCCCTTTTTCCTGGAGGGAGATGATCCTTATTCCGCCCACATTTTTAGCCTAATACTTGTGTGACTTCAAAAAAGCTGTGCTCTTCCTATCTTCAGACCTTCCTAGGAACTCTGCCCACTTCCCGACCCGGATAAACCCAGTTCAGAGCCTGAATACAAGAGTCACTTGAGATAGTGAATTTCCAAGGAAATAATCTTGTACTGCTAAAGAGCTTTAGCCACAAGATCTGCCATTTTTGGAGAGGTTTAACTGGACTGCTAATAGTGAGCAAACTGAAACAGGACTCGTAGAACTCTAAAATTTTCTGAGAATGGTTAGTAAATATACAAAGTTCAGGTTATAACCAAAATACTTGTTAGGACAGTTTAATTTTGTCATTGATACTCTTGGCCTATCTGAATATTCATGTCCTGTGCGTTGTATTTCAGGTGTCTTTAAAATTTGGAGTAAAAATAAGGACTAAGGATAGAGACTTGAGAGAAGTCTGTGTGTTAGAAACAGTGGGGGTTGAGAGGAGCATTTAGAAGAAGCTAAATATTAGAGACCATGCTTTTTAGCAGTGTTCCAGATATTTTAAGTAGCAAGTGTAATGACGACCTCCCCTAAAAGCTGGCGATGGCTTGTAGGCAGCCTGTGCAGCTTCATGCATCTAATTCTGAGAGTGCTACTGAAACTTCCCGCTCTGCTGTAGCGCTAAAACCGTGCGGGATTTTTTCGAGATTTCACTGGAAATTAATTCAGTTGATGGGAGGTTTGTCTGATCATTCTGTTTCCTTGTCCCATATTCCAAGGGATCCCTGAAATACAGAAATAAACCACCTACAAGTCTAGCGCATGGAAGATCTGTAGGTGTTACTTGCCTGAGTGTCAGTCAGCAGAGTTTTTAAATAGTCCCATGTTCTTGGCATGCCTCCTGGGGTTTCGTAGGCTTAAGTTTAGTGATTCCCCTCCCAAAACCTGCTACATGAAAGATCTTGTGTCATAACTGTGGCGCTAAGTCATTTTTCAGTGCTTCTGTATAAATACTCCACAGGCCACGGAGTGTTTGCTCTTTGCACTGCACTTGGTGGACGGTATTTCTGGCTTTCTGCTTTGGATTCTTTAAGTACCACTCTCTTTATATTTGCAATCATTTGTGTTCTTCTTGCAGGAAAACAAAAAAGAACAAACAGAAAAGTAAGTACGTCTTTGTTTTGTATATAAGTGGATATCCCTAGTGAAGGATTCTTAGCTGGATTAAGACCTTTAATCTGCCTCAACTAACTTCCCTTACTGTCACCTCGTGGTGTTCCTCGGGGACTCCAGATGTCTCTTCCTGTTGGTCAGGAGGGATCATACTTTTCTGGTTTGTACACAAACTACGTGTTTCAGTCTGTCAAGATTTTTGACCTCGTGCCAGTTAAAAGAAAAGTGCTGTCTCCATGGATCTGTTCAATTTTGCACATCAAACTTAGGTTTTCTTACGGAGCTGGAGATGTGGCTTGTCGGCAGAGCGGAGCTGCCGGTTCCAAAAGCTCTTCTGAAGAACGTTAGAGATACTGACATCTTGGTTTGGTTGTAGTGCAGAAAGCTCCATCTTTGGAGAAGTCGAAATACAGCAGTTTAAACCGTCACAGATACAGGGGGACTTCCAGAGTACAAGTAACATTTAAACCGAGAACAGGTGAAAAGGCGATCTGAGAGAAATCTGAGTCTTCCTTTTCAGTCCTCTTAAATCTTTCTTTACTGGTATTTCTTACTGCCTTGTCAGGCTTCTCAAGCGGCATAATCTGTGTTCTGTGCAGCTCCAGGAATTGGAGAGGGGAGCAGTACCAGTGAGACTCCTCAGCCTCCGAGGAAGAAGAGGGCTCGAGTAGATCCCACGGTTGAAAGCGTATGTATTTCTGATCCCCTTGCAGGGTTTCGGGTAGAAACCAGGAAGGTTGCTTTGCTGAGATGTACAGACAGCGATGCTTTGTCCTGCAGTGCGGTGGTGTGGAATCTTACAACTTGCAAAGCCTGTGTTCCCAAGCGGCCTTGAAAAATTGAAGCTCTTTCTGTGTTCCATGCGGGAATTACTGCAGTAATTGCTCAGTGCGGTGGTGGAATGAGGAACAGGGGTGACTCTCAGCTTGGACAGTTATCTGGAAGTAACGAGTCTGGCTTCACTTCTTTTTTTCAGGAAGAAACATTTATGAACAGAGTTGAAGTAAAGGTGAAAATCCCAGAAGAGCTGAAGCCCTGGCTGGTAGATGACTGGGACTTGATCACCAGGCAGAAGCAGGTAACTTGTCAAAAGAACAATCTGGCTGTGAATAGACGAGGACACTAGAACTAGAACTTCACATCCTCTTCAAGTGTGGTGTAGTGAAATCTGTGGGCAGCGGCCTGGTGGCTTACCGACAGGTCCCATTCCAGTGGGATTTCACCCAAAGGTCACCTGTGAGTGGGACTGTGGCTCAGCAGTTGTGTGTAAATTTATAGATTAGACTTGATCTAATAAAGCATAAGCTTGAAAGGCAAATAATTTAAACTTATTTAAGCTCTAAGTGTGGTGTTAACACTGTGCAGGCTTGGCCTGCTGGCGTTCTGAGCAGTTAGTTGGTGGAGAGTTGGTCTGTAGGAACATCACATGATGACCGTTCCACCTCAGCTCCTTCCTGCCTTGTTTACTCACTGCCCTGTTCCACAAGTATCTGAACTTGTTACAGAATGACAGAATGGTTTGGGTTGGAAGGGACTTTAAAGCTCATCTGGTTCCAACCCCCCTTCCATGGGCAGGGACACCTCCCACTAGACCAGGTTGTTCTACAGCTCTGACAGAAAGCTGTCACGCAGGGTCCTGATTCTTAACTTCTGCCAGGCTGGAGCCTTCGAAAGCTTCCTGATACAGTAAATCAAGCTGGGCTTTCCCTTGTAAAAGTATAAAACACTTTGAACTTAAAGCATATTAATGAATCGGGACTTGTTTCTTGTGTGAAGCTGCCACTGAAATCAGCAAAAGCTTGGAAAATAATACTGTTGAAAACTGTTTGCAGGGTGCAATCGCCAGCTCTAACTTACTGCTGCTCCGAGGTGCTCTCTTTGTTCTTGCAATTCCAGACAAAAAAAAAGAAAAAAAGATCCTGGCAGGCTCTTGGCAGGCGTAGTTGCTTCGCAGCCATAGCAGTGCCAGGTGCTGGGAGAAGAGCAGGCAGAAGAACAGGCAAAATGGTCCCCATTGCGTTTGTAACCATGTGGGCCGGTCTGTAGGGACCCGTGGACGCTTTGCTGAGGACCTTTGGCTCTTGGGGTGGCTTGAGCCGTTGGTCAACAGGTTGCTTTTGAGCAGCACAACGTTAAGTGGAGACGTGGTGTAGTCAGTGTGACAGCGGTGTTTCGGTGGGCACAGCTGGAACAGTTGGGTATTCCTTTAATAATCGTAACCTGTTGGCTTTGTTCTAGAAACGTCCTTGTGTATGTTGATTTAAACTTGGCACGTAGATATAAAAATTAGACAACTTGTATTTTGGTTTCGCTTCTTGTGTAGCTCTTCTATCTTCCTGCCAAGAAGAATGTCGACTCCATTTTAGAGGATTATGCAAACTACAAGAAGTCACGAGGAAATACTGATAACAAGTAAGTAGTGGCCCTTTCAGACCTTAAACGCTCCTTTTGCTGTTGTTGTTGGACTTGTATTTAATGGAAACCTTAGTGAGGTTGTTGAACGTGCCCCAGCCCTACGTCCAGCTTCATGTTCCAGGACCAAGGTGACGGAGGAGTTTGGGAATCTTTGAGGAGGCAGGTTCAAGAATGCAGCGCTGCTTACCGGTTGCAATTCCAGACTTCCGGGTGTTATTGCTGCTTTCCCTAGGCCTTTTCCTCAAGGAAGCTGATAGAAGCCAAGTGAAGTTCTCCACCCCTTCATTCCATCTCAGCTGAGTGTATCAGTTTGGTGGCACTTGCTCTGTGTGAGCTGAACAGACTGTTGGAGGAGCTGCCTCACAGATGAGCAAAGTGTTCCTCTACAGGTGGACTCCATCAGGAGGGAGAGGGGTGGGGGATAGGGAGGTAGATGAGGGCTTTTAAAGGAATCAGATGGGCAAAGCTAATTACTTTGAGGTGATAGCGTTGAAGATTCTTATTTAATTACCCCAGGAGTCCAGCCCTGACAACAAACAAGGTGTGTTCTCAAACACAACTTTCCTGTTCTAAAGGGGGAGAAACTAGAAATGTGAAGTTATTTTCTTCCATTCAAGAGGAAGCGCGTTGTGCCTCGTCAGGGTGTTTTAACATTCTTTTACGTAACTTGTCCTAATGTTTGTTCTAAATTTGTTTGCAGGGTGGAGTGAGGGTTGTACTTCTCAGATGTGCAGTGTCACTAATTCCTACGCAGTTACTCTTCAGTTAGTTGTGAAGTTGGAGGCCTGCAGGAGTTGGAGAGGCCTGGTTAGAAAGGGTTGGTCACCTCAAGCATTGGGTGGCCATGCCCTGCTCTTCAGCAGGAGATCAGTCTGAGCACTTGTATTGTGCTATCATAGAATGGTTCAGGCTGGAAGGGACCTCCAGAGGTCGCCTAGTCCAACCTCCCTACACAAGCAGGGACATCTACCTAGCCCAGGTTGCTCAGAGCCTCATCGAGCCTGACCTTGAATGACTCCAGGGATGGGGCCTCCACCACCTCTCTGGGCAGCCCGTTCCAGTGCTCTATGACCCCATGTTAAAGAACTTTTTTCTAGTATCCAACCTAAATCTATCTTCCTAGCTTAAAACCATTACTCCTTGTCCTATCACTGAACCTAAAAGGAACACCTAAACTGGTGTGAGCTGGGATTAACTTGGGTTGAAAACAGAAGAGCTGGTAAGTGTCCTTGTAAATACTGGTGCTGTGGAAGGACTGCTCTAAGAGCTAGTTGCGAGTGGATGACGAGGAGCAAGGCTTCTTGGCTGGCCTAAATTCTAACCAAGATCAGAACATTCCATTTTTAAAGGTCTTGAAAGGCATCACTCCCTGTGGTTGTACACCTTAAGGTCTCCAGACAAATTTCCTTGAAAACTCTGAGGGCTTGTAAAAGGTCTTTGCGATTTTGATGGACACCCCAAGCCGAGTCTCATCTTGTGTCCATCCAGTCACTGGAACTCGCAGTGTTTTCTCTGCTCCCCAGGGAGTACGCAGTCAATGAAGTTGTGGCTGGAATTAAAGAGTACTTCAACGTCATGCTGGGAACTCAACTGCTGTACAAGTTTGAGAGGCCCCAGTACGCTGAAATCTTAGCAGATCACCCAGATGCTCCAATGTCTCAAGTCTATGGTGCCCCACACCTGCTGAGGCTGTTTGGTGAGTATGGCCTCCAGAGATGGAGGAGGAGCCGTTACAAGTATTCAAATGCTCCCTTGCCTGTCTCAAGTCCTCGTGGGTGTCAGCTGTGGAGGCTGGACAAGCAAACTAGGAAGCACATGGCTTCATTCTTTCCTCACCCCACGTACCTAAAATGTTCGGAGCCACTCAGGGATTTAGAATGGAGATGGATTTTCAACGGCCCAGTCATTTTGGGTGGGCTTGTTAATGTTGGAGTAAATTCCTGGGCTGCTTTATGTGCTACTGTGAGGTTTGGGACTGTACTTAAACAAGGGCTTTAACAAGTGTTTGTAACTGACAAGTGCCACTTCTTCTGAAACAGTGCGAATTGGAGCCATGCTTGCTTACACTCCTCTTGATGAGAAGAGCCTGGCTTTGCTGTTAAACTACTTGCATGACTTCCTAAAGTAAGTACTTCTGTGTCTTTGAAGAGGTTCAGTAAGCACAGACAACTGAAAACAGGCCACGTCATGGAATCACAGAATGGGTTGAGTTGGAAGGGACCTCCAAGGTCATCTCATTCCAGCCCCCGTGCCGTGGCAGGGCCACCTCCCACTAGAGCGGGTTGCTCAAGGCTCCCGTTCATCACGGTTCTTCACCGTGAACAATTGCCGTGTAACACACATGGTGTGAATTCCCTTGGGCCTGCCTGCTGTGTTCTCTGAAGATCGTGGTGAAGCTTCCCCAGGCTCTGCTGTGCCCTGACACGAGTCAGACTGGCTCAGCCTCCTCTCCGGTTACACCGAGATTGCTCCTAGACGGGTGTTTACATATCTATTTAAACTGTCCGAGTCTGGTACTTTGTTTCAAAATAAATGTTGAAGGGTTTATTTGTAGTTGCTATAAAAAGCAGATGACCATTACAGCAAACTATTCAATTACACAACAGTTACTCAACAACAACTGGGCAAGTGTTAGAAAGCGGTGGACCTTGGTGGTGGTGTTTCTGGGGCAGGCTGTCACGGGAGCTTCGGCGCGCGCCGTACCCTGTGGTGCTGTCCGTGTCTTATGTTCAGGATTAAAACCTCCACCCGAAAAAATACAAGGTTTTAATGCAAAATGTTTCTAAAATAAATAATCGGACATTTGATTTTGGACAGTCCCTCGCTGCTGTGAGGAGCTATGGAGTCACTTGCTGCTTAGTTCACCTCCAAATATTTTTAGAATCTCCTGGAAGCAGAATTAAACTGGAGTTTGGTCCCTGAGGTGTGGTACCCGTGCTCCCCCATGTAGATACGAGCGTGATTCAGCTTCCACACACCTGTAACGTGATGTTACTGCTCCTGCGGTTTCTTCACACGTACGTGCAGGGCTGGGTGGGTGGCGCGGAGCTNGTCTCCAGAGAAGGAGACTCCACAACCTCTCTGGGGAGCCCGTTCCAGTGCTCTGGAACCCTCACAGTCAAGAAGTTCCTCCTCATGGTGAGGTGGAACTTCCTGTGCTCCTGCTTGCATCCGTTGCCCCTTGTCCTATCATGAAAAGAGGTTGCCCCTTTCTTCTGGACCCCCAGCCCTCATCTATTGATCCCCATTCATTAGATCCCCTCTCAGGCTTCTCTCCTCCAGACTAACCAGCCCCAGGTCTCAACCTTTCCTCCTCAGGCAGCTGTTCCAGTCCCCTAATCCCCTGAGCTCACGGCCTCGCACGGCTCTGCTCTCGCTGTACCTGCTATCCTCTCGGTCAGCTTTCCTACAGCAGTAAACTTCTGGTTTTGGTTGTCTTGGAGAAGGGAGATGTTCTGCATGTTTTCATACAAGGCTTTAGCGGCCTACTGGTTGTGTTTGGAAATTCTGGTTTGTCGTTAATCAGGGTAACAAAGTGTTGGGCTGTTCCATGAGTAAATACTAGCTTTTACCTCGGGAAGCTGCAAGAAAACCCTCAGCAGGTCCATAGAATCATAGAATGCCAGGTTGGAAGGGACTTCAGGGCTCATCTGGTCCAACGATATAGCTTACATGAGATGGGCCAGCACCCTGTCAAGCTGAGTCTTAAAACTGTTCAGTGGAGGGGAATCCACCCTTCCCTTGGGAGTCTATTCCAATGTTTTAATTCTTCTTGTGAAGAACCTTCCTCTGGACTCCAATCGGAATTTCCCCAGGAGCAACTTGCATCCATTCGCCCTTGTTTTTTCCATGGGACTCCTTGTAAAAAGGGACTCCCCTTGCCCTTGGTAGCCACCCTTCACGTAGTGGTACATGGTGATAAGGTCTCCCCTAAGCCACCTCTTCTCAAGGCTGAACAAGCCCAGATTTCTCAGCCTTTCTTCATATGGTCCAGGACACTCTGCTGCAGAGCTGGAGATGGATCAGCCTGGTCTCCAGGGCAGACGCGCCTTGGGATAGTCCCAGAGCCTTGAGCTGGCCATGGTCTCTTGGATCAGCGTGAAGCAAAGGCAAGAGCTGAAGAGCTTTCAGCTGTAGGGGTGGGAACATGAATCCAGTGCGTTGACCTGAAATCCCCGAAGCCATCCTGAGAAGTGATGGCTCCTAACACTTCTTTTCTGCTGCTGCGCTTAGCTGAGCATCGCTCGTTCTGCTCTGACCATCGTCTGCTTGGCCATTTATGTTCTATATTTGTGCAGAATGAGCTTCATGGTGTCCTCTCCCTTGTCCCTGCCCCTCTGAGTACCATCAGCAGTAACTCAGTCCTTGGTACAGCACCTGACTGAACTTCATCCCGCTCATCTGAACCTCCCTGTGCTTGCTTGAAGCTGGCGTTGCTTGGAAACTTGTTTTGAATTGATTTTTTCTTTTTTTGGCTGTCAAACCTTTAATCACTTTCTGCAACCGGCTTTTTGGTAGATAGATGTTGGTTTTCTACTCTTGAGATCATGTTTGATGGTCTCAAACATCTAATGACTCACCCACGTGATGCTAAACAACAGAGACTTTGGCGGTGCTGGGTCAACAGTTGGACTCGATCCTCAAGGTCTCGTCCAACCCAAACGCTTTGATGGTTCTAAGAAGGTAATTTGATTTTTTGGGGGTTCTTTTTCATAGGTATTTAGCCAAGAATTCCTCCGCGTTGTTCAGCGCCAGCGACTACGAAGTAGCCCCTCCCGAGTATCATCGGAAAGCGGTATGATGCGGTCGTCGGACCCGTGCCACGCTCTTCCACTTCTACACCTCCTCCTTCACCTCTCTTGCACCGATAACGTAAACGTGACGTGAATAAAGTTGTGTGTTGAAAATGGACCCGGCATCTGTAAGTCCCGAAGATTTCTTCTCCCGAGATGGGGGTTTAACGGGAACTCTTTGGTGTTTCTGCCTTGCTACTGTGGCTTGCATCCGTGGAATGTAAAGAGTCGCGTCGTGGTGTCTCGCTGTCCGGGCGTGTCGGTGCTCGTGGGGCCGTGTGGACGTGAGGGTTCTCTTCACTAACCTGCTTTCTCGTGTAGAGCTGCCCCAGCGCCGGCTCGGGGCCCCCGGCCGCGGTCTCCTGGTGTTGGTGCTATTGACTTCGTCCGACTTTCAAACCCAGCTACTTTTCTCGGTGTTGGAAGTAAACGTGTGGTCCGTAAATGTGTTGCTTTCATCTAGATAGCTGAAGGACTGTGACTTTTTTTTTTTAAAATACATATTCTGACAGTAGGAAGAGGTGTCGTCCTGTCGTAGTGTCTCGGAAATGTTGCTCTTTCCCAGAGCTCTTTTACGAATCTTCAAATAAACTTTTTTTTTTTAATTTCAGATGTTGTTCCTAACGTTTTGTATTCGTATCAGGCGCTGCCTTCTGCCAGGGTCGAGTGTGATCTCAGTGTGTCACGTGCAGTGTAAAGCTCTGCAGTGTGAACCCGGAGGTTAACTTGGAATTCTGAGGACTGTCACAGCCCACGCGTCCGGCTCCAGCGGGGGAAGCGGATCCTTTTTCTCTGGGATCATGATTTAGTCCGTGAGTAGTGGAAACACGGCTTCACTACACCCGCAGAATTCCTACAAGGCTTGATCCTAAAAGCCTGAACCCTGAGGGCACACCGTCTGGCGTCGGTCAATCGCCTTCCTGTTCTCGTTCCATGATTCTTTTTTGGTGTAGTAGCAGGTGAAGCGGTGGAGGTGAGGAGTGCTGTGATTGCCCCGCCCAGGCTGCTGCTTTGAATGGCAGAATCTCAGAGTGGGTTGGGTTGGAAGGGATCTCCAAGATCATCTCGTTCCAACCCCCTGCCATGGCAGGGACACCTCCCACCAGACCAGGTTGCTCAAAGCTCCATCCAACCTGGCCTTGAACACCTCCAGGGATGGAGCATCCACAGCTTCCCTGGGCAACCTGGGCCAGGGTCTCAGCACCTCAGAGTGAAAGATTTCTTCCTCATTTCCAATCTAAATCTCCCCTTTTCCAGTTTGAACCCATCACCCCTCGTCCTATCACTACAAGCCTTTGCAAAAAGTCCCTCCCCAGCTTTCTTGTAGGCCCGCTTCAGATACTGCAAGGCCGTGCTTTTACTGGGAAGATCCCTCATGGAATTGCTCCGGGCTGCACAGCCCCTGCCCCTTGCTGTTGTGCACGCCTGTGTCCTGCCTGGCTTTCGTTCCTTGTCCTGCTTCCCCGTGTATTTCCCAAGGCAGCTTGTCTGAAGGTAGGACCTCGCTATTCCAGCTGAACTCCGGCAGCCATCTCCTGTCCAGCTCTTCTGTCTCCTTCTGCCCTCAGGCCCATTAAACTCTTCTGTAACGGCTCATTTGGGTCAATTTTGTAGTAACTCCTTTGTCTGGGAACTGTCCCTGCATGCTCCATCGCTCGGGAGAAATTCCCCAGCCCAGGAACAAGGGATGTCAGACACCAGGTTTGCTTCGCTTGCCCCGTGCGCCTTCCCCTGACTCTGTGTCCGTGGGGCAGGAGCTGGAGTTCACTTTGGCTTCATCTGCTGTGGACAGCGAAGGGTTAAGCTCCACCTCGCTGGGTTCTGCTGCGGTTTCATGAGGTTTTTGGTCACAGGGCTTGGCCGTGGTCTAAGGAGCGGCTCTTTCTAGGCAGAAGACCAGGTTTTAATCACAGATGTTATTGCAGGAAGCCACCCGCTCTGGGGACGTGAGGAGCTGCTGGGCCAAAGGGCTGGGCTGGTGGGTGTGAACCTGCCCAGAGCACCTCCTGGTGCGTAAAGGTGGGAACGGGCCAGCCTGAGCTGGCTCCCATTCTTGGTGGTTGTCTCCTGAGGTTGACCTGGACAAGAATCCATCTGGGTTGTCCCCCGCCCTCTCCCCTGCCCGTCTGTACCGCTGCACAAACGCTCTGCGTGGGTTCTGTTTTGGACAGGGCGGTGCTGGGTGAGGGGTGGTCTCCTGGAGCACAAGGATGGTAAGAAGCAGCAGGGATCTCTTCTTCCGTGGGGAAGAACAACAGGGAGCAATGGTATGAGTGGATGTTGCCATGGAAACCGAGGCCCTGCTGAGGAGCAGCTGAGGAGCTTTCCTACCGAGGCATCCAGAGTAGCGAAGGGGCACCTGGCTTCCCTTGCCCAGCTCCAGCCCGGGCGGGTGGGAGGAGAAGCCCTGGAGCCCCTCATCAGCTTCTGGGGGCAATTCATGCTGAGCTTGGAGTTAAAGCTCTGCTCAAGTACAGGCTCTGTCACAGTGACAGGTCACAACGTGTGCTTGTGCCTTCTCAAATAAAACCACCCTCGGCCCCACCTGCTGTGGGTGCCAAGGCACAGCCCCTCAGCTCTGGGTCACACCACCGGTGGGGACTCATCTCCCTCAAGAGCTGAGAGTCTTTTGAGCTAGATACAGGAAGGGGTGAGCGGGTGGAGCTGTGCCAGCATCAGCGTCTGCTTTGTGTGTCCCTGGAGCCCTCCGGCTGATGCAGACCCCGGGGAGGCCAGATGTGCTCGTGGGGCCAGAGCTTTGTGTTCCTGGAGCCTCACACAGGGTAGAACCGCTGGAGAAGCTGAGGCAGCGTCTGTAGAGAAGGAAATTCAATGTTTTCAGCTGCTGGAGCCCCAGCTGGGTGGCCTGAAAGTTTATCAGTGCTTCTCAAGAGCTACAGGGCGGGGGCAAGAGGCTGGGGCCAGACTCTTGTCAGTGGTGCCAGTGACAGGACAAGGGGCAACGGGCACCAACTGGAACCCAGGAGGTTCCATGTGAGCAGGAGGAGAAGCTTGTTTGGTGTGAGGGTGTGGGAGCCTGGCCCAGGCTGCCCAGAGAGGTTGTGGAGTCTCCTTCTCTGGAGAGATTCCAAAGGTGCCTGGACACGATCCTGGGCCCCCTGCTCTGGGTGAGCTGCTGGAGCAGGGGGGTGGATGAGATGATCTCCAGAGGTCCCTTCCAACCCCACCACGCTGGGGTTCTGTGACGGGAGGCTTTTGGCAGTGGGGCACCAGGAGCTCCGTGCCAGCCCCTGCCTCCCTCCTGGCACGGGGCACCGAGTGACCGAGCCTGGGGGAGCTTTGCTGGCCAACCTCACTCCTGCAGAAGATGCATTTACGCATGGAACGTTATTTTCCGTAGGAGGTTGTTGATGAGCAGCGATGCTTGACTGTGGCTCTCGGGATGACCCCGGCTCGGTGCCTGGAAGCTGGCGCTTCAGCTGAGCCTCCTGCCCCACGCCTTGTTTCACCTTCTTCCTTCCTTTGCTCCAATCCGAGGGTGATTTCCTGCGCCGTGGGACGCTGAGGTGCCCGTGTTGCCTCCATGGGAGAGATAAGGAGCTTACACCAGGGAGTAAAGAGCGAATTGGTGCCCCCGCGCGGGGCTTGAGCCAAAGTCCATTAAGCCCACGTGTGGCTCCCTATTAACTGTGAGAGGCTTTTGCGGGCCAGGCTCTACCCGCGCCCTAATGCCACACGGGAGGGATTATGGTGAAGCCGTGCTCTGCTCGCTCCCGTTAATTAGTAACACAGTGGAATTGCAACAGAGGATGGAATTAGTAACTCGGGCAACGGAGCTGGGGAAGGGTCTAGAGCAGGAGTGTGGTGAGGAGCAGCTGAGGGAGCTGGGGGTGTTGAGCCTGGAGCAAAGGAGGCTCAGGGGAGACCTTCTGGCTCTGCACAACTCCCTGACAGGAGGTTGGAGCCAGGTGGGGTCGGGCTCTTCTCCCAAGGAACAAGTGACAGGACAAGAGGAAACGGCCTCAAGTTGCAGCAGGGGAGGTTGAGGTTGGAGCTGAGGAAGAATTTCTTGGTGGGAAGGGCTGTGAAGGGCTGTGCCAGGCTGGGCAGGGCAGTGGTGGAGTCCCCATCCCTGGAGGGGTTTCCAAGCCGTGGAGATGTGGTGCTGATGGTTCAGTGGTGCCCTGGCAGTGCTGGGTTGGTGGTTGGACAGCTTCACCTCACCCTTGAGTCCCACCAGCTGCTCAGTGGGCCTGAGAGCACCCACTGGCACCACGGGTGCGTGGAGAGTGGGAGTCCCACGGGAGCTCCACAGCCCTGTGCAGACACCCGTCCTTCTCAGGAGGCTGAGGAGCTCCCAGCGCGGCGAGGCTTGTGTGGAACTCCCAGCTCAGACACTGCTCGTCACCTTTAATTTGCACTGAAGAGTCACTAAATCCAGAAGCGAAGGCCGCTTGCTAATTAGTTGATTCTTCAAAGCAGTCTTTCAGGAGCAACTGAGTCCCCTGGGAAGCGCTTCCTTCTGGCACGGCAGAGGGATGGCGTTGCTTCATTCGGTCAGCGAAGGGAGCTGGAAAAACCAAACTGGCTCAGGAATTCCTTCCTTCACGTCTCCTGGAGACTGCGGAGATCACAGCCTGGGTGTCACGGGCTGGAAGCGGTGGCCCAGACCAACCCTCCTTCCCCTGGTGCTTTCCTTCAGCAATAAGCAGCCTCCTACATCCCCGGGCGGGAATCCTGGTGGTGCTGGACCAGCAGAGAGGCCCAGATGTTTGTCCTCTGTGCAGCCTCTGCTTGTCCCGTGGGATGCAGAAGCTCGTCCCTGTTTAAGGCGGGCGCAGGGAGCTCTGGGCGCAGCCCGCAGCCCTGCCCAGCTCCCCGGAGGCGCTCGGTCGCCCAGCCCGGCTTGTGCCGGTGCCTGGACATGCCCGCGCATTCCTCTCCGTAAAGCCTGTTTGCCTCGTGACGCTGCCCACAGCTTTCGTGTGGGCAGGAGGAGGGTTTGTGCCAGGCACGCTGCCCTCCACGCTCTGTCACGGACCATTTTCCACCTGGATTTCGGGCGCTGGATGCAGCCGCTGGCCCCAGGAAGGAGGGAGCTGTCCCCGGGCGGGTGGCCGAGGTGCTCGCCGGGGTGTGCCGGGGCTAGGGCCACCCAAACCCGCGGGGCTTGGGGCCAGTTCCTTGTAGGAAGCCAGGGTGTGGGGAAGGGGCCGCCCTCCCTCTGCCCGGGGGTTTTAGAGCCGTAGCTGGTGAACATGGACCTGGCTGAGGAAGTCTTGAGTCCCTCAGCAGCAAAACGAGACGATGCTTAAAAGACAGAGACCACCCGAGGTGCTGGTGTGCCCTCGAAACCGCCTGTGCCATTTCAGAGTCATGGAGTCAGACTGGGTTGGGTGGGAAGGGACTTTTAGAGGTCATCGAGTCTAACCCCCTGCAGGGAGCAGGGACATCTGCAACTAGAGCAGGTTGCTCAGAGCCCCGGCCAACCTCACCTGCAATGGTGCCAGGGATGGGGCAGCCACCACCTCTCTGGGACACCTGGGACAGGCTCTCACCACCCTCAGTGTCCAAAATCTCTCCCTTCTCTCTAGTCTCAATCTCCCTCTTTTAGCTTCAAACCATCGCCCCTTGTCCTGTCCCAGCAGACTCTGCCATAGCTATAGACCTGCTTTGTTGGTCCCTCACCCGGGTGGGCTTGGCTGGGGACAATGGCTCCCTGTGCCCAACCTGCCCGCTCCCAACCTTCTGTGGTGACTCCAGAGGGAGAAGCTGCGCGGGTGGTGGCAGGATGTGTCCCTATGGGGCTGTGTCTGTGCCCCAGGAGGGCTGGGAAAGGTGCTGGCCACGGGGCTGTGGGGTGATGGAGCATCCCTGCCCAGACGCCGTGCAGGACGCTCCTTCCAGCCAGCATAGGGCTCCCCAGGAGCGATGCCTTGGGCAACCACAGCTTTGGGTCCCTGCCTTCTCCATCTTGTTCTGCTCCTGGCTGGAAACGTGTCTGGGAGGACTGGGGGCAGCAGGCAGGGAAGAGGCGGGTTCATTATGGGCCTCCCCGGGGCTGGCTGAGCTGCTGACATAAAAGCCGGGGCTGATGTTACCCTGAGAGCCCGCAGCTGCCTGTGCCCCACGTCAGACCCTCAGCAGATCGAGGACGTGGAGGGGAGGCTGGAGGAGCTCGCTGGAAGGCTGCTCATGGATGAAAATCTCTCCGCAACATCTCAGGTGGTTTGTGCCCCCGGCTGAACAACACCAGAAGGACATGGGAGAGGAGCTCCTGCAGGGTGGGGCGGAGGCTGGTGGTGACCTGGTCCTGGGGGAGGGCAGAGGGGCACGGTGGGGATGGACCTGCTGCCAGAGTGTGCTCTGGGAGCAAAAATTCCAGCCGGTGCCTGAGCGGGGCCGGTTCCTGGCAGAGCTGCTGGCTGATGTGTTCAGAATATTTCTCCTGTTGTTGCGTTTCTTACTCCGGGGCGTTGTTATGGTCGCTGTTGAGCCCACGGCCATTTGGGCTGCAGCACGGTCAATGTGGGGGCCTCTTCAGTCCCACCCGGGGAGCTGGGCCCCCGGGTCATAAATCCCTCTTGTTTGTACAGAAAGGGGAAGCCGCGTTTCCACTCTCCACCCAATTAAAAAACAAAAGCCGTGATTGCAGCAGCGGGAGCGTCCGGCTGATAACGCAGCTCTGCGGCCACGGAGCCAGCGCGCAGCGGGTGCCGCCGGGCTGGTCTCCACCTTGGAATCATGGAACGGGTTGGGTGGGAAGGGGTCTTTCATGTCATAGAGTCCAACCCCCCTGCAGGGAGCAGGGACATCTGCAACCAGAGCAGGTTGCTCAGAGCCCCGGCCAACCTCACCTGCAATGGTGCCAGGGATGGGGCAGCCACCACCTCTCTGGGCAGCCTGGGACAGGCTCTCACCACCCTCAGTGTATAAAATTTCTTCTTTCTCTCTAGTCTCAATCTCCCTCTTTTAGTTTCAAACCATCACCCCTTGTCCTGTCCCAACAGGCCCCGCTCAAAAGTCCCTCCCCATCTTTCTTGTAGCCACCTTGAAGTCCTGGAAGGCCACCAGAAGGTCTCTGTGGAGCCTTCTCCTCTCCAGGCTGAACAAGCCCAGCTCCCTCAGCCTTTCCTCACAGGTCACCTCCCTGTGCAGCAGCTTCCTCAGCTGCCGAGCCCTGTTCCCTTCCCACACTGACGATGCTCGATGCCTAGGGGACAAGTCGATCCTTCACTCGCAGGTCCTGTTCACCTGCAGGGCAGGTTCCTGACACTCGGCTGCCCAGCGTGGCTGCTCCGTTGCCTGTGGACATCTGAGGGACCGCAGGACAGGAGAGCTGCCCAGCAGAGACCGCGCTGGGCTGAGCTTCAAGGCATGTCCACTTTTCCCTGTACATCCCCTGGATTTGCCTTAAGTACATCAGGGATGGCTTTGACCCCTGGGGACCCCAAGAGGGAGGAACGCCGGAGCTGCTCCGCGGAGCTCCTGCCGGCAGCCCTTGCCCGTTCTGACGTCCTGGTCTTGCCACCAGCCCAGCCCAGCACTGGTATCTCCACCGCACCCAAACCAGCGTGACGGGGCTGCCCTGACCCACGCGAACCTCCAAGCCTCCACTTGAACCCGGCTGCAGATGGAGGTGATGATCCTCCTCCCAAGGTGGATAATTACTTGCCTGGGCCTTCCTTGCGTGCTTCTCGGTCCATCACCCTCAGCAATTAGCCCTTGGGAGCGGCTGGGGAGTTGTTTCTCCTGCTCATTCCTCCTCGTGGGAGTTTCACATCAGAAGCTCTTCCCCGTAATTTGCTCTGCTGTGTCTCTTGGCCCCAGCTGAACCCGCGCGGCGGCCGAGCCTCGCCTGCCCGCACATCCAGGCGGATAAAATGCTGGTCCTGCCGTAAAGCCAACACCCGCGCTGGGGTAGGGAGCTGCTGTCCAGAAGTGGCTCTTCTCATCTTCGTGCAGCAGAGGTTCCTCCCGTGCCCAGATGGTGCCTTCAAACAGATGCAGTTACACGTGCTGGTGTTACTTTATTTCAGTCCTGGGAGCATTAATGAGCATAATGTCACAAAGTGCTTGTGATTATTTTTTGTTCAAATGAAGGAAAACCCAAGCACCAATAATCCCACGTTGGTGCCTGAGACACTGCTCTGAGCATCTGAGGAGATGGTGTTCAGCCTGGAGAAGAGAAGGCTCCAGGGAGACCTTCTGGTGGCCTTTCAGTGCTTCAAGGGGCCTCCAAGAAAGACAGGGACAGTCTTTTGAGCAGGGCCTGTTGGCACAGGACCAGGGGGGATGGTTTGGAACTAAAAGAGGGAGATTTAGACTAGAGAGAAGGAAGAGATTGTTGCTGCTGAGGGTGGTGAGAGCCTGTCCCAGGTTGCCCAGAGAGGTGGTGGCTGCCCCATCCCTGGCACCATTGCAGGTGAGGTTGGCCAGGGCTCTGAGCAACCTGCTCTGGTTGCAGATGTCCCTGCTCCCTGCAGGGGGGTTGGATGAGATGGCTTCTAAAGGTCCCTTCCCACCCAACCCATTCCATGATTCTATGGAATCACACCTGCGAGAGGAGCAAGTGAAGCCAAGGCTGGCAGAGGTCAGAGGAGGTGGAGCTGGTGCTGGAAGGAGACCATGCTGTACGACAGAGACCTCACGTCTGGCCGCTGAGGTTCTGCAGTCATGGGGAGCTGCCAGTGGAGGGCTTGGGGACCCTCTCGCCTCTGCTCAGCCACGCTCAGCTCCAGCATCTCCCACGGCCCAGCGCTGCCGCGGTGCCATGGGCAGCGGCGAAGGCTGCGGGAGCGCCGGGGCCAGGCGGGGAGCACGGCGGGTCTGCCTGGCAGAGCTGGCGTTGGACTGAGGTGGCCAAAACCATCAGTGGTCAACCTTCCTCTGGACACCTCCGTGTGATGCCCCAGCACCTCCCTTCCCTCCAGAGCTGGGGGCTGCTCTGGGGCGTGCCCGGTCCCGCCAGGAGCCGTGTTCGTGCCGCGCTGCCCACGCCACGTAACCAACCACCGCAGGGGCTTCTGAGCAGGCTGGAGCGATGGGGCGAGGACGTCGCATCCCTTGGCATGTTGCTACTTTTACCGTGGTGAAAGATCGTGTCTGTAACCTGCTCTAATTTTAGGCCGCGGTAAATCCGCACGGAATTCCCAGCGCGGGGGAACGAGTGAGCGCAGGTGTAAAATTAGATGTTGTATTTAGGGGCCGGCGGTTACCAGTGCTCGTTCGTGTCCACGCTCCTGCCTCCTACCAATGGCCAACCGCCCTTCTCCCACCCCAGGATTAGCCCAAAATCCAAATCTTGCCTTCCAGGCGGGGGTTTAGAGGGAAGGGGCCACTGCTGCGTGTAGGGACTGATCCCCGTTCGGATTGGTTAAACACAGCAGCCTGCTCCTCTCAGCCCTGGGCCAGCAGGAGCATGACCAGCACGAGCAGCTGGTCTCTGCCACAGCTGGAGAAAAGATTATGTGCAGGAACTGCCGTGGAAATGTTGATCAGCCCAAATTCCATCAACAGGAATGCTAAAGACAGGGGAGGAAAGTGCTCGGGTTAGGGTGGCTCAGCAACAGGCTTCTCCTCCCCAGTGCTTGGGTCTCGTGCTCCAGGATTTCAGCATTTATTTAAAACACGAGTGATTTTCTTTCCCTCCTAAGCTCGAACAAGAGAAATGATATATATTAAATTACAGAGCAGCTGTAAGTCAGCGCGTGGTGTGTGTGGGCAGCCTGGGACGCTCTTCTGAGGACACATTAAAGCGGCAGCTTATTAAGTGTCAGCATAAACGTCCCTGCTAAGGTCTGAGCAGGACTCGGCGCCAGAGACGGGACTCACCGAGAGGCAGGCGACTGGATGGGTCTGCGGGAGAGCGGTCAGCCTGGCTGCCTGGTGGGACTCCGAGAGGACATTCGGCATTAATCCAGCCCTGAATGTGCAACCAGGACACAAATGTTAGCGAGGTTTCTGCAAGGTCCTGCCCCTGGGTCGGGGCAACCCCCGGTACCGGCACAGGCTGGGGGTGAAGGGTGGAGAGAGCCCTGGGAGAAGGACCTGGGGGTGCTGGGGGTGAGGAGCTGGAGCTGAGCCGGCCCCGTGCGCTCGCAGCCCAGCAGCCAACGTCCTCCTGGGCTGCATCCCCAGCAGCGTGGGCAGCAGGGCAGGGAGGGGATCCTGCCCCTCTGCTGCGCTCTGGGAGACCCCCCTGCAGTGCTGGGGCAGCTCTGGAGTCCTCAGCACAGCAGAGACATGGACCTGCTGGAGCGGGGCCACAGGAGGCCCCAGCAATGATGGGAGGGNACAAGGGGTGATGGTTTGAACCTGAAAGAGAGGAGATTCAGATTATAAATTAGGAGGAAATCCTTCAGTCTGAGGGTGGTGAGCCCCTGTCCCAGGCTGCCCAGAGAGGTGGTGGCTGCCCCATCCCTGGCACCATTGCAGGTGAGGTTGGCCGGGGCTCTGAGCAACCTGCTCTAGTTGCAGATGTCCCTGCTCACTGCAGGCGTTTGGACTAGAGGAACTTTAAGGTCCCTTATAACTTCAAACATTCTATAATTTCCTGATGCAAGTGTCAATGCCAGGAGTTTTTGGTGTGTCTTTTGCACCCACTTCTGTTTCTAATTCAGGCCACACATCATTCCTCACACCCTCGGCACGGCCACAGCGCGTGTTGCACGGAGTTCAGTCGCAGCTTTCCGGGGTGAAGGCTGTGCTCGGTGTGTGACACGCTGCCTTTAGCTCACTTGGAAAAGCAGCTCCCTTCCACTTGCTGGAATGTGCTGCTGCGTTTGGATACATAATTGATCCCACAGATGCTGCGGGCCACGGTGCTAAAAACACAGGTTTGCAGGTTGTCTCTTAGAGCCTCGTCGCAGCAATTTCACTTCTCTGAGAACTTTGCTTTCTCTGAGCAGCAGCGGTGCTTGCGAGGCTGGGAGACCCAACACAAGTTGCCTTCACACGTCTGTCTTCCCTAGCGATATTTCAACGGGATTTTCCTCGCTACTGGAACGAGAGTCTCATGCGGTCATGAAAAATTAGAGCAGTTTTTTTTCCTGCAAGCCCAGGAAAAAACGAGGAGCTGTTCTGAGACTTCATCCACAGCCCGAGCTCCACCCGCTCGTGCTGCCGAGGCAGAGTCCCTTCCTTTGGGCTGTGTTCTTCTCCCGGGGTGTGTTTCATCAGTCACGAATACGCGGGACAGCCTGTTCCGTTGGCTCTCATGGCAGCAGCCCCAGCTTCAACACCTTCTGACCTGACGTGCAGCTTTGGGAAGTCGCGTCCCACCCGCTCCCATCGCTGCCGCGTTGGGGACACACGGGCGGCTCGTCGTGACAGGCGCGGTCTCGCGCGGGGTCCGCTGCGTGTGCGGGGCGGTTCCTGTGGCCGTCAGGCTCCTCTTCTGGAACCGCCGCTGGTAATAAGTGAGAGCAGCCAAGTTGGCAGCGGCGCTTTTGTCAAATTCAGCTCTCGAGAGGCTGGCACAGGCTTTGTTTTTCCCCAAGCTCGGCGCCGCGCCAGGCGGGTTCAAGAGCGCGGTGTGTAAACACTGCCGGCGTGGAGGTTTCCGTCTAAACATGCTTCCTCTCTTCTCCCTTTCTTGGAACCCAGAACAGAATGGGGGTGAAAGGAGTGAAACAAAAGCTTGGGCGCTGGATGGCTTTGGCTGGGAGTTGTTAGAGACGTCCCAGGGCTCGCCTGTTCGTACCGTGTCTCCTCCACATCCCCAGCACAGCAAGATGTGCGGGCAGGTTGTGCACATGTGGCTGGTGCTTCTGGGCAATGGGGAGAAGCAGCTGTAGGAGAAGGTTGGAGTCAAGTTCCTCACTCCCAGAAGGACCTTGAGGGGCTGGAGTGTGTCTAGAGAAGGGCAACGAAGCTGGGGAAGGGTCTAGAGCAGGAGTGTGGTGAGGAGCGGCCGAGGGACCTGGGGGTGTTGAGCCTGGAGCAAAGGAGGCTCAGGGGAGACCTTCTGGCTCTGCACAACTCCCTGACAGGAGGTTGGAGCCAGGTGGGGTCGGGCTCTTCTCCCAAGGAACAAGTGACAGGACAAGAGGAAACGGCCTCAAGTTGCAGCAGGGGAGGTTGAGGTTGGACTTTATGAAAAATCTTTTCACTGAAAGAGTTATTAGGCACTGGCCCAGGCTGGGCAGGGCAGTGGTGGAGTCCCCATCCCTGGATGTGTTTAAAAGCCATGTAGATGTGGTGCTGAGGGACATGGCAGACTGTCATGAGGGAGTGGCAGAGGTTATGGTTGGACTGGATGGTCTTAAAGGCCTTTTTCAACCTAAATGATTCTATGATACAGTCCCCTCCCCAGCTTTCTTAGGGCCTGCTCTAGTTGCAGATGTCCCTGGTCCCTGCTCCCTGCAGGGTGGTTGGATGAGAGGAGCTTTAGAGGTCCCTTCCCACCCAAACCATCCTATGATCTATGACCCTCTGCAAGCAGAAGCGCGGCCTTTGGCACCGTGGCTCTGAAAACCCCTTGGCCGTGGTGAAGTTACTCCCTCCTCCGACCTCACTGTGCAGCTTGGCTCTCGTTCCTTTGTCTCACTGCTAGACGCACGGGCCAACACTGCTTCCATTTCAGGGGAGCTTGCCAGAGATTAATTAGATCCCAGGCCTGCTGGAGGAGTGGCCAGCACCTTTCGTGTGCCATTAACTCAGCACTCATCATGCAGACAGCACGGGAATAAAGACACCCTTTGTGCGCTGCTGCGTGCGAAGGTTTGCCACCGAAGTGAAACATTTGAGCGGACACAGAGTGTGACAGATTCAGAGCGACGTCAGCTGCTTGCTCAGCTCGGATTCTAGCCGTGGTTACCGAAACGGGTGTTTCAGTGGGTGCAGCCCTGCCGTGCTCAGCAGCGCTGTCACCGTCCCCGTGGCCGGCCACCCGCAGCCGCCAGGAGCGAGGACAGCGGCTCCCGTGTACAAGGGACAAGCATCCAACGGGCATCCACCACCCCGCATCAGCGCAGGAGGAGATGCGCCATCAGCGACAGCCGCTGTGCCAAAAGAACCCTGTGGTTTGGAAGATAAGTCTCAGAAAATTAAATACGTGGAGTTGAGGGGGATAAATCTCCAGCGAGAGCTGCGAGTTTCTGTTTGGTGTCTGTTTGCCAGCAGCGGAGTGACCGTATCTAAGCACCCGTGGGTCGTGCTCTGCTGTTTGTGCCCACACAAGGCAAATACAGCCCGTAGCAGATCGGCTCGTTCTGCTCACGAGCTGGGAGAAAGTCTGGTGAGACAAGTGGGGGAACGAGGCTCTAGAAGTCAAGAAGCAGTAACAGCAATGGTGAGAGCCTACTGGAGAACCAACGAGGATATATCCAGCTAACGGGCAGAGAGGGGATGGGAGGTGATGGGATGGGATGGAACAGGCAGAGGCAGGATGTAGTGAGAACTACACGCCAAGAACTGTAGAAGCAGCTTGAATTAAGTTGAAGAGAAAAGTGAGAAGTTCGGAGAAAAAGGCTGTAGAAGATGTGTCCAGAATCAGGGAATAGCTCTGGCACTATGGTTGGAGATGGGCTGGAGCATGGACATCTGTCCAGACAGCGTTGCCATAGAATTATAGAATGATTGGGGTTGGAAGGGACCTTTCAAGGTCATCTAGTCATGCAGTGGTCCCAGTTGGGCTGGTGAGACTTATGGTTGGGGCAAAGGCATGCGTGTGATTACCTGGGGACAGGGAACAGCTCTGGGCCTGGTTGAGCACTCAGAACTGCTCTGACATGGTAGCAAGGAGTTCTTTTTGAAATTGGGCTTTCCCTCGTGCAGGAGTGACTCAGAAGGAGCTCCCTCTAAGCTGCGTAAATCTGGGGGAAGGAGGAGAAAGCTACTGCTGCTAGCTTGGTCCTGAAAGTCAGGTGGCATTCTGTACAGCTGAAACCTGTGGTAATAAAACCTTATGTTTAATGCGACAACTCAGCAGACAATGGCTCAGATTTGAAGAACTCAAACCAGTTCATCTGCGCTGGGTTAGACTAGTGCAGAGGCTGAGCTTTGGGCTTGGATTCCTGAGTGGACGTGACCGCTGCGGGCTCGGGGTTGTGCAGATCCTTACACAAACTCCTTCCTGCAGACTCCCACGGAGGACTTCCTGGTCATTGAGAGCTGGAACGGTCCTGGCTGAATCAGTGACAGGGGTGTCAGCTTCTGCTCTGAGGAGATGCTCCTCTTGGAGTTTCTGGCAGTGCCTCAAAAGCCTGGTGGCATCCGTGTGGACAAAGAAGATAGCTCCTGAGGAGAGAATCTGCCTGAATGCATGGCTCTTTTGGGAGGAGAGCCCCAAAACTGTTAAACAGCATCCAAAGAATGAACAATGTTTCTCTGAAGAGCTCAAATCTGGACTTAATCCCTTTTAGATGAGGTTAGGCTCCTCTGGGGAAGGGTTTCATTTCGGAGCACATTGGTTCTTCCCAGCGACCCTGATGCGCACAAAAGGACAGTACCTACTCAAAGGCACCAGGTATCTCTCCCTCTAACTCGAAGTGTTTGAATACGCGGCTTGCCTGATTAAAAAGCAGTGACATTTACCTCGAGCTCTGCTCGTATCAGAGAGATACAGATCAAATAGCTCCAATTCGGCTGCACTAAGCCAGGTTTTAAGAGTTTAAGCACAATCCACGAGCTGTAATTAAATAGCCTCAAAACTGTGCACGACCTTAAACTTCGCAGCGCTGGGCCATCGTGTGTGACAGGGCTGTGAGTAATGTGATGAAAAGGAGATGTTAAATAGACTTCGGGCTGAACAAAGCTGTGACCAAAACAAGCAAACTGCCAGCCTCAGACATTCCTAACGCAGAAGCAGGGAGTTAATTACATTGTTTTAAATACTGCCTCCACTCTGCTTGTGAGATCCCCTGTGAGTAACCGACTCCTCTATTAAGAGTTTGCAAGGACAGCGCTCGGTTTGCATTTTCCACTCCTGGCAAGCACACACGAGGCTCCTGCCCTCGCCCTCCCACCACCAGATGTATCCTCCCTCCCCAGCCCAGCAGTCCAGAGGGGTCATACAATCATAGAAAGTTTGGGGTTGGAAGGGATCTTTAAAGCTCATCTTGTCCAACCCCCCTGCAGGGAGCAGGGACATCTGCAACTAGAGCAGGTTGCTCAGAGCCCCGGCCAACCTCACCTGCAATGGTGCCAGGGATGGGGCAGCCACCACCTCTCTGGGCAGCCTGGGCCAGGCTCTCACCACCCTCAGCAGCAACAATTTCTCCCTTTTCTCTAGCCTAAATCTCCCTCTTTTAGTTTCAACCATCACACCTTGTCCTGTCCCAACAGGCCCTGCTCAAAAGTCTGTCCCCATCTTTCTTGTAGGACCCTTGAAGTCCTGCAAGGCCACCAGAAGGTCTCTGTGGAGCCTTCTCTTCTCCAGGCTGAACAAGCCCAACTCTCCCAGCCTGGCCTCCCAGCAGAGGGCTTCCACCCTCCCATCATTGCTGGGGCCTCCTGTGGCCCCGCTCCACCAGGTCCATGTCTCTGCTGTGCTG
>VZZY01019604.1:201235-217012 GCA_013400335.1 Eurystomus gularis | reverse complement strand
CTGTGAGAGCTAAGCTGGCTACCTGGAGATGGAGCGGTGGGGCTGAGCTCTGCGGGTGGGCAGCTCCGTGGAGCAGAGAGCTCTGCGGTGGAGGGTGGGCTCGGCTGGGGAGTGCTTGGAGGTAAAGGGTGGGGAGCTGAGATGTGGGGTCTGTGGCCTCCGGAGGCTGGATGGGACTGGGGGGCTGGGGAGCTGTGGGGAGGGGAGTGGATAGGGCCGGGCAGCTGGGCATTGCCGGGGGGAGAGCCCAGGGAGTCCCGGCTCTCTGGGGAGCTGAGGCTTTTCTGGGGGCTGGGAGCGTGGAAGAGCTGGGGGAGGAGGTTCTCTGGGATATGTGGGGAGCGACAGATGGGGTAGACCCTGGCACTCGGTGGAGCTGGGCTTCAGTGGGTTGGGGATCTGCTGGAGGACTGGAGATCCCGTGGTGTTTTGGGTGCAGGGGCCTAAAGAGCCCCCGGGGTGTCTGTGCCTGGGGAGGAGGCACCGCGGAGAGAGGATCTCTGAGCGCTGGTGTGGGGAAAAGCGAGGTGAGAACATGTGCTACGCCTGGCACCCAGCCTCCTGCTCACGCTGCCCTGGGTGACCTGCAGCTCGGAAAACAAGCATGTAAACGCATGTTACCTCTGCCGTCAGTTTTGCTTTCTGGCCTCAGCAGAAATTAACACCTTTTTTTTTTTTTAATCCCATAAGAGCCTTAGGAGCCAGTGCTGAGCTCTGACTGGCACCCTGCCCGGGGGCTTGCCGAGATATGTGTGCATGGCATTGTCAGCGCCTTGTTCAACGTTAGTAATTTCTGTGGCAAAATCTGAGCACTTATCCCTGTGCACAGAAGGAGGATTTCCTCAGAAAGTGGACAAAAAGCTTTCAGAGTGGCTAGTGACCTTACGTGGCTGTGATTTCTGATCATCTGTTCTGGAAATACTGGGCCTGGGGGATTTGCAGCCTCTGGAACTGAGGCACCTTTGTGATGGTGCAATTGTCTGTGTTGTCTTCTTATGGCCTCCAAAGCCTAGGCTAGTGTTAACTGGCTTTAATGGGCTTTTTTTGGTTTTCATTTTCACTTCATTCATCTCTGCAGATGGCTTTTGATGAGAGTGGACTTTGTAACTGAAGAAAGCTCTACTGGGAAGTGGCTTAGTGTGGTAAATCATCTTTAATTGTGACATTCAGTCAGTGCTTCCCTGGGAGTCTGCTGTGACGGCTGCACCCTGAGCTTATTGCTGTCTCCCTGTGCGGATCCTAGAGCTGCAGCTGGCCCCGTGGAATAGCGGGAGAGGGCAGGTTAATGTGATACCCTGACTTTTACCAGTCAGCTTTTAATATATTAGCTATCTTTAAAACGCTCCTGCTCATCTGTCTTGAATCTGAAGTTATCACTTGAAAGGAATAGCTCATTTTAAAGCTATGTTGATATTCAGGTTGTGAACTGCTGACTGAATTCAGCCGACCAAATGACAGCTCCGTGCTGAAGGTTTCACTCTGCAGAGGGGTGATTCAGAAGCCTGTTATGATGATTTGTCATGTGTAGGCCGGCACTGGTTTGTTATTCATTAGTTGTCCTGTACTTTAGAACTGTTTGTTTTTTCAAAGCAAGCCTGCAGTAATTACATTTTGACAAACACTTGCAGCATCCTTATTTGTTTCTGAATAGACATGGAGATTTTCCGCTTCCCACAGGTGAAGGCTCACCAAGCCTTCCTCTCAAAGCAGGTTTGAGCTGTCTTAGTACGTAGAAGAGCAGAAGTTATTCTAAACTACATGAAGGGAAATTACTTTCAGTGAGCTCCTTTAAAAATTCGGGTTTGTCCCCACGATGTACTTATTTTCCCTCTTTGTTATGTGTATTTGCATACGTGATCTCTTCACCAGCTAATCTTACAACTTTATATATGGGAGGGGTGGGATTTCAGCCACACGGGTGGGTGTTGAAGTGAGGCCGAAGCGGGGTGGGGATAAAGCCAGGCCTCTGTTCTCAAGTGCTGGGGAAGTGGGTGGGAATCCTGCCAGCGGGAGCTTTATAGATCCTGCCTGGACCCGGGGTAAAAGAGTTGCCTGTTGGAGAAACTTCATCCCTCTCTCCTGTCCCCACCCCGTGCTATTTCCTGGGGGGTGGAGAGAAACTTAATCCCTTCATCACGCTCTGAAAACCTTCCTCCAGGTGAAGGCACTAGTTACATACCCTCTGACGAGGACCTTTTGGAAGTGGCTTTACTCTGTCTCGTGATAGAGGGAAGCCGTGAAAAGCAGCGGGAAGTAGAAGCGATAGTTGTTTCCAATTCCCCAGTGAGCCAGAATGTTGTCTGAGAGCGGAATGATCTGGTTTTGCCAACTCCAGCTGGCTGGTGGTGCTTGGAAAAAATAATCCGAGCAGCCTGCTCGGTAACTCCAGCGCTCCGAGCCGCGCGACACATGCTTGTCATTTGCAGCAGTGTAGGCTGGAAACTTTACTGTGGAATTCTGTGGAGCACGAAGCCTGGAGGGCACGGTCCTTGCTTTCAGGCAGGGATCAAGCCTCGTTCAGCAACATTTACATGATAGATTTTAATTAATGTAGCCAGCCTTGTTGGGGTGCCCGCAGCGGCGTGCGCTGCGTGTTTCTGACATCCCAAAATACGGGCGGAGGTTACGAGTGTACGCTTGTGGTCGAGTTTGTGTTTAGCAAGTGTGTTCTTCCAGGGAAGTTAGAAATTCTGTCTGCGGCTGTAGGAACAAGAAGCAGCTATGCAATGCTCAGGTGAGAAGGTGGTTGTGGAAAGACTCGTTTATTGTCCTACAAAGTCATTTTTGTTTCAGACCTTTGCTAATCAAGTGTCGCTGGTGAGGTTTTTAACCCTTGGTGGGGGGGAAAAAAAACTCGCGTGCTTATTTCTTCAGCACTTGGGAAATAGCTGTGGAGGTGCTCTGTTAAATTTGAGGCATCATCTTCTTATATCACTTGTTGTCCTTTGTGCCGAGGTCTGGAGTTTAGGGCAGGGGGATTCTGCTTGCTGGGGGCTGGCTGCTCGCTGAAGCACGGGGCTCCTGAGCGCAGCCACAGCTGTGTCACCGAGCAGTGGTGGGTCTGCAGCTCTCGGGAGCTGTTTGCATCCTCAGGTAGGTCATCAAAGATGGAGCTGGTGGGGAGATAGACACGCACGTCAGCAACCAGCAGCGCTGTCTGGAACAGGAATGGGCAGCCGTAAAACCATGCGAAAGCCTCCACCAGCCCTTTCTCTGCTGGGAAAAGCGATGCCGGATATTTTTAATTAAGAGAAACTGAACATTGTCTATAATTAGCAGAAGCCATTGTGCCAGACACAAAGGTTGGCATCTGAGCGCTTGCCCTGGTGTGATGGTCTGTGATTATTAAGTGAATCTCTGAGCAAGCTCTGTAGCCAGCGACAGCTGAGCTTGTTTCACGTGGTGTTAGGGCTTTTTTCCTGCGCAGACTGCCCCGTTCTGCTAAAAGGGGCCTTTTCCTCCAGGCCTGAAGTGGAACTCGGTGGGTTGACCCAATACACAAACTATGGCCGCCCTGTCAGCAGCAGACAGGGGAGGCACCACCTCTGGTGGGGCCGCTTTGGCCGAGGGAAGGGAAGAATGCCCTTTGTGGTCTGACTTTGCTTGTGAATCAGCAATGCTACGGCTTTGAATAGGCAGTAGAATAACTGCATTAAAAATCTGTAGCCCGAGTGTGCTGAGAAATACACACTGGGAACTGAAGGAATGAGGTGGAAAACAGATGCTTGCTAACCGAAGATTCAAGATCACTTCTGTTGAACTTCTTGAACAACAGAAGAACCTGGTGCTGCTGGTGGCACTCAGCGGTTTGTAAACGGACGAGATTCTCATGGTGTTTTGTCACCACTCTGCTCTGTGCAGAGACAAAACAGTTTGTCAGCCACGCTGCTCACAATGCCGTGGCCTATCAGCAGAATTTTTCCAGCATTGCTGCTGTTGGCTGGAGCAACGTTGCTCTTCCCTGCCCCTGCCTCCCCCGTGTCTGTTGCGGGCAACCAGAGGTGACTTTACAATGCCATCTTCAGGCAACGAGGAGATCACCAGCACTCTAATATTCAGATGCCAAATCCTAGGCCGGCTGTGGTTGTTCTTTAGGGTACGTTTGGGCCCCGGGAAGCTTTGTGAAGGCTTGTGCCAAGAGAAAACCTTTGTGAGTCATTTGCATGTAGTTAAACAGAATTAGGTGCTTGTTTGTGTGATGCCTGTGGTCGATGTTGAAGCAGCACAGGGTCGGTTGAGGCAGGCAATTTGTGGTTCGGCAGAAGCTTTGTGGTGCAGCCTCTTTACAGGTGCACTGTAATTTTCAGGCTCCTTAAAAAGGCGTTTTTAGCAATGCTTTATCACTTTGGCATGTAGCAACTACAGGTATTTTTAAAATTGGAGGTGCAGCGAGTGCCTGTGTGCGGGTTAAATATCCTTAGCTGATGTGCAGCTGTAATTACGCAGATAAGGCCGTTGGGTTATCGGGGTTAAGTTCATCTGACCTTTTGCTCAGACACAACCTTATGTAGTACTTTGTCAGTATTTACATATATTAATATTTATTAGCAAGCAAATGCTTCTTACGTCTGAGACTGATACTGTCTCTGTATTTTCATTACTTCATGGTGACTGAACAGGCCGGGTCAGGCTGTAACGTGGTGTCTCCTCCATGCGTGGGGGGTGTGACAGGTTGGGATTCATCACCCCTTTCTATTTTCCGATGCTTCGTTCCTAATAAATGAAAGCACACAAATCAATCGGGCCTCGCTGGAGAACTTGTAACCACGCTGATGGTTTGCCTCCAGTGCCGTGGAAGGTGCTGTGACAGCAGCTTGTTCCGGCAGGCAGAGGCGGCTGGACTCTGACCCCGCTGCTGCTTTCTCCCCAGTTTAAAGGAGAAATACTTTCTCCTGGAGGCTGGCGGGGCAGAGCTGGGCAGCGGCAGGACCCGGGCTGCCAGGGCTCCCTGCTGTTGTGGGGGTGACAGCCGTGATGCTCTCCTGGCTGTCAAAGGGTGTAATGTTCTCTGAGGTGTGTAAGTCTAGCACCAGTTAACATAAAATGCACTTAACAGACCGTTTTAAAACGCAGCAGCAAACCCACGGTCTGGTGGGTTTTTTTAAGCATGTGCGAGTAGTTGTGATCACTTTAGTGTCCAAGTTGGTCTGGATCTCAGGGCTGGGAATTTGAGGGTGTTCTAGCAATACAGAGCACGTGAGTTGCATGTTGGCAGTGAGATGTGAGGAAGCTGCGTTTAAAAGCCGAATTGTATTCTTTTTATTTTATTTTAGCAGACTTCACCTTCAGGAGTTGCACACAGTTCTTGGACGCTTCCACCGCAGCCTGTGTGCTGCTGTAGCTGGTACCGGTGGTTTTTCCCCTACCCCAGCCATGTGGAAGAGAGGACTGGTTTTGTTAGGTACATGCCACTCCTTGTAGACAGAAATGTGCTGTTGGACACAGGTTTGGAGCTCTGATGATGGTGTTGAGAGGACTCTTTGCCATGTCACGCTGATAGCTAGAGCCAGAGGAATACTCTCCCCGTACCTAATCGTAGGATGTTGGGGGTTGGAAGGGACCTCTGGAGATCGAGTCCAACCGCCATAATTGGATCTTGATGGGATCTGCTAACTTGCGTAGGAAGGGAAGTACCTTAAGAATAGGATAGAATCAGGCATGTGAATGATGAGGTTTTAGGTGGTTGCTGTTTGTGTTGCCTTTACCTGGTTGTTAGGAGACCATCACCTGTGTTAATTATGGGATGCAGGTATGTTTGAACAAGCCCTGCAACAGCGTGACTGTTAAAGGAGTTCTGGACACCAGCATTTTGAGAGCAGCACCAAACCAGAGTGGTCCTAGGAAGGAAGGGACCTTTTTGATCACAGTTTAGCCTAAGCCTCACCCACTCTGCAGCATTCAGTAATTTTCTGCAGATGGAGAAATTGCAGCAAATGAGGTGATAAAATAGTGTGGGAACCTGGGGGGTGAAAGGAGCCCTCTGTTCAAGCTGTGTCTGGCGTTCCCTTATGTAGACTAAACAGCACATCTTACCCCAAAACATTTGTATGGGAGTACAGACATATCCTGATAAGCAAGATGCATTTATAAATATATAAAATGCCTTTTTATTTCCCTGTTTGTGCTAACCCTTTCCTAAACCTGGGTTCTGCAACCACATGTTCTAGGCAACCACAGATAAGCCCAAGTCTTGCGAGGTCGGTGTGCAGGTCTATTGCAGGAGGAAGCTACACCTGGTGCAGAGCTTGAAAAATAGCTTCTAACCTTTCCTTTCCCTTTGTCAGTCTGTGTGCTTTTTAAATAAATCAAACGACTTCAAAAGCAGTTGTTTCGTGCGGTATTAAATGGCAGGGTGTGTCTGCTCAGGCGCGGGGTTGGTCACAAACGTACCCTGACCTCCACAGAAAGGGCAGGGAAATGAAAAGCGCGGGCGGTGGATGTTGAGCCTGCCCTTCTCTGCTTGGCTTGCCTTGTGTTTTTTTCAAGTCACTCTTTGCTAGCGAATATTTGCCTTTCTCTGCGGGAAAACTGTGCGAGACCTAAACTGGAACAAATTAATAACTCGTGACAAAGATGGGCCTCAAATTAATAATTCCAGCTTTTTTGGACAAGAATTATTCTATCAAATGATCTTCATAGACTTCAGAAAACGTGGGTTTAGTAGGTTTATAATTATTTCCATAAAAGCCTAATTTTGGCGGTTTTCTCTAGATAATTAAGACCATTTGTATATCAGTGAGTGGCGATGGCAGCGTTTCACCCGAGCTCTTTGCTCTCCGTGTGTTTGATGTGCTTATGTCACCCGCTAATGGCATTAGAGGAGGCTGTGTCCCCTTGGCTTTTCCCATTAATAGGATTATCTGCCTGGCCCAGCAGTGCCCAGCAGCTGTGCTCACTTTCACGGGTTTGTGGCAGCTTTCGGGCTGAAAGCTTTAAGAACTGCTCTGAATTACAACCGGTGTCTCTGAAGTGGGTTGGGTGACTGCTGAAGGTTGTCCAGGCTTTATTTCAATGCGCTGCTTGTTGATGTAGTCACCTATTTCTGTGGGTGTTCTGTGGCTCTGAGGGCTGAAGTGTTTAGAGAGACTCTGGATGAGCAATTCCCCGTTCAGGTGGAAGCTTCCTGAGCAATAACAAATTAACTTGTCAGTTCTTTTCACTGCAATATTAAGACAAGTATTTCTTGTGTCTCTGGCCCTGTAATTTCTCTTTCAAAGAAGGTCAGTGCATTTGTAAGCAGGAGTCATACCTCACTGGTTGTGCTCAGACTGGTGACCGGAAACCTCATCTTGCTGACATGAAAAGTCTTGTGAGACCTTCTGGCTGCTAGGATTTCACCCTGAGAATATTTGGGCTGAGAAAAATCTCAGCAGAAGAGCTGCTGGATTAAAAGGGATTATTGGTTGCTTTCCAGAGGCCTTCAGGCCTGGGGTCTTTGTTTGTCTGTCCTGTTTGGCTCCCAGTAACCCCTGTATTGTTCTTTCCTCTTGTGTCTTGGGCTCACTAATAAAGCACTTGCCTTGAGTTGCTCAGCGGGGACACTTGGGTGGCAGGTTGTGCAGTTGTACTGTGTGTGGCTTCATGGACTGCACCTACTTTTTCTTTCTTTGGTGGAGAGGAAGAAGATGCCCCCTTGCTTCAAGCTCACGTTCTCTCAGCTTGGTGCCATGTTTATGGCTAAATATATATTCTGTGACAATAAACTGTAAACGTTAACTTTGCTCTCTGTGTCTCTGGCTGTGGCAGTGTACAAATCTATATTAAATTGGGGGGGGGCTGTCAGAACCACCCTTGCTGGTAGCACCCCGTGGCTTTCATTGCCAGCAGCAGTGTGCCCGTTCCAGTGCTCTCGGTAACGCTGGAACATCTTGTCTTCCTTTGCTTGGAAAAGTGAGAGTAATTAATCTTACCAAATACGCCCTGAGCGTAACTACCGTGAGTGGCAGTTATTAACGCTCTCGCTGCTCTCATCTTTAAACACCTAATTGTAGTGGCAGGTGAGGAACAGGCTTGTTTGCAAAGGCTGTAGTTTGAGAGCCTGAATTATGTTGTATGACATGAAAGTCAACTTTTCTGACTCTGAGCTATGCCGTGTACTCTTATCAGTAAACAACCGATAGCGGTGATGTTCTTTATCTGCTGCCCGAGTTGGTGCTGCCTGAGAGTGTTGTGGCATCCAGCACAGGAAGGTGTTCTGTGATGGTCCTGATACCTCCAAGATGAGCCTGCAGATAGGTAAAGTAGCTTGACTTGTGATCTGCTAAATCTCTGGTAAGATAAGGGGGTTTGGGTTCAGAGAGAATAGAAGCAGATAATTCTTCATGCAACATGCAGTGAGGTTGTGCAGTGCCTTGCCAAAGGGTGCTGAGGACGCTGAAAGCTTCCCTGGGCTTGAGGGAAAGCTGGGTAAGCTCAGAGGGCAATTCATCCAGAATTAAGCATGAAGGTAGAATCCTCCTATTCTTCAATCATTGATTGAAAGCTGGGAGAGCTTTTGGAGAAGTATTTTGTGTTTGGTTGATGCTCTTTTTCCGAGCATGCTGGTGTGTACATGTCTTTGTGCTGCTCCTGAAGACGTTACGGTGCCAAGTGGAGGTGTGGAGTGTGTGCAGACACCCAAAGCGACTGCTTGATGTAAAGCCCTGAGACGGAGCACACCAGACACACGCTGATAGGAATGGGTACTGCACTGGATCCCAGGATGGTGGAGATGGATACTCCTTATCTCTGGACACCTGGAGTTGGGAAGAATTCCTAGCAGGCTCAGCTTAGGAAAAACAAGTACCCTGTTAACAGAAAATGGGCAGTATTGGCCTTAGCAAGGCATCTGTGGTATGCTTGGGAATTCAGCACCTCCGGAGATCTGCACTGCTGGTGTGTCTGGTGGCAGTCTCTGTGCTGAAAAACCAAATTAATATGAATTAGGTTCTAAAGGACTTGGGGATGTTGGTCAACAGCTGGCTGAAGATGAGCCAGTGTGTGCCCAAGTGGCCAAGAAGGCCACCAGCATCCTGGCTTGTGTCAGCACTAGTGTGGGCAGCAGGAGCAGGGCAGGGATCGTGCCCCTGGACTGGGCACTGGGGAGGCTGCACCTCAAATCCTGGGGTCAGTTTTGGGCCCCTCACTCCCAGAAGGACCTTGAGGGGCTGGAGCGTGTTCAGAGAAGGGCAACGAAGCTGGGGAAGGGTCTAGAGCACAAGATTTGTGATAAATTTGGGTCTTTCCCAACCCAAACAATTCTGTGTTTCTGTGAAAGAATGCAACGCGAGCACATTTCATTAGTTTCTACCCTCCAAGCCCTGAGGTTCAGCTGCCTTGGAGAGCAGTTGGTGTGAGTCTGTAGCTGGACCGTGTTTCCCAAAGCTGCTCGGTGCTGCTGGAGCCGTGGAGGCTGTTTGAGATCTGCTGTCTATGCTCAGTCTGCGCTGGCAGGACTGGGGAATGTGGTTTAGCAATCCTAAATCTTGTGGTCAAGACTGTCTTGGGAGGCCCTTCAACATAAAGGGGCTGCAGGATGTGTACAGCTCACAAGTCATGAGGAATGTCTGCAGGCAGATAAAAATGGAGACAAGTGAAGCCTTTGGGATAAATAAATTGGAGAAGACCTTTGACGTGGAAGGCACAGTCTTACTGATGTGGTTTCCCACCAGAGTGATTTCAGTTAAGTGGGTTTTTTTTACTATTGCTGTCACTTGTAAAGCATATGACAGGCTTGGTTCTGGTCAGGAGATCAGTGGAGGCGACATAGTCGTTGCACTTTTTTGGAGTGACTTTGTCATGTGGACGGTAGTTGCCGAGAAGTCTTGGAAGGCTCTTTTTGAGACACATTAGTGCTGTGAGGCGAAGGGCTGGTTGCAGCACGTGGTGTGGAGTAGTTTAGAAGTTGCTGGGAAAGGGTGAATTTGTGCAATGTGAGTGATTTTAAAAATCTCTTTGCTGAGGAGATCCATTTATGAGGTTCTCTGCAGGCCCTTGTGGGTGCCCTCGGGGGGGTGTGTGGTTTTTCTGGCTACATACCATGTTTATTCTGCAGACTAAACAGGGCATTGCTTGTCATGTTGACCTAGTCCTCTAAATATGGCACTCAGGAGAGCTCCGTTTAAATTTAAAACTCGTGAAAGGAGCCTCTCCGTCTTCCCTCCTGTTACTCATTATGCTGTCTGTGTCGTGCTTTCGCAGCCTCTGCGACTCCTCTCATTTGACACGCCGGGAGACAGGCTGGCAGCAGCAGTAAGCTGAAACCAGGTCCTATTCAGAAGGGGTTTCATCCCTGGAAAAGGAGATTTTTTTTTTAAAAAGCGGAGGCATGTGTGTTTTCTAATTTAAAATCGGTTCAATTTCTGCCCAGAAAGGCTCCTGCATTCCATCTCCTCCACGGCTGGAGCTGTCTGAAGGCCGGTCGCGAGTCTGGCCTCGGCTTTGTGGTGGAACGGGGGAAAAAATTACTCCTGCGAGTATTTCAGTCCTCCTAGGTTATTAGCGGGGATAAGTATGACCGTCCTTAGTGTCGGCGGACAGTTAATTTGACTACCGCGCTGGTTATTTTAGAGCGAGTGTTCGCATGTCTGCAGAACACAACAACACCGTAGTAACGTTGCGCGCGTGCTTGTCTCGTTAGTTAACGTGAAATCCAACATGCCTTACTCAGGCCTTGAGCACGCGGGGAATGTATTAATAGCTATTGCTCTCTGTCCTTCGGCTACCAAGGGCTGCGCTATCAGAAAATAGATCTGGACTGATGAGACTGTCTACGTATTGTTTACAAGATATTTCAGACCTGGGCAATATTTACTTGCAAGCTCGACTCTCTCTGGCAGTTCTGTCGCAACACAGGAGCAAAAGCTCGGGGAGGATTTTCTTGGGGGTTGCTGGCGAGGGACAGACCCACGAAGGGCTTTGCTGGCCGGGCAGCCTCCGGCCAGGGGCAGCCCGTATTTATTGAAGAGTTATGAAGTCTGAAGATGACCCTGAAGATGGGGAGAACATCCTTGGGGGTCCAAGCTAAGTGAGGGATGGAGCAAGATGAGTTCAGGGCGGTGGAGAGAAGCCGTTTCTCAGAGCAGCCTGTCTGAGCTCTGCCTTAGCGCACTGTGAGCTGCCCTGCTCGGGAACTTGATGCGAGATAAACTGATTGCTGCTGGCAGCAAGAAGCTGCAGGTTCTACCATGACTTGTTGGTTTTTTTGTGCAGCTAAAGACACGGTAGGTATCTCAGGTTTCCAATGAGTGGTGGCCGTTTACAGCTACAAAAAGGCAACAGCATACATTTTGTGACCATTTCTTTTTAATGAGTGTGGGTTATATCCAGCTGTAACGGCTCTTTCCGGGGAGGAATTTTCCTGAAATGTGAAGTACTTGGGTGGCAACATCTGATTTAGTACCTTGTAGGAAATTAAGGCAATTTACTTAAGTGTTATAACCAAAGGGGGGAAAAAAAAGATTACTAATGCTCTTGTTAATCAGCAGGTTTATTAAATGGGAGTATGGAATGGCTGGTGAAGAGTTTTCTAGAGGTTGCAGTGAGCAGGTGTAAGCTGCAAGTATTAAACTCGGTGATCTAAACCCAGTGGCAAACGTGCGCGATGAGGTTGCGTCCCTCTGAGAGCGTGCAGCGTGTCCACGCACGCAAGAACGTAGAGGGAGCAGAGCCTGACGCCGTGTGTGGACGGTTTCAGAAGTATTTAAATCACAAGCTTAGAGGGAGCTTCGCTGGCTGCGGGGGATCAGCCCTCCCCTGGCCCCGGGCACAGCCCCTGCCGTGGACCGCAATGTCACCGTGCGGTGGCTTCATGGGCCAGGCTGGCCTGGCTTTTACACTAATGGACGGGATTGATTGACGCGGTGCTGCCCGCGGGCTGGGCAGCTCCGGTGGGGCCATCTCGTTAGTTGGCTGTTACTTCAGGTAGTTTTTAGCCAGTGCTGCCCTGAGTAAGCTGCTGCTAAGCCTTTGTGATGAGTGTTTATCTCGAGAATGGGGGGTAAAGATAATCGTGGTTACAACTCCGTTACACGGATTGTTCTGCGGATGCGGGGAGGTGGCAGCAGGTTTTGGGTTTGTTTGTTGGTTTTTTTTTGCATCTCCTGTTTTTCCTGGAAGCCCTGCCTCTGGTGCCAGGTGAGCCCGTGCTGCAGCTCTGGGCTCTGCCTGCTTTGAGCACCGGCTGACTGGTGTTGGTGCTCTCCAGCGTGGACCTTCCAGGCGTCATTGCATTAAATGGTGACAAACCTTGGTCTTTGCTAGTAAACAAGTCTTAAGGAAAAGATAGTTCTGTCTTGGTAGAACGTAACCATGGCTTGTTGGTTTTTTAACATGAAGACTACATAGCTTTTGGATTTATCTGTTCTTCTTGCTGTCATGTGAAGACTGCTAAGGCTTGTGCATAGTGGGTTTGGTACTTTAAGGAGACAATGGAGTGAACCCCATGTGAAGGATGCAGGATTGATGGGCTGCTTTCTCACTTCAAGAAACAAATGTTTTCAGCTGCTCTTTGGCCTCTCTTTTGGAAATGATGAGATTTGCCAGTTTTAGTGTTCTTTATTCAGTGAGGTGCGGAACTTCTGATCCACAGTGATAAGTGGACCCACAGGCTGCGTATGTCTCACTGTTACTGGTAAATTCTTCTGCTGTGTCGAGTTAGACTTGAACAGAAAACTCTTATAAAAGACTTCTTCTGGTAAAAGCTTCTTGAATATGGAATCATCAGTGTCCAGCTTGGCCCTGAGGTTTCTGCCACAGAACAAATTTGCCTGAAAAGTGTAAAGCCATTCAGAAAGGACGGTTTGGCACCAAAGAACAAGCTCTGTGTTTTGGGGTGGGATGCTTGTCCTGTGGTCTGAAATGCTAAATCTGAAGTAAAGAAGGCAAAAGTGGGGGGTGACAAGTGTCTGGGACTGAATGTGTGGTGCTCCATCTCTGACCCGTGCTGTCTTTGCACTCTGCATCACTTTGGTCATCGCAGGCAGTTTAAAGCTGGCAACTTTGAATTTCTTTCCCCAGCTCAGTAGATGTTCATCTCTTGAATATCCCACTCAGCTGCATTTTGACCCTTTGAGCAGTCAGGACAGACTGTCCCAGTGAATATTTTTAGTGCATCTATTTAACGTTAGTCTGAAAACTGCTTGGGATGTATGGAGCTGGTTCAGATGTTTTTAAGAGTGGCCAAATCCAGCGAGTGGAGCTGGTACGTTTCTCTGCTGCTGTCACGTGGGTACCCGTGTGGACTTGCAGCATTTCAACGTGGTTTTGTACCATGCAGAAGGTCAGGATGGAAGTATTTGTGGTAAAAAAAGAAGTAAAACTGCAGTGAAAAGGGAGCTAACAGATAAATGTGACAGATAAATAGCCAATAGCTTTTATCAGACAAGAAGGGACAGAAGGAGATGTCTAAAGACTGCCTGGTATGAGAATCTGCCTGAAACTGCTCTTTGAGGATAAGGAACTACCAGGTGTGGCTTTAGTCTGAGCCCTGTTAGAACAAAGCAGAATGGGGAAAACCAAAGCGGTTGATGGAAAATTGCAGGAGACCTTTAGGATCAGAGCGACTTACCCAGCCTGTCTCGGAGCACTGCCCATTCCGTGTGCGCAGCCTGGAATGCTGCGGTGATGTTATGCCTAAACAGCTCCAAAAATCGGAACCTGTACAAGTGGAGTTGCAACCAACACGTTTTTTGTTGTATCCCCCCAGTCGTGTATGATTGAGCCTTTTATCGAGGCTCCTGCAGGAGATCCCCAGTGCACCACACGCTCATTTGCTTTCCCAACTCTCTCCCGCACAGCTGAACCCGGACTGGAACAAATACGATGACAGGTTAATGAAAGCAGCCGAAAGGGGCGATGTGGAAAAGGTTTCGTCCATCCTTGCCAAAAAAGGAGTCAGTCCTACTAAACTGGATGTGGAGGGGAGATCTGCGTGAGTACCTTCCAGTGCTGCAGGAGGGTGCTGGGAACCTGCTGGAAGTTACTCAATTCCTAATCTTGCTGCTGCTCCAAAACCTTTTTCGATATCTAACTCTGTTACGCTACATTCTAAGCTCATTTGAATGAGAATACCAGAGAGCTGGAATGTGAAATCATCAATCTCCTTCAAAGTGAAAACAAGTATTTAAATGCTTACTCTGGCCAGATTTGAATATTAAAGGGACAGGGAAAACATGCTGGTTTTTCACCTGGCTTACTAATTAAAGGTAAATAGTGATTACTTCTCATGAAAGTCATCTTGTTTCTGGAAGCAATAGCTGCCTGCCCCTGAGCTGGATGCGGCCGCTGTCCAAAGCTGGCTTTGTACTGGGTGATTCTTCCGGTACCCAGCTGTCTGCTTTGACTTGCCTGGTTAATATTGCATCGTTGTGTATAAAACAGTTGGACTTAAGGTGTTTTCTGGTTTTTAGATTCCATGTTGTGGCATCAAAGGGAAACCTGGATTGCTTGAACACCTTCCTTATTCACGGAGCTGATATCACAGCCACTGATGCTGCAGGTGGGTGTCCTCAGACGTCCGAGTGCAACTCGCAGAAGTTCTCAGCTTGGTCTTTAGTTCGGGATAGAATTAAGCTGAACTCTAGGGTAGATCTTCTTCCTTCTTGTAGTCGGCAAAAAAAAATCGATTAGCTGTGTGACCTGTTGCTGAACTTAAGGAAACTGGTCGTGTCCTGTCCTGGAAGTTCAGGAATGCAGCAGAACTTGAGAACTTTGGTTTTGCGCTGCTCTAACTGTACGTACAACCTGCTCCGGACTGACTGGTGACATCAGCGTTTCTGGTTGGGAACAGGGGTGTAAGAACGGTTTTGAATGAGTCCGTGTTCATATAAATACTAAGTGTGTATCTTCCCTGAGGTTTGTAAGGCGCTGTGCGCAGGGAGCCAAGTTAAATGGCGTGGCAGGGTTTCTTGCACCCATTCTGAGCCCTCGTAGATTCAGAGCACATCTGTACTACCTTGATTTGCATGTGTGCTATCAGCTTGTGTAGTTAAACGGGTGCTAGTTCTGCCTCATTGTTTACACACTAATTGAACACGGTTAAGGAATATTCTCTTGTTTTCAGCTTCATGGCAGGGGTCACCTGCCCTCCTCCTATCGTATGATGGATTAGTTCTTTTAAATGCTTATGGGGAGTCATTTGCAATAGCTTGAGATTAATTTCCCTAATTAACTTGAATCCTTGGTTTTAGCATCTCTAAAATAAGGAAAGGCTAGTAAACAGTGAATTATGTACGAGAGAGATGACTTGGTTATAGCAGTGGCAGAATCGAGGTGGGGGACGGGGCCTGTTGTGTCTAAAGTGATGTGAATCTTCATCTGAAGTGTCTCTTGTCGTGGAGTCAGTCTGATGACACACAGGTATTGGGACGTTTCATACGTCTGGCACATGATGAGCTGTAGTAAAGCGTGTAGACTTATGGAGAAGGAAGATGACAGGTTTTGTTCTTCAGATGAAATAAACTATGCTAATGCTTTAGTGAGGTACAAATTAGCTCCTTATGAATTCGTGTTACATGGCTACATGCCGTGCTCCAGGCTGGGGGAAGAGCAGCTGGAAAGTGCCTGGCAGAAAAGGACCTGGGGGTGTTGGTTGACAGGCGGCTGGAGATGAGCCAGCGTGTGCACAGGTGACCAAGAAGGCCACCAGCATCCTGGCTTGGGTCAGCACTGGTGTGGGCAGCAGGACCAGGGCAGGGATTGTTCTCCTGGGCTTGGTGCTGGGTTCAGTTTTGGGTCCCTCACTCCCAGAAGGACCTTGAGGGGCTGGAGCGTGGCCAGAGAAGGGCAACGAAGCTGGGG
>VZZY01019604.1:185386-201200 GCA_013400335.1 Eurystomus gularis | reverse complement strand
GTGCCAGGCTGGGCAGGGCAGTGGTGGAGTCCCCATCCCTGGAGGGGTTTCCAAGCCGTGGAGATGTGGTGCTGAGGGCCAGGGGTTAGTGGTGCCCTGGCAGCGCTGGGGGAACGGGTGGAGTCGATGTGAAAGATCTCTTCCATCCAGAACAATTCTATGATCCGTAATAGACTTTCTGAGCAGCAGCGCAGGCGTGTTGGATTTGTGTGTGGCGTTTCTAAAAGCAGGTTTGCGGTGGATCCTGCACTGATGCTGATCTCTCTTTTCAGGCAGAAACGCTTTGCACCTGGCTGCAAAATATGGACACGCTTTGTGTTTGCAGAAGCTGCTGCAGGTACTGAAACAGACAAAAATACTTGTTTGTTGTTGTGGTTTTTATTCTTGGAGGAAAAAAGGTGCTTTTAAATCTGATTCAAAACTTTTATATACCGATTTTTTTTTAAAAAAAAACATTTACATTCTTTTTTAAACATAAGACAATCAGGAGGGAAAAGACCTTTTCATATTAAATAACGTGTTATGGCTGAAAGAGTGCTAAAAGAAACCTGTTTTGTCTCTTCATACAGATAATCCAATCAAATTGTAGTTTTTATCTCTTAAAGAGGAGCAAGTGTCTTTTAAAGCTGTGCTCTTTTTCTAAATATGTTTGCTTTTAGGAACAGTAACACTTTGCTCAAGAGTAGCATTTTCCTCAAAAGATGGCCATTAATACCTAAATCCTTCAGCAGTTAAAGAATATTGGGCTGTTGTCCCTGCCTTATGTGCTATTTTCTGCATTTATTCCTGATCAGTTCACGCTAACTTGAATTTTTAAAGAATTTTTTAATGGGTTCTTTTCATCTGTTTGCTGCCTGTCTCCCCGTGGAAATAAATGGCATTTTTTCTGTGGGGTGCCAGAACTGGTAGTGATACTGGTAGTGCAGGAGCAACGACAAGCAGCAGAGGAGCTGAGCCGTAGGGAATGAACGTTTGGAAGTGTTTGTGCAAAGGCTGTGATTAATTGTGCATTTTCTTTGCCCGGGCCTAATTTACTTCCACAACTGCTGCTGAGTGTGCTTAGAGCACTGCAGCGTGCGTAGCTGTAGCTCTGCCTTCCCTCTAGGTCACTGTAGTTGTAAACTACAAACCTTTTCTTCTGAAATCACTTTTTATTGCTTTAATTCACACCTCAAAACATTGAGTGTTTTAAGTGCAGTCTGAATCCTGATTGATAACCGGAGTTCCTTGTTTTAACAGTACAATTGTCCCACGGAGAATGTGGATCTTCAAGGAAGAACTGCTCTTCATGATGCAGGTAAAAGGTTTTCCGCTTCTAGTAACTCTGGCATGAAATCTAGATTTAATTAATGGATTAATTTTCAGGTCAGCCAAATTCTTCTCTCAATTTTGGTTATTTATTGTAGCAGGAGACAGTGTTTGATGTCATCATCGTATTTGTCCTCCAACTCGTTAGTGGTCTTAGCAGAGGTGGTAGGTCTGAAAATCTCTTCTGATGCCCATGAGCTGTCTAGAAAAGCCTTAGGTGTCACAAGCAGTGTTTTAGAGCGATGGTGTTTGCAGGGGAAGGTGCCTTCACGCTGGATTCTCTCCACCCTCACTGTGCTGTCTTGAGCAGTAGTGTTTGATTTCTTTCATGAGCTTTTGGGCTCATTTTGAGAATTCCTAGAGCGTTGTCAGGCTGTAGTTGTACGAATGTATCGTGGAACAGACACACGTGGGGAGGTGTGTGGGGGTTCACCATGGCTGGTTTCAACAGCATAACTTGTCCTTTCTCTTTTTGTCTTGAAAGCTATGTCAGACTGTTCCTCTAGCATACAACTACTCTGTGACCATGGGGCCTCAGTGAATTCCAAAGATGGAGTAAGTTGGCGCTTGTAGCGTTCTCCTACACAAACCCTGTCAGTTTGGTGCTTTCTCCGCTTTCTCTCCCTTTCCTTATTTCCTCTCCTCCTTCCTCTCTTCAGGACGGGAGGACACCACTAGTGCTGGCCACTCAGATGTGTCGTCCCACCGTTTGTCAGCTTCTGGTAGACCGAGGAGCAGATGTTAACGCCAGGGACAAACAGAACAGGTAAGGCACACAGAGGGTTGTCCGAATCCCTGCTGACACCTGAAGGGTAGAAAGCTGTCCCTTGGCTTCCAGGCTGCAGAATAAACGTGCTAAACTCTGCGGAAGAGAACCTGGGATTTAGTTCAGAGGTAGATCTGCCAATTCAATAACGCAGATAAGCGTGGTCTTTTCCTTTTGCTTGTTCTTGCATCTAAAACACCTGCAGGCTTGTTGCTGCCAGCAGAGAAGCTGCAGTTGGTTGTCTGAAGGGTTTGTCTGTCCAAGCTGCACCTCGTACCCGTTGGGATCAATATGCAGAATGGGTCACGACAGAAGCAGTCCTGGTCAAGTACTTCAGTGCCATTGGAGCTCTGGAGGGACCAAAAGGCCTTGAAAAGTTTGCCTCTGTCTTCATGGAAGGGGGTCAGGGAGGAGTTCTCTATTTGTAGCTGCCAGTTCCACCAGTTGTCCTTGGCCTGGGGGCCAATGGGCAAGAGGCTGCTGTGGGACGAAGCAGGTCCTCGCATGGCATGTTCTGGAGCTGGCAAGTGTTTGGAAGACATCACCGGGGCCCCCAAGCACTCGCCCCTCCCCAAACGTAGCAAACTTGTGTTGTTTGTTGTGTCCATTGAGATTTGTATCTCTCTGCAGAGGTTTAGATCTAAATAGAGATCTAAATATCTAGAACACACAAGGCACAGGAGCTTTCAGAGCACCGGGTGGCTCTCAGAGGCAGTAGGTTTATTTCATGAAAACGCTGCTCTTACGGTGTTTGACAAATATTTAAACATTGTCTGAATGACTCTTAAAAGCTTAGTTTCCTCGCTTGCTAGAGGAAAGACTCCTTGACTCACGTTACTGTGATGAGACCTAAGGGTAGGAGGGGTCACTGAGGCGATTGCTCCCTTGAAGCACGAGGTCCCCGAGTCTCTGAATGCCCTCTTCCTCCTCCTGCTCAGGACTGCCTTAATGCTGGGCTGTGAGTACGGCTGCAAGGATGCGGTAGAAGTTTTGCTCAAAAACGGCGCGGATGTTAGCTTGACTGACGGCCTTGGTCATGACTGTGCTTACTATGCCAGAATTGGGGACAACATTGACATTTTGGCCTTAATAAAAGCTGCCGTTGAGGATTCCAGCAAAGGTATGGTGGACGTGGCTGTAATGGTTTGCTCTTACTCATTTGAGTTGTTTTCCCACTGCTGTGCCTTCAGGAATGGTTTTTTGGGGGGCAGCTGTAGGTTTTTTTGAATGAGAAGGTGATGAGCTGCCTGTTTGGGAGGGGAAAGAAGGGTTTGGGGGTTTTGTTTGGGTGTAGTAAAGATTTTGAGGCAAATGCAGGCTCTGCCTTGGGGTATTAACACTGAACCTGGTGTTGCAGCATGGATCACAGAAGTTATTTAGCCTTATTTATAGGAGAACTTTATATATTTATAGAAAAACTGCAGAAAAATGTTTCCATGTTTGATTAACTGGGGAGGTGGCGAATGTATTTCTTGGAATGTCCTCCTGAGATCTAAAGTAGATGGGATTGGCTGAATGTGTTGCCTGACTCTGGGTGAAATATATTTTTTAACTTGCTGTTTCTGTGGTGCTTTTTCAGCAAGAGATACCATGAGGAAGGGGCAGCCTGAACAAAAGGTAAAAGCTGCTTGTACTGTGTATCTCAGAAGGCAACGTAGTGCTGGTATGGTTGAGGTGGTGCTTAAGGTTGCGCCGCGATGCAGAATTAGTGCAGTATTCAGTGAATTCTTAACTCCATCCGTAGCTGAGACGCTCCCCTCCTGTCAGGTGCTGTGGCTGTTGCCATCTGACAAGCACTCGGTGATGTGCATATTTGGGATTAGGGCTTTGACAAGCATCCCAGCTGGTGGCATCTCGTCTGGAGGAGATCACGAGTGACCTCTTGCTGAGAAGCAGTCTGTCAAAATGTGAACCTTGGTAGGATTGCCCCCACGGTGGAAGCCAAAATGGAGCCCAAGAACAGCTCAGGAACGCTCCAGGAACAGCAATTAATGCTTCGCTGTGGCAATTGCAGGTGACAAATGTGTCCCAGAAGTGGAATCGGCTGCACGGGCAGGAGGAGGTGAACCTCAAGCTGTACCAGAAGGAGCACAGTGCTCAGGTAAGCGAGAAGGGTTTCCAGGACCAGCCTGTTCCCACACGCCTGCTGAACCAGACGCACTGAAGACAAGACGCGCTTGTCTATGTAACAGGCATTAGCAGTTCCATTACAGAAGGTCACATATATATTGCTGTTTACTGAAAACTTAATTGCATGACGAGCGTGGCACTTATGCAGATAAGCTGTAAACTCTTCCAGGGAAAAAAATACTTGTTTATCTAACAAATAGTTGCGAGGCTCTTTGTGTGTTAACCCTGCCCATCTCTTAACCTTCTGTCTGCTCCTTCTGCCTGCCCTAACATCATAGAATCATAGAATGTTAGGGGTTGGAAGGGACCTCTGGAGGTCATCCAGTCCAACCCCCAAAGTCATGGGGCTGCCATTGTTGTTGGACTGGATGGGCTTTAAACGTCCCTTCGGACCCAAACTGTTCTGTGATTCTATGAAACCAGGAAGATTTTTTTTGGACTCAAACTGTTCTGTGATTCTGTGAAACTAGGGAGATGTTTTTTAACAGTCTCAAGAGATATTGAAGTGTCTTACTGAACCCAACCTGTATCAGAACTGTTTCACTAACTAGTATGAACTTCCTCATCGTGTTACTGTGTCGCCACTGTTCTCAAAAAGGTAAACGAGTGTTTTAAGCTTATTGGGAACCAGCCACTGCAGGACTGAGTCCTTCCTTGTGCAATGCTTTGTAATAAGGGTAAAGATCTTGAATGCGACGTCTCTGAGCTACAGCAGCCACCGCAGTCAAGGCAGCGGTTGCCAGGCAAGAGTTAAACGTGCTTTCCTGTTTGCCTGTGAGCACTGGACTGACTGACAGCACAAAGACCCGGCCTTGTCACGTCTTGGAGTTGTGATACGTTACTGGGGTGACTCGAGTGGCTGCTGGAGCAGTGAGAATGTTTGATGGCCGCTGGCCTTCACACTGCTGAGGCTTTTTCGCTGCACCTCTGGCTGCAGCGGTTTGGTTTCAGGAACTGTTTTAACCGTGGTTATTTTTACCTGTTAACAGGCAGCAGATAAGCAGCCTCTTGACTGCTGCCAGCACCGAGTATAACCTTACTCTGCTCATTCTTCCAAAACCTGTATGTACATGTAGATGAGAATTTTTTTTGGACTCAAAAAAAGCTTGAAGCCTGTGGAGCTTGTGCTTGTGTAAAGCTCGAGAATGAGACAGACCTGGAGTAAGGCCCCAGAACCCTTGTGGCTGAGGGACTTTTGGGGTTGTTTAGCCTGAAGAAAAGGACGCTGAGGGGAGACCTTGTAGCTCTCTACAACTCCCTGAAAGGAGGTTGTAGGGAGGTGGGTGTTGGTCTCTTCTCAAGAGTCACAACTAATAGGACAAGAGGAAATGGCATCAAGTTATGCCAGGCAAGGTTTAGGTTGGACGTTAGGAAAAAAACTTCTACACTGAAAGGGTTGTCAAAGCCTGGAGCGTGCTACCCAGGGCAGTGGTTGAATCGCCATCCCTGGATGTATTTAAAAGCTCAAGGCTGTGGTGTAGAAGTGGGCCTGGTAGAGATAGATAATAGTTGGACTTGATGATCTTAAAGGTCTTTTCCAGCCACAGCGATTCTGTGACTGTGTGAATCACGAGGGGACTCGTTAGGCAAGGCTCGGTGTCTTTAAAGGCCGTTAAAACTGTTAGTTCAGATTTAGTTGTCCCAGTGCGAGTGTAGTGTGGTGGTATGGCTTTTGTTAAATTTTATTTTTATTTACTCTTTAAGGAATTGGAGCTAGAAAATCAAGATTTGAAAGATCGGATGAGAGAAGTGCAGGAGGAGCAAAGGATGCTGCTGGACAGAATCAGTGGGCTACAATTACAGCTGAACGAGGTGAGCCTGGTGGTGAAATAACCTGTAATAACCACCCGATGCTGAGGCTGGTAGGAGAAGGGAAAGCAGGTGTAATAAGGATGCAGTTTTCACTGCTTCCCTCTGAATTATTTCTGTGTGTGTCGCTTTCTACTGCTGGAAAGCCTTTGGTCTTGTAATGCTACTCAGAATGAGAGGAGCCCTGTTACAGCGTCATTCACTGGTGCTCGTAAATTTGAGCAGTGACACTTACGGCTCTGCTGCGTAACGAACCGTGAGCTGTTCTGGGATGTTGTAATTCAGAGAGTAACCTTCATCTGCACGGCTGAACGTGGGTGGTGAGTGTCAGTACATCACAGCCGCTGCTTGTTTTCCAGCTCTTACTGTAAGTGGAAGCAGAGAAAAATCTTCAGTTGGCAAAAACAGAAGCAAAGGTTCTTCAGTAAGGACTCTCTCACCCAAATTTGAAACCTTTTTTTAAAAAAAGAAAAGTTTCCCTCTTCTTAGAGGTCTAAATACGACCAAATTGAGGAAGAAAATAAACCCAGGGTTTTATTTTGTTGATGGAGGCTCACGTTTGTTCCTTCACTGTATTTTTGTAGAGGTCCATTTAAAACGTGTGAAGCTTCCCCTGGATTATAGCACATGGATAGAGTGAACGTTTCTTCTTGGAATCATTGGCTGGCCTGAACTTCTCTCTAAAACATTGCCTTTATAAAACAAAACCCACAAATTCCCTAATACTTGCTTTCCAAAATCAGCAAACTTGTCCTGACAAACGGCACCAGTCTGCCTCAGTAGTGTGTGATGGAGACAACTGGAAAGAGATCCCAGTTTCCCGATACACGTGGCAAGAGACATTGTTCTGTCAAACAGCCTTAACTTCTGTTTATCTTTATTTCTCCTGCCAGAGGTTAGCGGGTAAATGAGAGGAATAGTTGGGAGTGTGTAGAGTCCAGGGTGGACTTGGCAGCTGATGAACTGTGTATAAAGCCCCTTGAATATTATTGAAAAAATTATTTGGGGGGGGATGTTTTCTGTTATTTTTGCAGGAGCAAATGTTTGCAGATGATCTTGAAAATGAGGTACGATATATCACCTTAGTGTCCTAGAGCTGGGAAGCAGGGGGAGAGACTGTTGCGTTTTAAGTGGTGGTGTTTAAAACTATAGAGAAAAGAAAAGCTTTCTCTAAGTGCTAAATGAAGTGTCTACAGATACATGCCCCCGCTGCCCAGAGCTTCTGTTACTCCAAATAATATGTAATCCCTGTGGCCTTTTTAAGGCAGACTTCATCTTTTCAGTGTCTCTTTAGTGACTTTCAGTAATGCTAGACTAATAAATGTGAATAAATTAAGCAATAGCAAATGATGTTGGTACATATTCCCTTGACTCATTCTTCAGGGCTCCTCTTTTAGAGGAGCGGTGTCATGGAAGAACTTCAGATTAAAAAAAACTAGGAATTCTTTCTAGTGCTGATTTTGGTCGAAGTTCACCCTAAACCTTTTCAAAAGTTGCCTGAGATCTGGTAGATGTGGCCATTGTTGGGGCTGTTTGACCTTCTTTCTCTTTCAGAAGGATGAGTTGAAGAAAATCCTGACTACCAAGGAAAAACAGCAGGAAGAAAGCTTAAGAACTATTGAAGCTCTCAAAGCTAAACTCAAATATTATGAAGTACGTTAATTGGTTTCCAATGTAACACGGTAATTGGTGTTTACAGTAGTAAACACTTAAGCAATTTGAAATCGTTGAAAGCCCTTAAATTATTATCTCATTTTAAAAGCTTTCCTCGCCCTTTTAATCCCCAGCTTAGCAGGCAGTAAAGATTTGAGATGAATTTTTCAGCTTTTAATTTTGTGTTTCTTGCTGTTTGCTTTTAGGTTGACTTTGGGGGATCTGGAAGTAACTTTGCAAATAGTAAGTATACTTCAGTCTTCAAACTTGCCACTCGTGAGGCACTGTTAAAAACCCCTTTTGTGTGTTCTTTCTGTCATCTCTCCCATTTATTGGTCTTAATTGTGTCCCCACGGAGCACGATCAGCTGGGTGCCGTCATGTTTGTACCCGGGTGTAGGGCACTGATGATCGGTCTTGCTTACGAGTGTGTAGTGTGCATTGTCACTCTGCTACATCTTCCAATAACGTGGAAAACCAGCCGGGCAAGATCCGTGCTCCACATCGTCTTCCCCCTTCTATTCTTCAAATCTTAGCTCTCGTGTCCAGCTCGTGGGAAGAAGACTGTGGTCATGGTGGAAGCTTGAGTGTAGGCAGGTTGGAAAGCAACTTTAACCACAGGACCTTGGCTTACACTCGTGTTAGAAATTTTTCCAGTCCCAGAAACTGAAGTGTCTTCCACCCAGCTTGGTTACAGGCCTGTCTTGCACTTGCTACTTAATCTGTCCTGAGCTCTTTGGCTGCCTCTCAGGAAGGATCACAAGGGGATGCTGTTCCCTGGTGTTTGTGTGCAGACATGCAGCTAGCTCAAGGTGCCTGTTTCGCAGAACGATTTGCCCAGCCTGGCATAGTTGGGGTATTTTTCCCTTAGGAGGAGTTTGCCCAGACTTCTGATGTGGCTTAATTAAGGAGGAGTTGTTAGGACAACAATTGGGAGTTGGTAGGACAAGAGGAAGCAGCCTCAGGTTGCACCAGGGGAGGTTGAGGCTGGAGCTGAGGAAGAATTTCTTGTTGGGAAGGGCTGTGAAGGGCTGTGCCAGGCTGGGCAGGGCAGTGGTGGAGTCCCCATCCCTGGAGGGGTTTCCAAGCCGTGGAGATGTGGTGCTGAGGGCCAGGGGTTAGTGGTGCCCGAAACACCAACCTGCAGCCCAGCGCAGTCCCACCAAGCCCCCAGAATTCCAACAAGGAACATCACAGTCGTGTGATTGCGTTACTGTTTTCAAATGGAGACTAAATGCTGTTTGCTTTGCCCATCCAGGAAGAGAAGATTTGTTACTTAAACAAGGCCAAACATTTCCTGCGGAATCACAGGTAATATTTATTTTACCACTTGAAAGAATTCCAAGATAGTTTTACTTGGGAAAGCTAAACCTACTCATAAATGTACCTACATTAAACATCGCTTCTGAAGGGGATGTTTTCGATGCTGCTTGCTTTGGGATGCGAATTTTTAGCTCCTGGTGCCCTCTAGAGTTACGTGTGTGACAGAGCTTTAAAGGCTGTGAGGTTGTTGGATGCTGAAAGGTCTCCAAAGACTTCCAGCAGAATCAGCAGGCTCCTGGATCAGAAGTCAAAGTGCAGTTGGCTTTGCACCTCCATAATTTTTTCCTCCTGCTTTTAAATTCAGCTAAAATTAAGAAGACTCTATTTTCCTGCCAGCTAGACGATGATTTCCTGCCAGGTTGGTTTGCTGATAGCTGGCTGCCTTTTATAGCAACGATTCATTTATAGACGAGATCCATCAGACTTTTACAGGGAGTCCTGTGCGATATGAATGGATCCCAACTGACAAACTCTTCTTACCCTTGACTATTTCAGCTGTAATGCTTCCAGATGTGAGGGATGGCTGAAATAAATCTGTGCAGCCTGTGCTTTCCTGCCAGATTTCACTGATACATGTATTTTGTATGTTCTAGTAACACAGAATAATCCAGTCTCTTCTGCCGTGTTTCACATAAGGTTGTCTCAATGGTCTTAGGATTTTTTTTGTTCTTGGTTGAGGCTTAGAATGAGTTGGTGTGCAATTCTTTAAGGGAAAAAAAAAGGAGGAAAAAAGAGGAGAGAGGAAAAAAAAGGGAGGGGGTAGGCACAAAACTCCAACCAACCAAAAAACCCTCAAACCATGTCCCAGGCAGGAATTAAGTGGCTTTAAGCTGGTCCTGTCTGGAAGCTGCTTTTTGGCCATTGGAACGTGAATGAGTTCACTGGAGCAAGCCAGGAAATATCCATCGTGGCTGGGAGTGAAGCGAAGGTTGGCAGCAAAGGCCACGTGGGAGGAGAGAAAACTGGGTTTTTGAGAAATCCTTTACTGGGCAGTAAATTAAATGACTGCTTTCCATGGTCTTCTTGGAGAGCAGGTTCTGTTAGCCGTGACGGACTCTGTTCTGATTCCTTTAAGCGTTGTTTTCACATGCTTGAAGGATGGGGGAAATATCTTCTAGAAGAGTGATGAAATATGGATAACAGGAGAAACGGAGTGAACGTACTGTGGCTGCCCCTAGTGTCAGTGGGCTCTGACGCTGGGAAGCAGTCACGTAGAGCCATGTTCAAGACTTTCATGGTCAGAAGCTGAAATAGGCGAGTTCTGTAAGGTGAGCAAGAACAGATGAGTGTGTTTCTAAGAAAAACCCCCAGACGAGTTTATCAGCACAAGCTGAAGCAAGTTATGGATATGAAAATTCATGTATCTGCGGCTTGTCAAGCTTGTGAACGTCTCTCTGTGTTTGTGCCGCTTTATCTTCAGTCTAGGTCGATGCTGAGACCCCTGGAGCTCTCCCTGCCTACCCAATCACCCGGTTCAGAGAAGGAGACTTTAAAGAAAGAGCTTGACAACATGAGGACCTGCTATGGTGCAGCAAAGGAAGAAATCAGCAAATTGCAGAGAGAACTGGCTCACAAGGTGTCGGAGTGTAAAGCTTTGGCATCGGAGTGCGAAAGAACCAAGGCGGAATCTGATGGACAGATAAAACAACTGGAAGACGCTTTAAAAGATGTACAGAAAAGAATGTTTGACTCTGAAGGCAAAGTTAAGCAAATGCAGACCCACTTTCTTGCTCTGAAAGATCACCTGACTAATGAAGCTGCTTCGGGAAACAGTAAGTTAACAGAGGAGCTGAAGGATCAGTTGAAAGAAATGAAAGCAAAGTATGAAGGAGCCTCTGCTGAAGTGGGAAAACTAAGGAACCAGATTAAGCAGAATGAATTGCTGGTGGCAGAATTCAAGAGAGATGAAGGAAGGCTGGTGGAGGAAAATAAAAGGTTGCAGAAGGAAGTTGTTAAGTTGGAGATGGAGCGAGATAAAAGGGGGAGAAGCGTCGCGGAGTTAGAAGGGCAGCTCAAAGAGACGGCAGCAAAGTTACAGCGCTTGGTAACTTCAGAGCAATTTGAAAACATGAGGAGTTCGTTAGCAAACGAAGTGAATGAGAAAGCCAGGAAGCTAGCGGAGATGGAAGGAGAGCGTGAAAAGCTGCAGGCAGAGATTCTGCTTTTGAAGAGGGAATCGGAGAGTCAGAAAGCTGAACTTGCTCGGCACGTGAAGCCAGAAGACCATGAACAAATGAGGAGTGGGTTTGAGCAACAAACTGAGGCACTTGGGAAGACGATTTCTGAGTTATCACAGAAGAATCAGACTTTGCAGAAGGAACTTGAAAGGTTGCAGGTCGACAACAGGATGTTCAAGCAGCAAATCCAAATGCTAAAAACAGAAATGAAAAGCCAGAATGTGCCTTTAAAAATTCACGAAGAACTGAAGAAAGCAAATGACCTGACTGTTGGTGACCTGACCAAAAAGCTTTTTGAAATCACAAAGAAGTACAATGAAAGCAAAGCAGAAGCTGAAAAGTTGCTGGCGGAGAAGAACAGCTTAAGTGAGAACATCAGCCACTTCCAAGCTGTGTACCTGTCTCCAGAGCAGCACGAAAAAGAAGTGGAAGCTTTAAAATCCAGTGGGATTGAGCTCGAAAAGCAGCTGGCTGAGCTTCAGAAAAAATATGATGCTGAACAAGCAAAAGTGTGCAACCTGGTCTCTGAAAACACGCTCGTGAGAGAGACACTCCAGGACCAGTATGTGTTGGCCACCACTCATGAGGAGATGAAAACGGTGTTGAATGACACGCTGGAAAAGACTAACAGGGAGCTGTCAGATCTGAAGGAAAAAACGGAAGAGATAAAGCAAGGATTTGTGAGGGTAAATGAGGAAAATGGAACTTTGAAAAGTCAGGTGAGACTCTTAGAGAATCAGTTACAAACCGAGTATATAAGTTTAAAAGATCATGAGGCTGCAGTGGCTGCTCTAAAGAAAAGCCTGCAAGAACTTCAGGAGAACAATGTCGCAGTTACGGCTGAATATAAGAGGGGTCAAGAAGAAATTTTACAGTTGCATGTGGAAATTGAAGCCCAAAAGAAGGAACTTGACACAATTCAAGAGTGCATTAAGTCCAAATATGCCCCGGTGGCCTCCTTTGAAGACAGAGAACAAAGCTTTGAAGCCACGGTGAAAGAACTGAAAGTGCAGTTGGAGGAACAGGTGCAGAAGTGCAGAGAAAGCGAAGAGGAACACAAGAGGTGCAAACAGGAGAATGAAGAGCTCAGAAATGGCATCTTGTCCATCCAAACGGACTTGCAGCACAACTACGTCCTTGCTGAGAAATCCCGTGAAATGGAAAAGATGTTTGCGAGCAAAATGGAGGAGCTGAATGAGCAACTGAGAGAACTGCTGCAGAAATACACCGGTGAGAGAGAGGAGGGTGGTGAGCTGCAGGAGAGCACCAAGCAGCCCGTGGCTCTGCAGGCTCAGCGTCTGTCAGTGGAACAAATTGAAGCCTTGAAGGCGGCTCTTGGTCACACCGTAGAGGATCTGAAGGAAGCCCTCAGAAGTAAGAAGGAATGTTGTGACAAAGAAACGCTAAAAGTAGGAGAACTCCAGCGGGAGCTGTCGGGGCTAAAGAAGTCTTCAGTACCCTTGGTGGAATACACACACATGAAGGAAATGCTGGAACAAGAAATCGTAGCAATCAAAACCAGCTTGAAAGAAAAGGCAGAAGAAAACCAAGTTAAAAGTGAGGAAATCTCAAAGCTGCGGTCTGAGATTCGGCATTCTCAACAAGCTTTAGCAGAGCTGGAGAGCAAAGATGTGATTGACATGTCAGAGTACAGATCCATGAAAAGTACTCTGGAGGCCCAGATTAATAGCGTAGCTGAAAGCTTGTCCCAGATGAACAAAAAGTATGAGGAAGCGTGTGAGGAGGCTTTGCAAGCCAAGAAGAGCGAGCTTTCTTTAAAGGATGAAAAGGAGCTGCTTCAGTTACGCAGTTGCAGTATCGAGCAGGAAATCAAAGACCAGAAAGAAAGGTGCGAGAAATCATTGACAACGATCATTGACTTGCAGAAGAGGATCCAGGAATCTGCAAAGCAGGTGGAGGCCAAGGACAACAAGGTAGGATGGCAGACAGACCCTTACTGCTAAGCTGGGAATGTCAGGAGCATTAACTAGACTTCAGATGGAGCTACCTGAGTGTTCAAGCACCAGAGCGTTGGGTGCCCAGACCTGTGAAGGTGAAGCCCTGTTTTTGATGGTGTCAGATACTAAGTTTTTATAATTCCTTTTAGGTTTCAGGCATCATATGTTGTGTTTAAACTGGAAGTTAAAACTTCCAAGCGGAGCTGCAGGCTTTTGGGCTCTAAGCTCATTCTGCCGTTGGAGCTGTGCTTGTTCAGCATCTCTGACTTGCCTTCTGATGTTTAGTTGGTCTTCTTAGAAAGTAGACCTAGAATATCTGTAGAGCAGAAGTCATGCGTGTCGCTGGCTGCTCTCCAGGGTCCATATCTCACAGCCTGCTAGGGAGCAGGCTCTGAACCAGCCATAGCATGTCATGAATGCGAAGTCCTATCTTGAAGTCTCTTAGCCAGGCAGTGCTTGTGATCTTCATCAGTATTTCATGAAATCGTGGAAGTTTTGGGTGGGAAGGGACCTTTAGAGGCCATCTGGTCCAACCCCCTGCAGGGAGCAGGGACATCTGCAACTAGAGCAGGTTGCTCAGAGCCCCGGCCAACCTCACCTGCAATGGTGCCAGGGATGGGGCAGCCACCACCTCTCTGGGCAGCCTGAGACAGCGTTTGAAGAATGTTATCAAATACTAAGTTCTGGTAAGTGAGACCATCCTTAAATGAGGGGTTTTTTGTGCTTTTTTAAAGATAACAGAACTGCTTAATGATGTCGAGCGGTTAAAACAAGCTCTTAATGGCTTGTCCCAGCTCACGTACACCACTGGGATTCCCTCAAAGAGGCAGAACCAGCAGGTTGAAATGCTCCAGAACCAAGTGAAGACTCTGCAGCAGCAGCTGGCTGTAAGTAGTCACAGGGGATTGTCTGAAGAGCGGTGGCATCGCTCAGCTTCTTGTATAAACACGGAAATCTTATCTGTGGCCTCTGCAGCACCAGGGTTGGCTCTAGGCTTGGACTTCAAAAGCAGAGTACTCACAAATATTTTTTCCCCCGACTGCTTGCTTCTCCATGAACTTGTCTGCTTCCTTCTGCACATTTGAGTTGCAGCATTTGGGAACTTTTCCAGCTAAAGACACAATTTGGAGACAGCTTGTGCTTATGAGACACGTTGCTCTGGTTCACACCAAGACCATTTCTGTGTGTGAGTTCCACAGTCGTATTTTCTTGCAAAAACCCCCCAGCTGTGTATTTTCTCACTTTGACCGAAAGCGAGGTGGTCTTTCCTCGGTGGATTTGACTTTGTGGCCTCTGGTCTGCAAACACTCGAGTGTTTTGCTCGTCGTGAAGCGCTGGCAGTAAAGGAGAAGGCTTCACGGAGAGCGCCGGGGTGTTGGGCACGAACACTTGTGGTCCCTGTGACTTCAGCACAGCTCGTAATTCAAGTGTTGTGTGAGAGTAGAGTCAGTTATTTGTAAAGCTGTACGGAAGTAGGATGTATCTTTAATAATAATTGCCAGGTCAGGCCTTGTAAGGTAAAGCATTCTTAAATTGGGAGGTGTTAACCAAACAGCTCGTGTGCCTGTAATCTTGGCACACTTGGAGCGGCCTGTCACCGATGGCAAAGTGATTTTTTTGCTAAAAGGCTACAAGTAAGCAATAAAAGTGAACAGTGACTTATTTCTTGGTTAATGGAGGGGGTATAGTAACTTTAACCTTGGAATTCTGCTTGGGCTGCGCTGGAAGCGCACAAAACCAAGCCTGCAGAGCTGGAAACGGGCACCAGTAGATGTTAAAAATGTGATGACTTCACGTCCTCTTTGTTTTCTTTTTACAGGATGCTAAAAGGCAGCATCAAGAGGTCGTTTCAGTTTATCGGACACATCTTCTTAGTGCTGTGCAGGTATGATAGTCCCAAGTTCAGACTGTTTCTCTCTGTCATCTCAACATAGAGATTCTTGAGGCATGTTTCTAACTGTGCTGGAAGACCTGAAACTTGAAACTACCATCAAGGGCCTGCTTTCATGTTGAGAAACTTAATTTAGAATGGACTGGTCCAGCAAAAAAAGCCAACGTGCCCCCAGCTGTAGCCTCTGTGTCACCTTCTCACCACCGGTGTCTGTGTCACCGTGGAACCGTAACCTGCTTTGAGGGGTGAAGGTGTCGGGTGACGTCAGCTTGTTCCTAATCCTGCATCGCCCCAGCTGCTGCTGGAGAGAAGTTCAGTAGAACTTGGAAGCTCAATGCAGATTTACCCAGTGGCTTTCACTGGACAAAAGTCTGATCAACCATCTCAAGTCTTATGACTTCAGCTAATTAGACATGCAAACGAGGGCCCATGGCTGCGGCAGCGGCTGTGGAGTCCAGAGCCTGGGAACAGCCGTTTTCTCCCACACCCTATTTCCATGAAGGAAGCTGCTGGGTCAGAGGCAGACCCTTCCTTCTGTCCCGAGGAAAAAAGAGCATTCCTAAAGAATTCCAGGTTTTCCCAGAGTAGTGAGAATCCAGCAATGAATTAAGACTTTGAGGTAGTTTTGCCGCAGGGATCTGGCCAGGCTGGAGCGATGGGCTGAGGTCAATTGGATGAGGTTTAACAAAGCCAAGTGCCGGGTCCTGCACTTCGGTCACAACAACCCCCTGCAGTGATACAGGTTTGGGGAAGTGTGGCTGGAGAGCTGCCTGGGGGAGAAGGACCTGGGGGTGCTGGTG
>VZZY01019604.1:161869-185272 GCA_013400335.1 Eurystomus gularis | reverse complement strand
AGACTGAGAGGAGACCTCATTGCTCTCTACAACTACCTCAAAGGAGGTTGTAGCGAGGCTGGTGTTGGTCTCTTCTCCCAAATTACTAGTGGAAGAACAAGAGGAAATGGCCTCAAGTTGCATCAGGAGAGGTTTAGATGAGATATTAGGAAGAAATTCTCTACTGAGAGAGTGGTTGGGCCCTGGAACAGGCTGCCCAGGGAGGGGGTGGAGTCACCATCCCTGGAGGCGTTCAAAAAACGAGTAGATGCAGCGCTTGAGGTGATGGTCTAGTGGCTAGAGAGATGTTGGGGTGAAGGCTGGACTTGATGATCCTGGTGGTCCTTTCCAACCGTGGTGATTCTATGATCTCATGATGTTAGCAATGGATGGTGGCACTTTAGGGCATTTTTGACTTCTCTTTTAACCAAGTGTTTGCTTGCTCTAGGGTCACATGGATGAAGACGTCCAGGCTGCTTTACTACAGATCATTCGAATGAGACAGGGGCTTGTTTGCTGACGTGCTTAGCGCCGTTGCTCTTGAAGGCTGCTGCGTCTTGTAGGAGTGCTGTGATTACGGTAGTGACAACCTTCATGAGATTTCTATAATTATGAGAATATAGCTGCAATTAGAACCTCCACATGTGGAACGGCTTCCAAAGCGGAAATATTTTCTTCTGGTAAACTAATCAAATAAGGCTACCAGGCTTCAGATCTGACACTTCTCTGGTGAGATCAATAAAAGATGTAGAGCGTCTTTTAAAGCTGGGATACAAGCTGACTGTCAAAATGATGACATGGAAGTGAGATTATTTTGATGTCTGATTGACCACTGATTAAAGCAAGGCCCAGACCCAGAAACTCCAGTTGGTCCTCGAACTGGAACTCTCATGGTATGGTTAAAAATAAACTTACGTCCAAATGAGCTTGGCTGAGCATTGTAGGTGTAGATCTCCTTTGGTGGTTAAGAGAAAGTGGCCGTTTTGTCACAAACTGATCAAGACATACGAAAACACGCTTTGTAAGTCAGCTGCAGAGGTAGAGGAAAGTATTTTGGTATCCGTTGTAACTTGGCTGGCCGAGTTACAGGCTTTATTTAAATTATAAGCTGGAGATGTAGTGCCTTTGCTTTTTGCAAGAATTTAAATCAGGTTTTCCATCAAAACACTAACTTTTATGTTTGCCTGCCTCTCTCTCTTCCCCGAGATCTTTGAGGAGTGCTTTGTAAGCCTGATTAGCCCAGGCTGAAGTAGCGTCACGGTTTGTAGAGCAGCTTTTTGATCGGAATGCAATGGTCCCACCTCTGCGTAATTTCCTTCTTCATTAGGCCTCCTATGGGTGTGGGCTGAGCAGCTCGTTAAGCCGTACACCAGGTAATTCAGGTATTGGATTTTTCCAAACGCTATCTCGTGGAAGCTGAAGGTATTTTCTGCTTAACTGTAAATTACGCACTGTAGTCTTATTTATGGGGAGAGATGCAAATAGTGAGGATTGAGGAAACGAGACCTTTTATTTGCCTGGAGTCTACCTGTGAAAGAAGAGAGGGCTTCACTCTTAACTGAAGGATGATGCTCCCGTAAGTAAGTTTTATGGAAGAAAACATGAAATTAGGGACTGTTTGAAGGAATTAATTGAAAAACGAGGCAGATGATGCATGTGGCTGTTTGAATAGAGCCAACAGTGTAAGCGCTCTCAGCCGTGGTCACTTCAGCCTGCCTGGCTGGAAGCATTTGCTTAGAAGCAGCGAGCAGGAGCCTGGCCTCCTGACGTGGGAGAGACAAACCTCCTCAACCATATTCCTGGAAAATAAGGACTTCCGTTGGAGTGGAGTGTTCTCAGCTTCGTGTGAGCTGGGCTTCCCACCAGGCTGTACCTCATGGGCTTAGGGCTCTTTTTTTTCGAAGTAGTATTATGTTTGTTTCCTGTTTTATCCCTTTTTGGGCAGAGTCTTGTAGAATTGTCACCTAGAAGGAGGATACGGACATAGTGATGAATGTGCAGGGCAGTTTTTATTATATAAATACAGTTAATATATTTACTAAAGAGGTGGCTGTAGTTAAAACAGATCCACTGCTGCTTTCCTTTAATTTCTTAGAGGACTCTTACAGAAAACATCTCAGTACATATATGTTACTTTTTAGCCAAATTCTTTTCTGATTGCGTTACTTGAAACTCTTGTTAGAGAGGATTTGTTTTGATATACTAACTCTGGCATATTTTGCTATTGTACGTTTCCTTGCTGAGGGAGTTCTATGTACGTTTTTCTAAATTCCTCCCTTATCAATAAAATGTTTTCTTCTTTTTTCTATTGTAGTGGTCAATTCTGTAGAAGGTAAAGATGTAAATAGCTTGGCAAAACAGTAGCAAAAGTGTTGGACTCTCTCGAACGCTCGTGGATCCCAGGTCACGCGTTTGGTTTTCAGATGTCCGCTGGGATCACTGAGCTCTATTTCCAGAGTTTACGGTTGGTAACATTTTGGGGATGTTGGTCAAGATTAAACCTCTACCAGCTCTTCAGGGGAAATCCACTCTGGCTGCTTCTGCAGTGAACAGCACGAAGCTGTTTGGTCTGTCACAAACGGGTTTGGAGTGAGCCAAACCTTCCTTTTAATGGAAGCCTGTTCTCTTAACAGCCTACGCCGCTGCCCACTTCCCAGCGGTCTTTGTGGGGTCACTTCTTGGCACTACCAAAGTCCCTTCATTTGGAGCAAAAGTGAAGGGCTCTCGAATTTCACCATCAGCTTAGTTTCTGGTGGTTTGGATATCTCTTCTGGCTGGTGGGATGTGAAAGGGAATAAGGGTGTTAAGATCTTAGGGAGTGGATTTAAACAACGACTGGAACGATGGTTTCCTCCTTGGAGCTTTGAGGAGTTGCTTGTATTCAGGAGAGAGCAGCAGCTCTCGTTGGGGTTCTTGTAAATCCCTAAGTTGACCTTGGCGGGGAAAAGTGGATGAGTATATAAGCACTTGAGTGTCTTCTGAAGAACTGGCACTCGGGTAGAACTGCTTCAAGATTTGAGATGTCTAAACCTTCCCTCTGCCAGTAGGTATCTTCTGAGTCAGTGATTCCACGGGGTATCATGAAGTGCTTTCCGCTGCCAATTTTCTGCTAGCTTTATACGTTTGCAGGTGGCACTAAAGGGTGTTTTGATCTGCAGCCGTGTTTTTTCTGTGGAGTGAGGCTAATTATTTGAAATATCTTTTTGAATTATATTTACATCCTCTTTTATTTTGTGGTAGACAAAGTAATGTCTTTCTGCTGTGTTTTACTTCCCCCATCTTTTGTTTTAAGGTGGGAGGGAAGATTAACGTGCCACTTCAACACCGGCCTGAAACATCTTCAAGAGCAAGTTGGTAGGTGCCTATACTAGTTCCTCCCCTCCTTGACCCATACCAGAACGGGCACCCAGGATCCTGGGGTCGTTCACTAAGTTCCTACGGTGCTGAGACTTGATTGTTGGAACTGCTGAATGGAAGTGGTGCAGATCTGAAGCGTCTCCTTCTGGTAGATGACTTCAAGGTCACCTCCGCAGCTTAAACCCAACGTTGTGTCACTCAAAGCACAAGTACGATTTACTGGAATCATCCGTGGCAGGACATACGTGGTTTTAAAAGGGATAATTAAAATTGCCACTTATCTTTGAAATAGGAGTTGGTAGCTGGGGTTGGGAAGTCGTGTAGGCGTTTGGGGTTGGGTTTTTGGTCTTTCAAAAAAATGTTTCTTTAATACTCCTCTGTATCTCCTGTTGATACAGTGCTAGAAAGGAGATCAGTTGAGAAATTGCTACTTACTGGGGGGAGAGAGGGGCAATTGTGCATCTCCTGTAGTAACACTTCGGCTGCATATCAGAAAGTAGCCAGTTCTTGGAGAAGAAAGAAGAAAGAAAGTCCTACTTGGACTTCATGTACTTACCTGGGCAGAAAGCCCTCCTCTAGAACTAAATGTGAGATAAAGAATGCAGTAGAAAGGAGAAGTTCAATCTGAATTTCCTTGGGAAGCCCGTAATTGAATATTTTGTGTAACACAGGCTAGCTCGGGCGCTGTTACCTTGGTGTTGGTGATAGTATGGAATCCCAGCTTGAAGGACAGCAAGCGTAACGTTCCGAGTGATCATGGGTGTGGATTGTTTAAACACTGCGAGCGGGGATGTCTCCGGGCTCGGAGGGAGTGAACAAGTCCCTGGGCAATTCTGTGTGTCAGTCTGGAGGGGTTTTTTGGCTCGATTGACTCATGAAGGTGAAATGAGTTTAAAACCTGGGCCGCGTTCCCGTGGCAGCGATCGTCCATGTGTTTGGTGAAACCAGGCCTGAGGAATCACCTCCCTGGGGAAGGAAGCTCTTGGTGGCTGTGCTCTCAGGGACAGGCATCACTGAGAGATGGACGGAAGCAATGGGAGGTCACAAAAATGTCAGATGTAAATGAAATGCATCTCAGAGGCTTGAGGGGTGCTTGGCAAGGGGTGTTTTGTGATCTCTTCTTCCACGGAACAGTAAAGCAACATTGATAAGGTAATGCAGCTTATAATCGATGGTTGGCCCAATGTTCCCGTTATGGAATAGCGCGTTGGAAAGTGGGGCTGTGACTTCTTTTGTTTGGAGTAGCTGACTTGGAAATATCTATGAGTCCTGGAAAGTTTAGAGAGATTACAGCCTTTTTTTTTTTATAATGTAATGCCTGCATTGCTCTGCCAACTCAGAAAATTAACTTTTAATAGAAAAAACATACATATAATTCAGTCACAGCTATTAGATCAGATGGATTTTACATTAAGTGAAAAAGATGTCGAGCATTTAAGGGCCATTAAATTGTGAAGCTTTTTATTGTTGGACTTGTAGCCTTGGAGCCAGCGCTCCGCTGTGAAGAATATTTATTTTTACATTTGCAAAGTACGCTAGATGATGGGAAGGGAATACATTTTAAAGGCAGATAGGACATGGAAATGTGATGTTTTTCCACTTTGTGAACAGCTAGTTTTATTTCATAATAATTAGTTTTACACTTCATTAAACACTGCGGGTTTTTTTGCTTATATGCTCTTAGAATACAGTGAAGACTTTCAAAATTCTCAGCAGGGCACCAAGTTGGAGTTTTATAATCTGATGGGGGTAGTGCAGAGTGAGATAGGATGTCTTTAAAGGTTCCTTGTATCTCGAGGGTCAGGTCTGGTATACGAATTATTTTGGGTGCAAAGACACTTGTAGCTGACGTCTTGCCTTGCCATGCTGCTGACTGGAGGTCGGCTCTTGTAAGATACTCAAACTTACAAAGTAAACTTGTCCGTGACACGCTTGGACAAGTGACTCTGTCTTCAAGCAGCTCTGGGGCTGGATGGGCAGGAATAATTGTACCTTTGGTTTAATTAAAAAAAATAAATCATAGAACCACAATCTTCTTGGTTGGAAGAGACCTTTAAGCTCATTGAGTCGCATGACCCAGCACTGCCAGGTCACCACTAAACCACGGCCCTCAGCACCTAAGCTGTACGTAAGCATCACAGCTATGAAAAAGGGATGGTCTTGTGACCATGCAGATGTTCTTCAGCTTACAAAATCCCCCGGCAGTAGTGAAGGATTTTTCTGGAGGGAAGCAGGATGGGAGAGGTAAAGCAAATGACCTTTTAGTCAACGAGCAAATCGCTATGAAAAAGCAGGAGGAGAAACTTGTGGGGAAGAAGTGCCAGTTGTGGGACAGCAGAACAAAACCCCTTCCAGAACATGAAAATGGGTTGAGCTTCCGGGAAATGGCCAAAGCTGGGTTGGGTTTGTGTGTGTGTGTAGGAGGCCAAGGACTTGAGAGGAGCACTTGCTTTGAGCAAGGGTAATGGGCAGGTTTTTAAAAGAAATGGCTTGAGAAATACCTGTTAAGTATTTATGGGCCTGCCTTGAAATGATGAAACTGGAATGTGTTCCAGCTGGTGAGCTCTTCCAGGAATACACTGGCAATGGCAGAATTGGTGGTGAGGTTGATATTAAAGCTACCGGTGCATGGCGTAAAATCAAAGAGAACATTGTCCTCTAGGCTTGAAAGCTACAGCGAGGAGAGAGCTGCCTGTGAGTGGACTCCTGTGAGTTACATCACGTGGAGAAGCTTTAATTTTAGCTGAAGAATGAACTAAGAGGCAGCGGGGGCCTTGCCTGCTCTGGCTGCTTCTGTGCAATTGCAGCTGAGACAAACCTGTGAAGATGCTGGGTTCTGTCGGGAGTGGCTGGGTCAGGAGATAGTAAGAGACCTGTCAAGTTGTATGGAAGAAGCTGGCAGCCTCCAGCTCTTGGAGCAGGACACAGTGTTGGCTTGTCTGGTGAGAAAACACAGCATTGCTACTAGAGCAGGAAAGCTGGAAACACGGGAATTCTCAGCTGAGTTTCACCGGGAATATAGAAATATTGGATTCTTCTCTCTCTTGCAGTAAGATGGGGAAGTACACATGCTTTTGCCTTTTCTATTTCAAATGTAAGGTGAACGTTACTCCAGAATATCTGCATCTGCTCAGAGCAGGATGCTGAAATGACATACGCGGGAGTGCTTTTGAGTGCTGGTATGACATGTACTCAAAACAGCTCCGGAACAAATCTGCGTCGTGCTGTGTGCTCGGCTGAGGCTCAAAGCTGGCGAGGTTAATGCCTTGGAGATGTCTTCTTGCTTGGCTGTGCTGCCTAATGACACCCGGAGCTTCTGTCTCCAGCAGTGGTGGCTCTGCAGGGCACAAGCTCCCCGTGTCCACAATGCTTCTTGCAGTGGGATGTGTCTTCATCACAGCTGCTGGTAGGTGAGAAGTTGGAAGAGCAGGTTTGAAGTGTAGGTGGTAGGTTGAAGACCTTCAGAAGCCGGTCCCACAGGAGCTGGGAATTCCAGTATCAACTGCAGGATGGCCTGGATGTTTCAGTGGTGATACTCGTGTTGTCTCCTGTCTAGAAGGGGACAGGGCTGGAAGCCCTCTGCTGGGAGGCCAGGCTGAGAGAGTTGGGCTTGTTCAGCCTGGAGAAGGGAAGGCTCTGGGGTGACCTCACTGCAGCCTTCCAGTATCTGAATGGGGCCTACAGGAAAGCTGGGGAGGGACTTGTTACAAGGGCTTGTAGTGATAGGACAAGGGGTGATGGGCTCAAACTGGAAAAGGAGAGAGTTAGATTAGACATTAGGAAGAAGCTTTTTACCCTGAGGGTGGTGAGACCCTGGCACAGGTTGTCCAGGGAGGTCATGGATGCTCCATCCCTGGAGGTGTTCAAGGCCAGGTTGGATGAGGCCTTGAGCAACCTGCTCTAGGGGGAGGTGTCCCTGCCATGGCAGGGGAGCTGGCACTAGGTGGTCTTTAAGGTCCCTTCCAGCCCAAACCATTTTGTGATTCCAGAAGCAAATGACCTTGTCTCCTTCAGGAACCTGAACTGTCAGCAGCTTGCTCTGACCTGAAGCTCAACAGAGCTGTCAAATTCCTGTAAATCTGAATAAAAGGTGACTGTGTGCACACATCTCAGCCCTTCAGTCTGACGTTCTCGAGCTGTTGGAGGATTTTTCTGGAGGTGCTGTCTTGCTATCTTCCACACATCCAAGGAGTGGGTGTGATGCGCTCAAACACGGGACCTCTGGTGTTCATGGCGATTTTTTGTATGAGAAATCTGAGGCAGGAATATGGTGACAGACCCTCTTCTGGCAGCCCCCTCCCAGCCTCAGGCAGTTAAGTCTCTCCATCCTACAGCTGCTGAAAGGTGAGGACAATCATGGAAGTGGTGGCATGCTGTTATAAGAGGGTAAAAAGCAAAAACTTGCAGGTAAAAAGCTTTTTTTCTTTTCTTTGGTAAAAAGCAAAACCTTGCGGGAGGTTGGAGGGGGTGGGAGAGCAGGGCCTGAAGAAAGGGTAACAGAGCTCTCCTTGGGTCTCAGATTCAGCTGGGCAGAGCGAGGGAAGTGCAGAGACACATTGATTTGGGCAACTTGGAGGAATCCTGGCAGTGTTCTGCTGGATTTTTCTTTTTTTCCAAGTAAAGCTGAGGGGGGATGGTGCAATTCCTTCGTGCATGGGAGAGGGCTCTAGAGAATGTTTGGTCGGCCCCCTGGGTACCCCCAGGAAGGGGGCTGCTGGTGGGAAGAAGGTCAGACAATTGCTTACCCCTCCAAGAGTGTCCTTCAGGAGGGGGGAATACTTGGCTGGGGTGGTTATAGAGGTTTGCCCCAACTGAGAAGATGGAGATGTGTGCTCAGACCTGCTGTTTCCCTGTGCTGGAATGGGAGCAGGTCACCTGCCTGCGAGAGGCAGGAGCTGGTGGCAGGGTCTGGGTAGTTGGCAGTGCAGGGGCTGGACCTTCCCAGGAAGGCTGGAGCTTCAGAAGGGCCTTGATGGCTGAGAGTGCTTTTGATCTGCAGCAGAACAGAAGAGCTTTCACCTTAATCATAGTCACAGAAATGTTTTGTTTGGAAGGGACCTTTCAGATCAAGTCCAACCGTCCCCCCCAGCACTGCCAGGGCACCACTAACCCCTGGCCCTCAGCACCACATCTCCACGGCTTGGAAACCCCTCCAGGGATGGGGACTCCACCACTGCCCTGCCCAGCCTGGCACAGCCCTTCACAGCCCTTCCCACCAAGAAATTCTTCCTCACCTCCAACCTCAACCTCCCCTGGGGCAACTTGAGGCTGTTTCCTCGTCCTATCTCTTGTTCCTTAGGAGAAGAACCTGACCTCACCTTCCCCAACATTGGATCGGGGCACGTTACATGGGAGAACTTCAGCTGAGCATTAATTCCTCTGCAAATATTAGAACAACGTTTGATCTGCTTGTTCCCGTGAGCTGTTCTAGAGCTGAGAACTCTGGGGATAAAGGAAGGGTGATGTAGAGCTTTGAAACGATGGGTGCTTCAGCAGATCACCAGCTTCAGGTTGCATGTGTCTTTCCTCTTCCACTTTATCCATGCGTCCTCTGCATCTCAAAATGCCAAGGCTGGCTGCAGGTATTCACCGCTCCTTGCCAGAAACATGACCTTGGAAAGCTGAAGTGATTTTATTTAAACACCCCAGCACAGCCCCCGTGCCCCTTACCCACACACCAGCCTCCACCTGGCTGCTGGCTTCTGGCGTCTGGTAGAGCATGTGATTTAAAAACTTCCCAGGTCACCTTTGCAGTATCTCAAATGCAACTGATGGGGAAGCCAGGGACACATTTTAAAGCAAATTACATGGAACAAATAAACCAATCTGCTTCTGAAGTGCTCTTGTGCCTTTGAAAACACCGGCGCGGACTATCTGCTGGGGTTTTATAAGGGTGTTTTTATTCATTCTAATTGAGTTGACCTTAAAAAAAAGCTAAAACTGAACAAAAAAAAGCACCACAGTGAGGTTGGGGGTGTCCTGAGGAGAGGTCTGGTTTTAATCTCTGCCAGGCTGCTCAGCCAGCCCCGGGGGTAGGGACGGGGAGATTGCTGCCTTGAAAACGGCTTTGCTGTACCCCGGGAGGGGAGTTCTGGTGGCAGCCAGCGCCGGCTGCTGCGGCACGAAGGGTGTGAGGCCCTGGGATGGGGCCAGAGCAAGCAAGGAGAATGCTCATCAGTATCTGAAAGGCTGGGGGCAAGAGGCTGGGGCCAGACTCTTGTCAGTGGTGCCCAGCGACAGGACAAGGGGCAGCGGGCACCAACTGGAACCCAGGAGGTTCCATGGGAGCAGGAGGAGAAACTTGTTTGGTGTGAGGGTGTGGGAGCCTGGCCCAGGCTGCCCAGAGAGGTTGTGGAGTCTCCTTCTCTGGAGAGATCCCAAAGGTGCCTGGACACGATCCTGGGCCCCCTGCTCTGGGTGAGCTGCTGGAGCAGGGGGTTGGATGAGATGATCTCCAGAGGTCCCTTCCAACCTCAACCGTGTTGAGATTCTGTGAAAACACGCCACAAGCATGTAAGCCAGAAGTGCTGATCCAGTATAAAACTCCCTGAGCCAGCTCACACACATTCCAGGAGTGCTGGCACATCAACTTTGTCCTGGCAGGCCCCGTGCCAGATCAGGTAACCTCTGTCCTCAGCCTCGCTCGATCTGATTACAGAGAAGAGGTTATGCCAGAGCAGGTACCATCTGTTATCCCGCAGCTGGCACAAAAAGCACCGCGCCAGCAGGAGCCCGGGACTGCCTGTTCCAGCTCGCCTGACAAATAGATGACAGGATCATGCTTGAGGTAGACAAATTTGTACTGCCAGGTGATCTGACAGCGCACAGGCTCGTTGCTAATGACCACTAACCACGGCTGGAAACCCTTGGAACACAGCCCATGGTGCAAAGCTCTTGCGAAGAATTCTGCCTAATCCCAACGGACTTCAAACCACAGAATTGTTTGGGTTAGGAAAGACCTTTAAGATCGAGTCCAGCCATTCCCCAGCACTGCCAGGGCACCACTAACCCATGGCCCTCAGCACCACATCAGTAACAAGCACGCACATCACTCGATGATGGTGGCCCTCTCTGCCACAGAGCAAAGAGGCCAAGAGCATCTTTAGACTTAAAAGGTAGGAAGACAAAGGAGAGCAGATCAGGTTGCCCTGATGAGAATGATGCTCCTCCCACAGGCTTCCTTTCCTTCCAGGCTAGCAAAGGGACAACCACCAAAGGCAGATCTGAAGGCTTTTCACAGAATACCAGACAGGCAGGGGTTGGCAGGGCCCTCTGGAGATCATCTCATCCAACCCCCTGCTCCAGCAGCTCACCCAGAGCAGGGGGCCCAGGATCGTGTCCAGGCACCTTTGGAATCTCTCCAGAGAAGGAGACTCCACAACCTCTCTGGGCAGCCTGGGCCAGGCTCCCACACCCTCACACCAAACCAGTTTCTCCTCCTGCTCCCATGGAACCTCCTGGGTTCCACTTGGTGCCCGTTGCCCCTTGTCCTGTCACTGGCACCACTGACAAGAGTCTGGCCCCATCCTCTTGCCCCCCATGGGCCCTTGAGCTCTTGCTCAGCATTGATCAGATCCCCTCTCACACTTCTCTGAGACTCTTTAGCATCTTCGTAGCCTCTGTGGGACGAGGTGATCTCCAGCGGTCCTTTCCAGCCCCCGTCACTCTCTGTGATCCTGTGGACTCTGACTAGCAAAACTGCCGCTTCGGCAAGCGGCCACTGAATGGTTGCGGGGGAGAAGGCATCTTGCTTGTCACCTCAAGGGTTGTCTCTGAAAGACGCAGAGTTTCCCCTGTTAGTTTCAAATGCAATTAATTGCAGTGAACTTGCAGAGCCTCTGCCTGCAGGCTCTGGCAGAGCTGAGCTTCTGCCCTGTGGCTCCCGGGTTCTTCATGCCAGTTGACTTTCCTAATTGACAGTGTTCACTCCACGCTGATATGGCAAGTCATGAACTGCGTCACGAGCGGTACGGGGGAGGGAGCACGGTGAGAGGACTCTGTCTCCGCACGAAACACTCAGGAATGTTCTTAACTGCTGGATTCCTGTTTCAGGCGTAAGATGCTCTTGTGTTTCTTTTGAAATAGAGATACTTGCATCAGCACTAGTGTGGGCAGCAGGAGCAGGGCAGGGATCATCTTGCTGGACTGGGCACTGGGGAGGCCACACCTTGAATCCTGGGGTCAGGTTTGGGCCCCTCACTCCCAGAAGGACCTTGAGGGGCTGGAGCGTGGCCAGAGAAGGGCAACGGAGCTGGGGAAGGGTCTAGAGCACAAGTGTGGTGAGGAGCAGCTGAGGGACCTGGGGGTGTTGAGCCTGGAGCAAAGGAGGCTCAGGGGAGACCTTCTGGCTCTGCACAACTCCCTGCCAGGAGGTTGGAGCCAGGTGGGGTCGGGCTCTTCTGCCAAGGAACAAGTGACAGGACAAGAGGAAACGGCCTCAAGTTGCACCAGGGGAGGTTGAGGTTGGAGCTGAGGAAGAATTTCTTGGTGGGAAGGGCTGTGAAGGGCTGTTTGAGGCTGGGCAGGGCAGTGGTGGAGTCCCCATCCCTGGAGGGGTTTCCAAGCCGTGGAGATGTGGTGCTGAGGGCCATGGGTTAGTGGCGCCCTGGCAGTGCTGGGGAACGGTTGGACTCAGTCTTTTCCAACAAAAATGGCTCTATTATTCTATAAAAGTGGGGGGGATTTTTTGGGTTTTCTTTTTGTTTTTTTTTTTTTTAAAGTTTTTTAAATAACCAAAACCCCCAGGTTCTGGAACCTGCTCTGGAATCTGATGAGCAGCAGATGGCTCCGTGCTCTTTGCAAGTACCCATCCTCTCCATGCTGAGGAATAACTACGTCATGTTGTTCAACAAGCCACAGAAAACAGTTTTTTAATCCAACCTTGCTTCCCCTTCCCCCCGGCCGCCCCCGCTGTGGTTTGCTGCTCCTCGCAGTAGCTTGCCATCCCGCGTTTCGTCCTGCCTGCCCCTGATTGGAAACACCCGACGTGGCTTCATTACAAGCTCGATGGCTTCCCCCTACACTTAACATACCGTACAAATTGTTTGCTCAACTTTGGCATCTTGCCTCAGAGGAATTTATTTTTTTTTTGTCGTTTGAAGGTTTTAAATCAGCTATTTGAGCCGCTCGCCATGGTAAATAACAGGCTATTAGCTTCTCGGAGACACGCTCGCTGGCGTTCCGGGCTTCTTGGAGGGATGGCCTGGCCTTGGAGAACCTCCCTTGCCTACGGAGCTGAGCGCTGCTCAAGAGAAACCCCAAAACAGCGCCCTGGGAAAACTCATTTATAGGAAAGAAGTGAAATGAGTAGATGTTTTTAGCCACATGTTCCTCATTTTCTTTTTATTGCTTTAACATGTCTTCGCTGGAGCGCGGTGCGGTCGGAGGCTGCTGGTGCCAACTCTCCACCTGGCTTGGGCTGGGGAGGAACAACGCTCGGCCTTTCATCTCTTCTGCTTGCTGTTATGATTGGAACCAGGGCTTGGCCCCAGATCAGACAAAGGGTGAGCTGAAAACCATCCTCAGAGCTGGTTTCTAGAGGAAGCCTCGTAGGGTTGTGTGTGGGGGGTTTGGGGTTTTGGGGTTTTTTTTTCCCCTTTTTGGAGCCGTTGTATCAAGTTTATCCGCCGGCGGAGGCGGGAAACCAGCGTGTACAATATGGCAAACAGAGCGAGCGGGCGGCCGGGCCAGCGGCTGTAAATTATTAGTTTAATTTCTTGGTTTATGGTTTTGCGTTGACTCCAGATCAATAGGAAAAAGGTGCATCGAGCCACCTCATTTCATTAAAAAGGCTGCGGTGATTAGGCTTCGGCGAGGGATGGAGAGAAGTGTGAGGAGGATGTGCCTGGAAGCAGATGCGGGTTTCCAGCGCGGGCTGGGTTGCTTTCCTCTCCGCCGCCTTAGCTGCTCGTCTTTTCCAGGGGCCAAGTTTCCTGAGGAGAAGTTTCCTTCTAGCCTGTTTCGTGTTTGCGTTCTCACATCCAAAGCCAGTGGCCCTTGTTTCCCATAGGAAAAAAAAAAAGCAGCGTATTTAAGTGGAATCTTCTGCTTATTTTAAAACCATTCCAATTTCCTCTCGCCCTGCACTCGGGCCGCTTTCCCCGCGGTGCTGAGAAGCCATCAGCGTTCTGCACGAGCAGGTGCAGCGTTATTTTTCTTCCCGAAGCACTTCCAGAGTGAATTGCACATCTGTAACAAAGCTCGCGCTTTTCTTTCTGCTCATCGCCCTCAGACACGGCCATAATTAAATGCAGATATTAAAACTGAAGCCTCGTTTATGTTCCATAATTCTTAGGAGAATGACCCGTCGTATGATACTTGTTTGAAGTCTTAGTTAACCTTTAATCGTTTGATGCTGAGTCTGGCTTTGATTTTGCTGCAGGGGGGGTGAAAAAAAAAGTATTTCGCAAAATCTTGGGGAAGGAAGCGCGCCAATCCCACGGCGCTTCTCACTGCGCTGGGAATGCTACGTCTGAAATCTCTTAGGTGATAAAGCCTGTGGAATGAAGGATCTTTCATTTCCATGCTCAGGCTCTGTCTCTTTGAAGGCTGACATCCAGCATCAGAATCATGGAATGGTTTGGGCTGGAAGGGACCTCAAAGATCATCTCGTTCCAACCCCCTGCCATGGCAGGGACACCTCCCACTAGAGCAGGTTGCTCAAAGCCCCGTCCAGCCTGGCCTTGAACACATCCAGGGATGGAGCCTCCACAGCCTCCCTGCATAATAACTCAGAGGAACGATAACTCAAAGGCTGCTGGAGCTGGTAGGTGTGGTGGGGAGGCAGGATGGCTGAGCAGGGCAGCTCGGTGCGGGTCTCGGGTACGGAATTTCCTCCTACCCAGCTCTGCTGAGCAGATATCTGAGGAAACACTTACAGGTGTTGGGAGCAGCACAGCTAGAAATGTTCAACCTCCAGCACATTCCACGATGAAATGGGAGCCAAAAGCTCTTCAGAAGCATGTCTGCTTGTTTGCTTTTGCCTCATGGGAGGTGCTGGTTAACTGATAGCGAGCTGTTAGATAAGCAGCCTGCGCCCTGCCAAGGAGCGAGGGGAAGAACTCCCCGCCCCCGCTCCCACCCAAGTGCGTGGTGTGGGAGCTTGGGCTGATGCCTCTTCAAGTTGCTCTGAGAAACCCGCCTGCCACAGTGGGTTTGGCTTGGTGCCTGGGGAGCTGGGCTTCCCATCTGAGGTGGGAATCCGTGGGCTCGTTCACTGCCTCTGCAAGGTGGGCGAGGAGCCAGGGTGCCGTGGGTCAGACCAGCCTTGCTGTGCCCATCTCCTGAGCAAACCAGGGCTTCTAGCGCTTCCCACCTCCTGAATTCTTCATCCCTGTGGTTGCTTTTCACCACAATTCCTTCCCCATAACTAATCGCAGCTGTTTCCTTCCCCAAGGAATGAGAAAGAAACTCCCCTAGCTCCAGCCAAAAGCTGATAACTGCTGGTAAGTGGCTTGTCAGCGAGGACTACGACAGGCGAGGGTGTGAGTGAAACGGCAGCTCGTGGAGGGAGGGACACCTGCTCCTAGCCACCCTTGGGAAGCTCATCCCCTCTTCAGGAAGAGGCCGAGCCTGCCACAGGGCAGGTAAAAGGTGTCAGGCCAAGGGGAGCGTGGAGCGCACCCTGGACTGTGCTGACATGCTGCAGGCTTGGCCGTGGGGTCTGCAGCTGGTGGACAGATCAAAGGGAGGGTTATTGTGGATGTGCACTCCCCAAAATGTTTTCTTCTTGCCACGTATAAATATTTAGCCTGTTCACTTTGGATGTGAGAATAGAGAGTGGTATTAGAAGAGGAAAAAACACAAACGTACTGGGCTTGGTTTGGGGAATTCGGGCTTTATAAGTTGGTACCTTCTTTCCTCCTGGTGCTGGTTGAACCTTGTGGGGCATCTTTCAGCCCTGACCTAACAAATACTCTCATGGGCTTGTGAGCACTTCTGTTGAACCCTAGTGAGAGCTGGATGTGTGCCCAGGAGCGCGTGGGACTAGCTCTACAGCCCTGTAAGGCCCCTAGAAGTTATCCTAAGCTCACAAGCTTTGAGAGTGTTTGCTTACCCCGTGCTGAAAGATCTTCCTGGGCAGTCCTGGTTCTCCTGTCGCAAAGGACTTCTGCACGGTAAGCTGAGAAGCTGGGAGAGATGCTCGGCTTCTTGGACTCGCTGCAGGCAGGTTTTGGTTTGGTCCTCAAATCTCTCTTGGCTTCAGCTTTCCGCCTGCGTGCTGATGATAAAAGCGCTGCTGCGTCTCTGCGGGGGCTTGGGAGGATAAACACACTAGAGATTTGTGGAACATTGGATGTAATCGAAATCAGGACGGGCTAATGCTGCGAGAGAGCTCTCTGCTGACACCGCTAAGCACCGCGCTGCCCTTTTCATGGGCACTCGTGTTGGTTTTCTCTCGCTTCCCCGAGCGAGCTCGGTGGAGTGATTCTCACGTTAACAGGAGAGGCTGTTGCGTGGCGTATTGCCGCGTTCTTCTGTGCTGGCTGGGCTTCGACTTCCCGGCTGCGTGCTGTTCTTCTGTGCTTAAACACAAGGTTTTGAAGACCCTTCTTGTTCCCCTGCACCCTCTGCTTGTCCCCTCGGAGAGGGGAGGTGCAGGAGCCCCGGGCTGCTGATGGCCACGCAACCTGCAGATGGTGCCAGAGCCGTGGACAAGAGCGAGCTGGTTGCTCCTGCGCAGCTTCTGCCCAAGTGCTGCTTTGGGGGAATACTGTGCTCGGTGGCACGGAGGTAACAGGGAGGTAATACTGGGAGGCAAGCGGAAACTGAGAAGAAATCTGTAGCAAGAGCGTTCCAAAGTTCAGGGAAAGCTGTTAGAAAACATGCCACTTTAGGTGTTTGAGAGTACTACCTTGGAGCAGGAGAAGCGTTGAAAACACCACCAAGATGTGGAAAAGGCCCCACACTTTTGTAAAAGAAATTCTTTATGGCTTTGTCATTCTTCTGCACTGTGTTTGCTCTAGCACCAGTTAGGTCTGGTCCTGGACCCTGCCCGTGCAGTGAGAGGTGGTGGGTGCAGAGGCAGCAGCAAGGTTTGCTCTTTAAGGGCCCTGGGAAGAAGAGTATCTAAAGGAGGAGCACATCAACCCTCAGCCTCGTGTGCTAGAGGTTGCCCCCCAGATCACCTTTCCATCCTGCCTCGTGTTCTGGCTGTTGCATGTGCATCTCCCCTGGTTCTGAACGTCCTTGAAGACCCTTTTCATTAATTTCTCAATCAGAGTGTTTTAACAGAGTTTAAAGAACCCTAAGGATAGCCAGGCAGGCTGTTGAATTATCCTCCGTTGAGAAGACACAGGTGTCTGGAGAGCAGCACTATATCTGCCATGGTTCATCGCCGTCGGAAGGCTGAAACACTTGATCTCTTCATCCAGAGGTGTCAGACTGGCTGCTTGTTTTCCCCTTCAAAGCACTTGTGGTTGGTGAGAACTGGGGGTCAACTGCAGGTTCTAAGAAAGGAACTCCCTGGTCCCTCCTGCAGCAGGGGATCTCTGCTTCCAGCACAAGCCTGGCATGAGAGCTCTGTTCATACTGGAACCAGAGGACCTGCTCAACGGAGCCCAGTCTCCTAGGGAAGCATTGATTGTACAGAGCTGGGATACATCTTCCTCTTCTGAAAGAGGTGAAGCCCCTGATTGTTTCCCCCAAGACCAGGGCTTCTTCCTACTGATGTCCAGGAGCAGCATCCTTGGAGGAAGCTGGGACCAAATGGCTGCTGCTGGTGGCACTGGGCGAACTGGTCATGGCTAGTACCCAACCAGCCCCCATGGACCTGGCTTTCTTAGTCAAAACATGCTTGCTGGCAGCGCTTCTGCCATGCCACATGTCCACCACGCTGGGTCCTCTGTTGAATCCTCACTGAGCAGGCCAAGTGTGAAAGGGATGTTCGTCAGAGGCGGGGCCTGACTCTTACCTGGCTTTGCAAGAGCCTGTGGCCATAACTGATTTTCTGCGGGCAGTCCAGCTGGTTGCCGAATGGGGTAGCAGGGATGGCGTTTTCCTTTTCAACTTTGGTTTCTGTGGAGTCTAGTTTCCTCGTAGGTGATAACTTTACAGAGGAGACTAATGACCACATGTTGATGAAATCCTGCTGTGAGCCCATCTGGACCTGCCCTGCGTCTTTGGGTAACAGCTGGTGAGCAAAGACAGCAGAGGGAGCTGCCCCAGCAGAAGTGGAAGAGGTTGACCCCTTTTCTCCCTGACAGGCCTGTTAGCTCTTTAGGATCAAAGCTTTTCACATTTGGTCGCTGTACTTGAAGAAGCTCAAGTGTTTCCACTGCAGACATTAGTGATTCTGGCTCTGCTCCCTGCCACCCATCCCCAGATCCACTTTGCGAGCGTTCTCCTTCAAACTGTAGTTTACAAAAATAAAACCTAGATTAAAGCCAGTGCAGCTGCCCCGAGGTTTGAATGGATGCTGGTATGATGTGTTGCCAAAGAGAGAATTACTCAGGAGTGTGGATTAGAGCTGTTTGTCTCCAGGAAGGACCTGGTCTTCAAAGCCAGGGAATTTTCCCAGCTATAGCTGGTGCATCTTCAGCTACGAGGCTCTGGTGCCTTCTCCATGGGCACCAGCCTGTCACCTATCTCGTTTTTATCTCGGATGTTTCATCTCCTCTCGTCCTATCTGCTTCAGTCTTCTCCCATGCTCTTATTTTGGGCAGAGTTTGCTGGCCAGCACTGTCTGCAGCCTTCCCTCTTGCTGTCTCTCACCAGCTGTAAAAACTTCAGTACTTTGAAATATATTTTTCTTCCTGCGAGGAGATGTTTTTGCTGTTTGTTTGCTTGTTCTAAACCATCCCTGCTCCTGCAGCACTGCTGAGGGTCCGAATGCTCCAGGAAGGTTTAGAAGCTCCGGTTCTTCACAGCTGCTGGCTCTGGGGGAAGAGGTGTTGCCGCGGAGCTCTTGCAGGAGATGTCGGTGTGGTGCCAGGGCTATATGGCAGGATCTCCAAGTGGCAGGACAGGGCTCGCGTGCCGGCCTGTGCGCGGGCAGGGCTGAGGGTTCGCAGGAGCAAGGGGCTCCAGTCAAGGCTGGTGTTGAGCGAAGCACTTGGGGTCTGGTTTTCCTCCGCCCCGTGCCCTGGCTCTGCACCGGCAGGGGCTGCAGCGAGTGGTGGTTGGTGCCCACTCCCACCTGCAGCACAACGGCAGTGCTGGACACATGGTCCATAGCAGGTCCTGCCCGTTCCATGGTGAAGTGACCATGCCCCTGTATTTGACACTGGGGAGGCTACAGCTTGAATCCTGGGTTCAGTTTTGGGCCCTTCACTCCAAGGAGGACATTGAGGGGCTGGAGCGTGTCAGTAGCCCTTTAGCTGTTGATCAGATCCCCTCTGAGGCTTCTCTTCTCCAGCTCAACAGCCCCGGGGCTCTCAGCCTTTCCTCAGCATCTTGGTAGCCTCTGCTGGATGCTCTTCAGTCACTCCTTGTCTCTCTAACCTTGTCCTGTAACGTGTGTAGCCCAGGACCTCACCAGCGTCCCCCTGCCCAAGAGTGAAGAGCACTCTGCTGAGTTCTGGAGGTTTTCAGGTGCTCAGCGCTGCTCTGGTCGCTCAGACTCTGTGCTCAGGTCCTGGGGCGAGAGCTGAGACTTTGCACCAGGGGTTTGGAGTCCTGCTGAGGATTGAAGCTTGTTGCCGATATCCAGTGCTCTGGAAGGAACGGAGCTGTCCCGGGGGAGTTGGGGGTGGTGAGTCCCATCGTACCACCTGCAGGTAGCACCAAGCCAAAGACAGCGGGGAGAAACTGAAAGATGCCTGTGGTTGTGGTGTCTGACAGGGAGCTGGTAGGAACTGGTGGAGAGGAAGGTGCTGGGGAGCTCTCCAGTGTGTTTTCCAACGATGGAGGCAATGGTGGGTGTTTTGATGGATTTAGGCTTCATTAATGTTCCATTTTTGGCTTGTTTGTCTATCTCCTTAACAAGGTCATGGCTATAAAACAGAAATAGCATCTATGATGGATCCCAGTCTTGCCTGTTAAATCTCTTTTTAAAATTCAGCCTGGATCTTTAAAGATAAAAACCCAGCCTGGCCCAGAGGAAGGGCGAGCCACCAGCTTCCCTGCTCCATAGAGACTTTCTTCCAACAAATGAGGACCTGCTTCCTCGTGTGTCGCGACCCCAGGATGGTTTAATTTCTGTGTCAGTGCTAATTGATTGGAAGCAACAATTTTGCCAGACAAAGCTGTAAATTAGTTTCAAATGGGGGAAACAGGCCACCCACTGCCCAACTATCATATTGCAGAAACAACATTAAACACGGAGCAAACCATAACCCGGGGAAGGAAAACCCAAGTGAAACCAGATTTCCACTCGTTCCCTTTCCCCAGGAAAGTGGAACCAGATGGTTTGTGGCTTTGATAATAAGAGAGGCTGATTCTTTCAGATACAGCTTAAGCGGAGTATCGCACAAAGGGATGGGCTGAGAAGCAAAACCTCACAGGCACGAATTGTGCCTCTGGAGACCATCGGCATGTGAAAGCCTCCCAATAAAAACATTACAGAAAATTGTCTTCCTAATTGCAACTGAGCCCGGCTTGCTGGGACGGCCCCTCTCATCGCCTCGTGCGAGATCCCAGCGCCGCTCCCACAACTTCAGCCGTGTATGCAAATCCCTCCTTGCCTTTCCTGCGGGTACCCGCCCCGGCGGGGAGCATTTGAGGAGAGCCTGTGCAGCAGAACCTGGCTTTGGCGAGAGGTTAGAGATGCTTCCTGAAGGCAGTAGCTGTGGGATAACCAGTGCGTGCACCCCACCTCTGCGGCCATGCTGCTTGTAGAATCATAGAGGAGTTTGGGTTGGAAGAGACCTTTAAGATCATCAAGTCCAACCATTCCCCCAGCGCTGCCAGGGCACCACTAACCCCTGGCCCTCAGCACCACATCTCCACGGCTTGGAAACCCCTCCAGGGATGGGGACTCCACCACTGCCCTGCCCAGCCTGGCACAGCCCTTCACAGCCCTTCCCAGCAAGAAATTCTTCCTCACCTCCAACCTCAACCTCCCCTGGGGCAACTTGAGGCCGTTTCCTCTTGTCCTGTCACTTGTTCCTTGGGAGAAGAGCCCCACCCCACCTGGCTCCAACCTCCTGTCAGGGAGTTGTGCAGAGCCAGAAGGTCTCCCTGAGCCTCTTTTTCTCAAGGCAGCCAGCTTTGTTTCCCTTCTCTGGACACACTCCAGCCCCTCAAGGTCCTTCTTGGAGTGAGGGACCCAAAACTGACCCCAGGATTTGAGGTGCAGCCTCCCCAGTGCCCAGTCCAGGAGGACAATCCCTGCCCTGGTCCTGCTGCCCACACTAGTGCTGACCCAAGCCAGGATGCTGGTGGCCTTCTTGGCCACCAGGGCACACGCTGGCTCATCTCCAGCTGCCTGTCAACCAGCCCCCCCAGGTCCTTTCCCTTGGGCACTTTCCAGCTGCTCTTCCCCCATCCTGGAGCGCTGCAGGGGGTTGTTGTGACCCAAGGGCAGGATCCACCTCTTGGCCTTGTTGAACCTCATCCCATTCCTCTGGCCCATCAATCCAGCCTGGCCAGATCCCTCTGTAGAGCCTCCCCACCCTCCAGCAGATCAACACTCCTGCCCAACTTGCCATCAGCAAACTTACTGAGGGTGCACTTTTGGGCTGCTCCAGGGTGAAGAGTGCTGAGTAGCTCTCAGGTTGGGCCACAGCTTCGTGCTGGAGCTTGAGCTGACTCATAGTCTCCTCTAATTGGGAGCTCTGCCACCTTAGTGCTGTTTCCTGCGTTGCTTGCTGGGTCTGACGCTGCGTGGGTCGGTGTTTACAGCCACGTGTGCTTGGTGGGCTGCTGGCCTTCGGCTGTGAGCACTGAGCTCCAGCGAAAATTCTCATCTTTGTTTTACCCGTTTTAAATGGTCAGCTTTGCCAGGCTTCTGTTTGTGTCACCTTCAGGGCTGGCTGGAAGCAACCAGCAGGTCCCTTTAGAGGCTGGGTGGGCTGTGTTGAGCATCAGCACACCAAACTCTTGGTCTGGTCCGCGTCTTGGTGCCTTGACATCCAGGAGGTAAAATTTCTTCTGAGTAAAGATCTCTTTTAGATTATTGGCCACTTGTGGAGCAGAAGGAAGGAACCCATCATGGGGAGGCTCTCTCATGTCCTGCCTGCTTTGTCCATCTTTCCTGCCCTAACAGGGACACTCTGGCAGCAGCAAATGCTGCACTGTGTGAGGAAAGTCCCCACAGGGACGTGAAAGTGTGAGACTTTGTTCCAAGTTCAGTGCCACTGTACAATGGCCCACGTGTTCCTGTAGCATCCAGCGCCCTGTTCCTGGGGCAGCACATGGGCATGCTGGGGACGGGCAGAAAGCCTGGTCTCTGCCCTGGAAAAGTGGAAGTTCCTTGGGACTTCCAGGGACTTTGGTTCTGGGCAGAGAAAACTTCTCCTCTGGGAAGTCCAGGCTGATGCTTCCTGACCATCACAGCAGCTCTGGGCTGTGGAGCTGGAGGAGCCTGAGGGAAATGTTTTCTGCCTTTTTCCCTTTTTCTTTTGGTCTTGAAATACTACTTTCTTCCAAGCCAAGTCTTCCCACAGCCGCCCTGGGAACTGCCTTGGCAGGCCTGCTTCCTTGTGCTGGAGAGAAGCAGGTACGTGGTGGAGCAGAGACAACGAGCTCCTGTTGGCAGCTTTTGGAAAGCCCATGGGCTGCCTGGTGATGGGCTCAGGAGCTCCATGTGCGTTGTGTTTGGATGAGGGCTGTGAAAAACCATCAACAAATAATTGCAGTTTCCTCTTCGCCTTGTGGTAAGGCTTGATCCAAGCCTGAGAAACCGCTGCTGCTTGAGTAACGACACATGGAGCAGAGATCTCCACCTACCCCGTACGAAACGCTGTGCAGTCGCTTCTGAATCACTGTGGGTTGCTTTAGCCACAGAAGCAGAGTCTGACATCCAAACACACAACAGGAGGTGGGTAGGAAGTGCTACGCAGACCTACATATGTGTGTGTGTGCTGGTCTCGCCTGGTTGTGGAGGGGGTTTTGTTTCTTTTCTTCACCCTGAGTAATCGGGGAGAAGTAGGGATGTATTTGTGCTTGGTCTTGGGGTTGTCCAGCCTGGAGAAGAGAAGGCTCCACGGAGACCTTCCTGGGGGCTTTCAGGACTTAAAGGGGCCTGTCAGAAAGATGGAGAGGGACTTTTTACAGGGACTTGTAGTGATAGGCCAAAGGGTGACAGTTTGAAATTAAAAGAGGGAGATCGAGACTAGAGAGAAGGGAGAGATTGTTGCTGCTGAGGGTGGTGAGAGCCTGTCCCAGGTTGCCTAGAGAGGTGGTGGCTGCCCCATCCCTGGCACCATTGCAGGTGAGGTTGGCTGGGGCTCTGAGCAACCTGCTCTAGTTGCAGATGTCCCTGCTCCCTGCAGGGGGGTTGGACTCTATGACCTTGAAAGGTCCCTTCCCACCCAAAACTGTTTCATGATTCTGTGATCTGCTGGGCTTTCTTTTGGCCGTGCAGTGAAATGCTGACTGACGGGTGAGGCTGGATGAAGATTGGGTAACCAGGCCCTTGAAGAGCTGGAGCAAGTGCTGGTGGTTGGGTTCTGCCCTCAACTCTGCTTGTGCTGCTCCACCAGCTTCACTTTGGTCATACATGGGGGCAAAGGAAGGACACAGCTGGAATTGCCTTCCCGAAGGGAGGGTGGTCTCGCAGGTAGGGTTCACGGGATGGGTGCTCATCTCAGCCCTTGTGTGAACAAGGCACTCCAGCTTCCCTGAAATGGGGCAGGACTTCTACTGCCAGTCATGCCTGCCTAGGTGAAGCCTTCTCCTGGACTTTCCCCAGAGCTCTCTCTCACTACATACAAGGGCAGCGTTTAGCAGTTGCCTGTCTGGAGACCTGATGATGCTCTGGCTTGTACTGCATCGCAGCTGGGTCACACCCTTGGAAAAAGCCATGTGCAAAAGCCACAAGGTGGCCAAGAACCCCACCAGCATCCTGGCTGGGATCAGCACTAGTGTGGCCAGCAGGGATCATCCTCCTGGACTGGGCACTGGGGAGGCTGCACCTCAAATTCTGGGGTCAGTTTTGGGCCCCTCACTCCCAGAAGGACCTTGAGG
>VZZY01019604.1:124320-159738 GCA_013400335.1 Eurystomus gularis | reverse complement strand
CACCGCCGGCACCCACCGGCTGCTGCTGCTGCCAGGCCGGGCTCCGGCTGCTTTGGGGAGCGAGGCTCTTCTGAAATGAAATCACTTCCTCGGAGTAATTACATCAGCTAATTAGGGACCTAATTGGCTAATTAGAACGAAGCGACGGTTCCTTCGCGGCGTGGGGAAGGAACGCGGCGTAACGGCAGGAAATCGGCAACACGCCTCGCTGCCAGCGCCCGTGGTGGTGGAGACAAGGGCTGGAGATGCTGGGTGAAGCCTGCGCTGTCCTTCGGCTGCCTCGTCAGCCTTGTCTGGAGGGACGCGAGCTCCAGGCTCAAGAGTTCCTCCACTGCGAGCAAGCCGCCTGCCCTGGAGATGTGGGAGTGGGGGCTGTAGCTGTGGTGGGGCAGTGCAGGAGGTCTCATGGGGAAGCAGGACATCAGGTGCCATCAGCCTCCAAAGGTTGTGGGAGGCAGCAACGTGGCAGAGAGCTGCTACCCTGAGCCCGCAGCCCCTTCCTCTGGGCTTTGCTGGTGCATCTCCTCTGCAGAAGGCTTTGGGGAGGACCAGACGGAAATGATGGATTTTGCTTTCACCGTCTTTTTGTTCGCTCCAGACAATCCGGGACGCGAGCGTTGCCCAACTCTGTGGTTTGGTTTGGCTGCATCTTTGGGAAGCCCTTGGATGTGGTTCGGCTGTCGAGGGCCTGGGGTGGGAGCTGGAGACCTAGATGCCATTCTCCACTCTGGCACTGGTTTAGTGTGGCCTCGAGCAAATTTCTGCACCACCCTAGGCCACTTTTTTAGTCTTTTGCCAGCCTTGCCTTAAAAGTAACCACCTCGGAGAAAAACCACATCTGTGTGTATCCGCAGTCGAGCTCTGATCGTGTTTGGAGCCACGCACACCCCATCCCAAAATGACTTGGGCGTCTAAATACTGCCTGACTATTTCTGTGAGCATCCAGATCTGAAATTTATGTCCCCAATCACGTGTGATCTAACCCTGGGGGACTGTAAGGTCTGGTTGGCGTGTGTGTGTCTGCCAGCAGGGTCCCTGGGCACCACAAGATCCATTACCCGTTGTTCCCAGAGTCTTCCATGTCTTGAATAGGTTGTGTCTGCCTCTGTCGTGCCATGCACAGACCAGGTGGTCCTCAGTTGTCATACCCAAGGACCTTGGTCCAGTAAGATCCATGAGGGCCAGAGCAACCATCTGGGTCTGCTTCTGGAGAGCAGAAGGTGGTAGGTACCTTCTTACCAACCACAGTTTGCAGCATGCAACTGGGGCAGTCAGAGGCTGGACGTACCAGCCTGAGATGCCTTCAGTCTTCTGCTTGAAAAGGTCACACGTTGCGTGAAATAATTATATACGATCAAGACCAGAGAGACTGACGGTGTCTCAGCTGTGTGAGGGTCAGAGCAGAGCCCTGGCTCCAGCCCACGTCCTGACAGATGTTCAGCCCGGCCAAGACCCTCCACTCAGGGCTGCCTGTCCTGCCTGTCGGGATGGGTGCCTCTGCTCAAAGCAGCTAGTGTCGTGTGTGTTCTTCTCCTGATTGTCCCCCTGGACTGGACTCTGGGGAGGCCGCCCCTTAAATCCTGGGGTCAGTTTTGGGCCCCTCACTCCCAGAAGGACCTTGAGGGGCTGGAGCGTGGCCAGAGAAGGGCAACGAAGCTGGGGAAGGGCTGTGCCAGGCTGGGCAGGGCAGTGGTGGAGTCCCCATCCCTGGAGGGGTTTCCAAGCCGTGGTGCTGTGGTGCTGTTCAGTACCAGTGTGTTCTCCCTGCCCAGCAGGCTCCTTCCCACGCTTTGAGGGTGCGTGGTTTCCTTTCTGGAAGCTCTGAGGATTTTCAGGTCGTGTGGTACAACCTCACTCTACCCATCGATGTGTTCTTTCATCCGACAGCTTTAGATGAGCCAAAATCACAGCTCAGTAAGAGCCAGGAGCGCTCCCAACATCCAGCCTTCCATCCCTCTCATTTCCTAGCGCTGTCCGAAGCCGGGCACTGGTGCCAGTTCTCACTGAGAGGAGGGAAGCGTGGCAAGCGAGGCTGACGGCAGCGGGGTCGCAGCCGTGGGCCCGCCTCTTGCTGGCAAGCCCAAAGCCCCAAGCCGACTGGGTCGCAGCGGCCGAATTTCACGTGAAAACACGGCAAAGGGGCATTTCTCACGGCCTTCATCCGGCGGCAAAACCCGTTCGCTCACAAAGTGCCCCTCATGACAGAACCTGAGCTCGGAGGCTGGAGCGAGGGCCCAAACCCGGTGGGTTTTGTATGGGCTTAAGTTCACTGTGAACATTTCAGCGGGTTCTAACATACGGTTACTTCTCCTGGTAACTGCTTATTCAGTATTTAAATTTCGGCAGAGGATACTCCCTCGGACGCTGTACGGCAGGCTGCGATCTTCCTCTGGCTTGATATATTTGCAGCAACGCCCCGGCCCTCGCGGGGGGAAGCCGAACCTGCTCCCAGATGTTTTTGCAGCTGGAAGAAAAAGGCCTTGGAACGCTCCAGGATAAATCACTTTCAAAGTGTTTTTCTAGCGCGTAAAATAATATTTTATATATATCTAGAACAAAGCAGGCAAGGAAAGGACGTTAAATTCCTCCGGTAAATTGCTCAGGGAATTTTTTGCTCGACTCTTATTTCTCCCGGAGGAAAAATCTGCCGGTGACTGCAGTGTTCAGTGCCAAAGCAACGTCTTGACCAAGAGGGCAAGGCTGCCCGTGGTCTCCAGTGGCTCAGGGCTGAGAGGTGGCCCCGGCGGGTGCTGCTGGGGCTGGGGGTGAAGCATCCTCTTGCCTTGATGGTGGATGGAGATCATGGCACGTGGGGACGACCTCGGTGAGCTTTCCTGCAGCTTTGTGGCATGCTGGCAGTTAGCTCGGGAGCCATCTTCCTGGCAGAACGGTTTTAACGAGAGAACTTTTGTTAAAATCGGTTGTTTGCAGCATTTGGGTCGCTGGGGAGTTTGCTCGGCTAACCCGGGAGAAGGCAGTGCTCCTGAGCAAGCCTTTCTTTTGTCTCTCCTGCTTGAGATATAATCTTGATTTCTGAAGTAAAACAACAACAACAAAAAAATCGGTTTCGCATCGATGTTTTGACTTGAAATGTCATTTTGTTTTTAATTGAAGAACCGGAGTGAAATGACATTTTAAGTCAAAATGTTAATGTTTTGTTTAGACATCTCCCATGGGAAAATTTAAATGTTTCATCAGAGCTGACATTTGCCTGTGAAAGAATCCCCCAACCCGGGGTTTTCTCCAAACAGGGGTGAGAAGTTTTTCCGCTCTGGGTGTCTGAGCAGCTCTGCAGACCGGCTGGTTCACGAGGGGCGGGCAGGGGTGTCCTCGGAGCCGCTCCTGCGAGCAGAGGAGTGGATTGAGCAGTGATTGAGCAGGTCACCGGGCTAATGCTGCGCTGTTAAGCTGCTGCATCTCCATGAAATCCTCGGCACTTGAAATAATGAGCTCTGCTAATTCAGTCCTTGCTGGGATGGAGAGATGCTGCCTTTCCTCCGCTCGTCAGGCTGAGCAGTCCGCCCCAAAACTGTGGGGTTTCACTGATTCCGTCTGAAGGAATTGCCCAGTTACCACCAAGGAAAGGTTTGCTTTGCTGGAGAGCCCCCTCTGCGGAAGCTCCCACTTGTGCAGCAGCTCCCGCAGGGCTTCAGCCAGACTTCGTGGTGACTTCCAGGGAGAAAGGAGCAGGAAACCAAACGTGGAGAAGAGCGTTCCTCACCCACATCACCCGAGCTGTGTTAGTGGTGACAGTTCCTTGTCCCATCACCCTCCCGTGGCACAAGGGCACGATTTGCTCTTGCTTTGGGGGATGTGGCCATGGCCGAGCGGCTGCCACGTGCGGGAGCAGGACCTGGACTGCCCTGGGAAGAGTTGAGGGAGTGGGATGAGATGGGGAGTGACACCTCCTGCCAGCAGACCTCATGGCAAGGTGAGGCAATTCCTTACTGCTTGGGGTCCAAGCAATGCCACGAGGATGAGGAGGGCTGGGGAAGGTCCTTCCCTCCAGCCACCTCCCTGGGCTGCCCCTTGCAGGAGATGGAGAGAAGGAGCAGATGCAGGAGCTGCCCAAAGCGCTGCCTGGTGCAGGGCAAGCGTGGTGGTCTGTGCCTGGTCCACGGTGTCCCTGCGGTGAGTCTGGACCACAACCTCTTCTTCCTCCCTGTTGGAAAGAGGCAGCTCAAAGACAGAAATTGCAGGGCGGAAGCGTTACCCAAGAAGAGATCAAATGATGACAAAGTAGATGATCTCAATGGCAGATTAATGAGCTGGAAATGTTCAAGGACGAGAGGGGGAAGATGTGCTCTTGGGGAAGGGGGTCTCCTGTGGGACCCAGAGCCATGTGTGCCTTTGGCAGCCTTGGGGCTGCTGCTCTGGGCACAGCTCGGAGCAGGGAAGGGTGAGGATGAGATGCCAGCCATGCTAAGGTCCACCAGCATGAGCTGGTTCATTGCCGCGGTGCCAGATCTCGCTCGTTTGTATGTAACGCCTTCGTGCGGGTGCTGTGCTCCTGCTCTGTAGTGCTGCTTCCCCGGCCTGAGCCAACACGTGATCCCGGCGTTCCCTGGGATCTGGCACAAGAGCAGAATTGGAGCTGCCCAGAGCATCTTTAAACCACTAGGTCTGGGTGGCAATTGGTCCCAGACCCTCCATTTTGATATATTTCACTTTTCTGTTATCAGTATCAAATGAAACAAAAAAAACCAACCCCAAAACAGAACTGAAAAGGACCCTTCCCTGCTGCCTGCTTGTCTTCCTGGTCACATCAGAGAAAATGCTGCGAGTCTCTGACGACCCCCATCAATGGCTCCAGCAGCCGCAGAAGCAGCTGACAGATTTGCCCGAGTCTCCCCAAACACCCGAGTCCTGGCTGAGGTGGTTTTGGCTTCTCCACACCTGGGGATACGGGAGCAGGCAGCCCGCCGGCTCCTGAGAGCCAGGGAAGGTGCTGAGCCTCGCAGGAGGAAATTAAAAATACATCGATTCTCATTCTCAGACATCTTGCCGGAGGGTTAACACAGCGTCTGTTTTTTTCCCCCTTAACCAGAAAGAAAATAACTTTCAAAAAGCTTTGGTGTTTGCTCCTGCCTTGGCAGCGTCTCTGCTGTGAGATGGTGCTGGAGGGCCGGGCTGGTCTGCGCAGCGAGGGGCTGCCGGGGGAAAGCTCCTCCGGAGAGCTGGCACGGGGACAAGAGACTGGGGCACGGGCATCGCTTGAGGCTGTTCAGGGCCCGTCTTCTGCGCAGAGATTTAGATTAGATAGTAGGAAGAAATTCTTCACTGTGAGGTTGGTGAGGCACTGGAACAGCTTGCTGAGAGGTAGAACCCTCAGCCCTGGAACCATTGCAGGTGAGGTTGGCCGGGGCTCTGAGCAACCTGCTCTAGTTGCAGATGTCCCTGCTCCCTGCAGGGGGGTTGGACTAGATGATCATAGAATACTTTTGGTTAGAAGAGACCTTTAAGATCATCGAGTCCAACTGTTAAGCCAGCGCTGCCAGGGCACCACTAACCCCTGGCCCTCAGCACCACATCTCCACGGCTTGGAAACCCCTCCAGGGATGGGGACTCCACCACTGCCCTGCCCAGCCTGGCACAGCCCTTCACAGCCCTTCCCACCAAGAAATTCTTCCTCAGATCCAACCTCAACCTCCCCTGCTGCAACTTGAGAACGTTTCCTCTTGTCCTATCACTTGCTCTTGGGAGAAGAGCCCAACCCCACCTGGCTCCAAGCTCCTGTCAGGGAGTTGTGCAGAGCCAGAAGGTCTCCCCTGAGCCTCCTTTGCTCCAGGCTCAACACCCCCAGGTCCCTCAGCCGCTCCTCACCACACTCCTGCTCTAGACCCTTCCCCAGCTTCATTGCCTTTCCTTAGATCTTGAAGGTCCCTTCCAACCTAACCCATTCTACGATTGTATCATGGTCATGGGTTGGGCTGGCCAGTAGATGAATGATTCTCTACGCTCTAAACAAGATTCCAGTTTGGCGTTAGCAAACCCACCATTCCCACCAGTGCTTTCCAGCCTTGCCCTGGCTGTACTTGTGCTGGGCCCAGGTGCTTTGGTCCTTCCCGGTGCGTTGGGAGCATCGCACCTTTTTGCTCATCCAGGTTTTCCGCTTCTTTTCCTGTTTTTTTATTTTGTGGCAATAAAAACTCCGCGGCGACGCAGAGCTCTGCGAACAATCCCCGCTGGTACAAACACACCGGCCCGCAGAGCATCCAGGGAGAGATCCTGTTGTACTTGGTCTCTGTAGGTTTCTTTGAGGTGTTTGCAAACGCTGCGGTGACCTTTCGTTGTTGCTCAAAACCGACCCAACAACATCTCTCCGTGTTGAAGGCTCCGTGGCAGAGCTGGCTGCCAATGTGCAGAGCATCCCTGGTGCCAGCAGGACCAAAATGACAAGCCAAAAGCCTCCTTCTAATCGTCCGGAGGGCGATTAGAAGGAGGCTTTTGGCTTGACATTTTGCTTTTGTGGGTTGACAAGCCGCTTTGTCTGTTTGCCTTCACTGGCGTTTTCCACCCCCCCTCCTTTCGCTGAAGCTGTGACAGTGCCAGAGCCCGGGAGGAGATCAGGCTGCGCTGATCCAAGGTGGAAGCCGAGCCCTTGGTCCTTTTGGCTATCGCACGCGTCTCTTAATTTCACTTGAAGGTCCCTGCGAGCGCCGGCTCGCTCTGGCTGCCAGCGTGCGCCCGTCAGCTCGTATTAAGAACGCAGCGGGGCTCGCCGAGGCTGCTCTCTGCGGGGGGATATCGCTGCTCATGCCTCTCGTATGGAGCATCCTCCCCATTGCATCCTTTACATTGCATCGTCTCCGTTGCATCCTCCCCATCGCATCCTCCCATTGCATTGTCTCCATTGCATTGTCTCCATTGCATCCTCTCCTTTGCATTGTCTCCATTGCATCTTTCCCTTCGCATTGTCTCCATCGCATCCTCCCCTTTGCATTGTCTCCATCACATCCTCCCCTTTGCATTGTCTCCATTGCATTGTCTCCATCGCATCCTCTCCATTGCATCTTCTCCATTGCATCCTCCACATCGCATCTTCTCCATCGCATCCTTTCCATCTCAAACTCCCCATCTCATCCTCCCCATCACATCCTCTCCATCTCATCCTCCCCATCGCATCTTCTCCATCTCATCCTCCCCATCGCATCCTCCCCATCACATCCTCCCCATCGCAGCCTCCCCATCGCATCCTCCCCAGCATTCCAGCCAGGAGGTTGAGCTTGGGTGAAGTTCCCAGCTCCAGCCGGACAACCCCGAGTTTCCCATTACCCGGAGAAACCGCAGACCCGTCTGTGCTCTGCTTTAATTGCTGCTTTTCTGAAACACTTCAAAGAGCGTTTCTCACCGCAGTATGCGGCGCGCATTATTAGATTTGTTTTTGGAATATAATGATAAACTGTTGCCATTATGGAGGGAGACGTAATTATCTGGAATCTATTTTAATCTATTCTGCCTTTTAAATATTCCATGTTCCCTTTTAATAAGAGGTAGCATCCAGGCTTTGATGTTGTAGCGGAGGTGTAGAAAGCTCTCCTCTCCTTGCTGCAAATGTTAATTGAATAGCCTCCCTTTCTCTTCATTAGCTGCATTAGCTTGCATTAACACCTTTTAATATCTCTTTAAAATCTTGTTCAATTTACTTTCTTTAATCTTTTCCTTTCCCAGAGTGTTGCATCACTTTGATCCTCATCTTCGTCTTTTCTTTGATGACAACTTTGAGTTTAATTTGTTTTTGAATTGAAATGGAAATTTCCTAATTCCCCAGAACTCAGCCTGCACTGTTACCGGGCTTTGGTGTCTGCATTAGCATTTGGCGCTGCCCATGCGGGGAGGGGGGGCCGGGGGAGGGATGAGTGGAACCATCGAGGTGCCTGCCCCAAAACCTCCTGTGCTTGGGCACGCACACGCAGGGGAGCTGCTCTACCCGCAGCTGCCTCGAGGACCACAGACGAGGTTAATAAAGGGCTTTCTGCAGCGCCTTGTTCTCAAGGGCCTGGCTCACCAGCGCCGGGTGTTCTCAGTCGTGCCGAGCTGTGCCAGGGCTCAGCACCTTTGTCCTGGTTTGAGGTGGAACTGAACCAATTCTCTGCTCAGTGTTTTTGCTTCTCGTCTCCAGTCTCTTCTAAGTCACTGCACCTGCTGAAGTTGATGGTGTGTTTTCTCAAGACAGTGGAGGCTTCTAGGAGTGAAAACGGTCTGTGTTTAGAGTTACTACCAAAGGTCAAGGGTGGTGAGAGCCTGTCCCAGGCTGCCCAGAGAGGTGGTGGCTGCCCCATCCCTGGCACCATTGCAGGTGAGGTTGGCCGGGGCTCTGAGCAACCTGCTCCAGTCTCAGCTGTCCCTGCTCCCTGCAGGGGGGTTGGATGAGATGACCGTGAAAGGTCCCTTCCCACCCAAACCAGTTGGTGATTCTATAACTTACTGGCAGCCACCACCCTGCCCTCCCAGGCCCAGATCTGAGCCTGTGCCTTGCAGGAGCTCCTCACTTCTGGGTACTTGTCAGTGAGGAGTGAGAGGGAGAAAGATGCCAGTTGGAAGGGTTGGAACCTGTAGTGCAGGAGCAGTGTAGCCTGGCTCTTAACTGGATGATGGAGTTCTCCAGCCCACCTTGCCACCTTGTCTCCAGCCCTTTCATCCATCGTCAGCCTTCAAGCCCTTCCTTGTAGCACGGTGGAGAAGCCACCAGTCGCCCCCAGCCCTCCGGACCTCCATCACTGCCCTCGGGCAGGGCTGAGCGGGAGGACGTGTCGAGCGCTTTCAGCAAAGCCAAAGTGATGCTTGCTTTTCAGATGAAGCCGTCCACCTTCGCTGCGCTCGACAGCAGGGAGACGACATTGTCCCTCTTAAACCTGACAAACGGTCTCTGTCTCCAGGATGGAAATGAACTGGCCTCGAGTCTCCGTGGAGAAGGCGTTATGGTGGCGGGGGGCTGTGCTGCCCTTGTCAGACGGCTGCGCGCTCTCGCTGCTGCGGCTCCGCCTCGCAGAGACGGGCGTTTAGGGATGTTTTGCATCTTTTTCCTTTTTAATCCCTCTAAAGGAAGCTCTGATTTTTGAAGCGTCGCTCTTTTCCTTCTCTTCCCTTTCTGGGAAAAGGAGCTTTTGCTTGGAGGCTCGTGCTTTGCGCATGCTCTTGGGGAAACGGGAGGTTTGGCGCTTCCAAATAGCGGCGTCTTCACCCGCTCTGTGTGATCCTCCATTTAAACTCGAAAGCACCTCCCAGAGCTGTGTAAGATGGAAGGGTACGGGGCAGTGTCTTTAAGGGATCATAGCTTAGCAGGGAGAAGAATAAATTCCCCAGCTTGGGAGGTACCTTGATGTCAAACTACAGAGCACGACCTTCCCCCAGGCACCTGTCCCTGCAGTGGCAGAGCGCGAGCGTCGGTGTATGCGGTGGTGAAAGAATGAGACAAACGGCCTGAGAGCCAGAACGTGCAGCGTTCTCTGTCCTTTTTCAGCCAGAGACCTGGTCCTCCTCCTCTTCCTTATCATAGCTGTGGCCTGTGCTCTCCTGGGCATGTGTGGTTGAAACACTACGAGGTTGTCTCTGAGCTGGGCTGAGGTCTCCTCACCTCTTGCATTGGTTTGGGGCTGAAAGGAGCCTGGGGATGGTGCTTACCTGGGTGTCTTCAGAGGGCTCTGGGCAAGAGCTGGCTATTTGGGGTGTGCCAACATGGCTGAACCTTGCACCTCGTGATATCCCCTCCCTGACCAGGTCAGTGTGGGGCTGAGGCCCTGCTCCCAGTGTCACTGCCAGCAGATCAGGCAGTCACTGACCTTGACCTCACTACTCGTGGCTCAAGGGTGTGGAGAGAAGAGGTGGAGGTTGTACATGGACAAAGCAAACTGCTGTTCAGTCCCAAATTCGGGCTGAACCTGGTGTGTGTGGTGCTCTTTCAGCTTGCTGTGGTCGTCTCTGTTGCTCCACATCTCTGGGACAGGAAAATAACCTCGAGCGTTGTTGGTTTTCCTCCCATCTTACATCCTGGGAGAGGTCCATCTATACACTACACTAGATTGAAGTGGACTTCCATCTTCCTGCTTATTTTTCCTGTTTGTGAATGCCTCAGTAAGCCTCATGCACTGGTGAGACCTCCAGCCCTGAAACCCCAGATAAACGCCAGCTTCTGTGCCTGGCTGACAGAGGGACAGGCAGATGTTGATGTAGCCTGGAAACCTCCACATCGTTGAGCCCACTCTGCAGAGCTAAACTCACCTCGGGCTGCCCTTCCCAGAGCACCAGCAATGGGGGTTGCTTTATGTCAACAGCCAGCTGAGGATGAGCTGGTGTGTGCCCAGACTGCCAAGGAGGCCACCAGCATCCTGGCTTGGGTCAGCACTTTTGTGGGCAGCAGGACCAGGGCAGGGATTGTCCCCCTGGACACTGGCCACTGGAGAGGCCAAACCTCAAATCCTGGGGTCAGTTTTGGGCCCTTCACTCCAAGAAGGACCTTGAGGGGCTGGAGCGTGGCCAGAGAAGGGCAACGAAGCTGGGGAAGGGTCTAGAGCAGGAGTGTGGTGAGGAGCGGCTGAGGGACCTGGGGGTGTTGAGCCTGGAGAGACGGAGGCTCAGGGGAGACCTTCTGGCTCTGGACAACTCCCTGACAGGAGGTTGGAGCCAGGTGAGGTCGGGCTCTTCTCCCAAGGAACAAGTGACAGAAGAAGAGGAAATGGCCTCAAGTTGCAGCAGGGGAGGTTGAGGTTGGAGGTGAGGAAGAATTTCTTGGTGGGAAGGGCTGTGAAGGGCTGTGCCAGGCTGGGCAGGGCAGTGGTGGAGTCCCCATCCCTGGAGGGGTTTCCAAGGCGTGGAGATGTGGTGCTGAGGGCCATGGGTTAGTGGTGCCCTGGCAGTGCTGGGGGAATGGTTGGACTCAGTGATCCTAAAGGTCTCTTCCAACCAAAAGTATTCTATGTCCCCTCTGGATAAAAAGAAGCCACACCCGATGTAACTTGTGCAATGTCCCTTAGCAAATTAGTGCAGATCCCAAACCCCAGCCCAGGAGTCTCCGGTTCCAGACACATGTTGCTGCCTGACCCTGCCTGCCGGGCCCGGCGCTGCGCCCGGCTCTCGTGGGAGCTCTGCATTAAGGAGGCCCTGGAATCCAAAGCAATTTCATTACGAGCATTAAGCAAAAGTCTGACGACTCTGTGTCGTGAGAAGCTTTCCCTGCGGTGTTTACGCTGCTGCTGAGGCTGTGTTGTATTTTTACGCTCAATACTATTTCTCTCCTGATTTCCAATAAACCCCCCCCAGAATCCCCAAACCTTCCTCGGTCAGCTTTAATGAGTTTCTAGATTGGAAGAACAAAGAGCTCTGAGGCGTTGAGGGCCACAATAAATTAAAAACTCTGCTGGCTGTGCAAGCGATGGTGGGGAGATGGCAAACGGAACGTGCTGGGGATGCTCTCCGGTGAGATTTCCACAGTGGTCTCGTGGAGGGGTGGTGGGGCGGGCAGAGGATGCTGCTGCGTGGGGGGCAGAATGTGTTTGGAGGCTCCAAAACTGTCCCCTGTGCCGCCCCAGAGCTCTGCTCTCCCACCACCCTTATCCATCTTTACTGGTTTTGGCTGCAAACTCCAACAGGATCCTTCTGTGGCTGTGAACCGAGCGGTGGGATTTTAAATGCGGGTCCATCCGAGGACCTGGCTGTGCTGGGAAGCCTGGCTTGAAAGAGAGGCTGCAACAAAGCAGCTCCTGGAGAGATTTTAAGAGCGTAAGAAAAGGAGATTTGAATACTGCCGTGAGACCGTGCCCACATGAAGGGAAGATGAACCCGGCCTTCCCTGGGCCGTGTCCCACAGGCAGCGAGCAGCCGGCACAGGCTCCGCTGCGCCGCGGCACGATGGCTTCGACGAGGGTGGTTTTACTTCAGAGGCGTACGCAAAAGAATGATGACTATTTCCCATTATTAAATCCAGTTTTATTTGCTTATAACTTTGCAGTTAGCTCGAGGGGAGATCTTTCTGTGGGCAATGTCTGCTTTAGGTTGAAACTTTGTGTTTGGGAAGTTTTGGCGAGAATGATCCAACCACATCTGAGAGCAGCGGGAGGGAAACAGTCTGCTTTGACGTGTCCAAAAAGCGAAATAGAACGCAGGCAGCAAGCACCGCCGACATGCTCGTCTGCACGGACGGTGCAGCAAGGCCTGGCTCCGAGCTCCTGCGAGCTCCGGGCTTGGCGGGCAGTGAGGAGCTGAGGTCTCCAACCTGCTGGGCTCCAGCTCCTCGCAGCTGGGACGTGCCTGTTTGCTGCCCTCAGTGACTGCACAGAGAATCATAAAATGGTTTGGGCTGGATCATCTTGTTCCAACCCCCCTGCCATGGCAGGGACACCTCCCACTAGACTCAAAGCCCCGTCCAACCTGGTCTTGAACACATCCAGGGATGGAGCATCCGCAGCCTCCGTGGGCAACCTGGGCCAGGGTCTCACCACCCTCAGAGTGAAAAACTTCTTCCTAATCTATCCTTCATCCTATCACTACAAGCCCTTGTAAAAAGTCCCTCCCCAGCTTTCTTGTAGGGCCCCTTCAGCTACTGGAAGGCTACAGTGATGTCTCTCTCCCTGGAGGCTTCTCTTCTCCAGGCTGAAGAACTCCAGCTCTCTCAGCCTGGCCTCACAGCAGAGGGCTTCCAGCCCTCTGATCATCTTCATGGCCTCCTCTGGACCTGAGCTGGGCTTCCCCTGCTGCTGGGGGCTGTTGAGGCAGCTGGACATTGACTCATAGAATCATTTGGATTGGAAAAGACCTTTAAGATCGTTGCAGCAGCCATCCTTTTAGCGTCGACCCTCTGTGGCACGGCTGCATGGAAGAGAGGAAGGGCAAACCGAGTGGAAAGAAGAGGGCTGCAGAAGATCAGGAGATGGGATGTGAGGAGGAGCACTCAGGGAGTCGAGCTCTTCCTTCACCCTTACCACAAGGCTCCCGGCGGAAAGCATGATGCTCTTGTGTTGCTCGGGCATGTAGCAAGGGGAGAAAGTGGCTCCCAAATGTGGGTTTCCATCAGATAGAAGCAAGCGCTGCAAATCAACCTGCTGGGTTGTTTTGGGTTGATCTCAGTCCGTTCCCTGCAGGGTTTGGGTCGGTTGCCTGCGGGCAGCCTCTCACCCCGTTCCCATTCCCGCAGCCAGACGGGGGCAATGAGCCTCCCGGCACGCTCACGTGCTGCTCCCGTGCTCCTTTGAGCCGCCGGTTCGGGCGTGCAGCGGGGTGGGTGTGTGGGTGATGCCGAGGTTCAAAGCGCCAGCGCCTCTTCCTCGGCTCCTTGGGTGAGCTCCTCGTAGCCCCAGATCCCCTCTGCCTTTTGTTCTTCCTTTTGAAGTCGCTTTTTGTGAATGCTGGAACAAAAGCAACTGTGCTGACCTGAGCACGTGCCTTCCCTGCAGGAAGGACCAAAGCGAAGCCCTTCGTGAGGTCCCCAGAGGCTGCGTCTCCTACGCGTCTCCCATGGGATGCTCCAGCCTGCGCCTGCTCAGTGCTGCTCTCTGCTCAGGGTGGTGGGGCTGCTGCAGAGATGCTTCTCGGGGACCCCTGTGTCACATCCCCACCTGCCCAGGGGTACTCGGGCTGTGCTGCCCTGCCCCGGCACCCTGTGTGCAAGGGACAGCAGGGCTAGGAAGGGTTGTGCCATTGGAGGCTCTACCAGCCTGGAGAAGGTAAATCACAGAATCACAGACTGGTTTGGGTGGGAAGGGAACTTTCAAGCTCATCTCGTCCAACCCCCCCTGCAGGGAGCAGGGACATCTGCAACTAGAGCAGGGTGCTCAGAGCCCCGGCCAACCTCACCTGCAATGGTGCCAGGGATGGGGCAGCCACCACCTCTCTGGGCAGCCTGGGACAGGCTCTCACCACCCTCAGCGGCAAGAATTTCTTCCTTCTCTCTAGTCTAAATCTCCCTCTTTTAGTTTCAAACCATCACCCCTTGTCCTGTCCCAACAGACCCTGCTCAAAAGTCTGTCCTCATCCATCTCACAGGCCCCTTGAAGTCCTGCAAGGCCACCAGAAGGTCTCTGTGGAGCCTTCTCTTCTCCAGGCTGCACAAGCCCAACTCTCCCAGCCTGGCCTCCCAGCAGAGGGCTTCCACCCTCCCACCATTGCTGGGGCCTCCTGTGGCCCCGCTCCCCCAGGTCCATGTCTCTGCTGTGCTGAGGACTCCAGAGCTGCCCCAGCACTGCAGGGGGGTCTCCCAGAGCGCAGCAGAGGGGCAGGATCCCCTCCCTGCCCTGCTGCCCACGCTGCTGGGGATGCAGCCCAGGAGGATGTTGGCTGCTGGGATACCACATTCCATCCCTCTCCTGGAGCCGCCACCTGAACTGCAGCCATCTTGGGCCTGTGTCATCTTTAATACAGAGGTCAAGAGTCATTTGAGCTACAACATGCCTGGGGAGGAGCAGAGCATCCCCAAGGACATGGTTTGGGAATCAGTGAGGTTGTCCATGGGCTGGCGTGCAGCAGAATGGACCATGCTCTCCCAGTATCACTGCTCCTTGCACTGGGCAGGTCAAATGGGGTTTTGTGGCTTCATTTCATCCTTTGGCCTGGAGGTTTGGGGACTCTACTACCACCTCTTGTGAGCTTCTCTTCCTCCCTTTGCTGCAGCTTGGTCCTGCAGCAGAAAAAAAGCATTTGCCCATTAAAAGTTGGACTAGGTTCTCCTGGGCTGCCTCTCTGCACTTGTGGCACTTGCATCCATCAGAAAGGCTCATTGAACGAGGACCTATTTCTTTGCAGATATTTAAATGGAAATCCGTGAGGGTTATTAAGCAGAGAGCAGTGAATTTATTCTGGTCATTTATTATTGATGGGTAACATGACAGTATTTTAATAGCGTTCTCTGATCCTGCGGCAGCACAGCAGGGTGGGGATGGGAGCAGGCCTGGGGGAAACCAAATCCATTTCCCTTGTTGGTACAACCTTCTCATCTGCCACCCTCCCACCAAAGAAGCTTCTCCTTCTGCTCAGCTGGAACCTCCTGGGTTCCAGTTGGTGCCCGTTGCCCCTTGTCCTGTCACTGGGCACCACTGACAAGAGTCTGGCCCCATCCTCTTGCCCCCCATGGGCCCTTGAGCTCTTGATCAGCATTGATCAGATCCCCTCTGAGGCTTCTCTTCTCCAGCTCAGCAGCCCCAGGGCTCTCAGCCTTTCCTGGGCACAGAGATGCTCCAGGCCCCTCAGCATCTCCACAGCCTCCACTGGACTCTCTCCAGTAGTTCCTTGTCCCTCTGGAACTGGGGAGCCCAGAACTGGACCCAATACTCCAGAGGTGACCTCACTGGGGCAGAGCAGAGCGGGAGGAGAACCTCCCTGACCTGCTGGCCACACTTTTCCTCATGCACCTTCTCGGCTGTGAGGGCACGTTGTGGGCTCATGGGCAACTTGTCCATCAGCACTCCCAGGTCCTTCTCCACAGAACTGCTTCCCAGCAGGTCAACCCCTTGCACAAGATCCTATGAGGTGTTGCAGCCTCCTGAGCCAAATCCTGACCCTTTGCCCCGTGACGTCTCTGTGGCAGCCCTTGTAGAGGGGCTGGGAAGCTGCAGGCACCTTGCATGAGCTGCCCTGGCTCTGCCGGTGCTTCTTCCCGCCTGCAAACAGCCTTTGCCCGGCAGCAGCCATGGTTTGTGCAGGAACAGGCGGAGAATCGCGCCCTGGGGTTGGGGCTGCGGGTCTGGCATGGCTGAGGGGCTCCCTATGGCCTCCCCCGAGGCGCAGGAAGGAGAAGCTGCCCGGGCCTCCACAGAACAAAGCCCCAGCCGCTGCGGGAGCCCCCCCAGCCCTGCCCAAGCTGCACTAATCAAGTCGTTAAGCCTCGCTAAAATAATCAAGCCCTCTGTCTCCATAACAGACCCCGAGTCCTCGCAGAGCGTGGTGCTGGGCTTGGCCGGCCAGCCGTGCGTGCAGCAGAGCCTTGGCCCCACCAGCACCGAGCCCTGGCTCCAGCTCTTCCTGCAGGCAGCACGGGGAGGGAGGAGGCTTTGGCAAGGCACCAGCGAGGCCTCATTTGTCCCATGGATTTGCTTCTCCTCCTGCGTTGTGGCTGGTTTGCAATTGTCCTTGTGAATGAGCCATGACAAGCATCCGCTGCTCAGCAGATTTCACCAGGGTCCCCGGTGAAGTGGGACCCTGCTGCTCCGGAATGAGTCGAGATTGGACAAGAGGAAACGGCCTCAAGTTGTGCCAGGGGAGGTTGAGGTTGGAGGTGAGGAAGAATTTCTTGGTGGGAAGGGCTGTGCCAGGCTGGGCAGGGCAGTGGTGGAGTCCCCATCCCTGGAGGGGTTTCCAAGCCGTGGAGATGTGGTGCTGAGGGCCATGGGTTAGGGGTGCCCTGGCAGCGCTGGGTTAAGGGCTGGACTCGATGATCTGAAAGATCTCTTCCAACTGAAGTGATTCTGTGGCTCTATGAGAGCCTGTTTTCTGTTTGATCCCGTTATCAGAAGCCTGATCCCGTTATCAGGCAGCTCTTCCCCTGCCCCAAACCTTCACCCCGGCCATGCTGCCGAAGCCCTGCTCTGGGCAGAGCAGCTCCTGGTCCCACTGCCGGCTGTGCTTTGGGGACAAACTCCTTTAAGATGAGCAGAGATACCTCCAGGACTTCTCAAAGCTGTTTATTCTGACACCGAGCCCCAGCGCTGCCGTGCGGCTCTGCCCGGAGCTCGCTCTGAGTTATGATGTACAGGGGTCTGGAAATGAAAGGGAATATCTTCCCTTTGAAAAGGAGAGGGATCGTGTCTGCGGTGTTTAATTCAGAGACCTGGGCATGAAAAAAAAATGCATGCGTGCGTGATGAAAAGCTTCCTGCAAGTTCATCCCGTGTAATTGGGATGAGAGCTCTCGCACCGAGCAAAATCGCGACGTTGGTCGCGGAGGGGCTGGTGGAGACGCAGCCCGGGGTGTTGTTTGAACACCGTCTGCAAATCCCAGAATGGGCCATTAGGAATTTAAAGAGACGCTGTTAATCTGGGTGGGAAATAAAGCAGGACACCCATGAGCTCATCTGGTTGGTCTGGACTGCTGCTGGTGTCAGCTTCAATTGGAATAAACAAGTGTTGCTCAACTGCACCGAGCTACTGGAAGGCAGAGCATTGCTGGGAGCGAGCGGCTGCTCGGCTCCCAGATGAGAACCACTTGCCCAATTTCTGCTCATTTTTAAACACAGGCAGTTGTGAAACCGAGAGGGTACTCAGGGGTACTCATTACCACTTCTTCTTTGCAAGAGTTTTCCTCCAGCGCCCATAAAAACACTTCTCGCTCTCACGAGGGATTCCACATCAAATATTCAAGGCAGATTACGCCGAGAACCGCACAGGAGAAGGGGGAAGGAGAGAGAGAGAGAGAGAAGAAAAAAAACGTCTAAACTGTTCAGTTGCTTTAATAAAGGAGCCAAAAAGGTTAACATGGAGAAGGGAGGTGGAAGGGAGGGGAGAGGCTCCTCGTTCCTCCTCGGGCAGTGCTGCTGTTGATGGATGCCAAGCGGGTGCTGCTCCCGCTGAGCCAACTCGGGGCACGGGTTATTTGTTACCTGCAGCCAAGAGCGAAACCCGGAGCGGGGCTAAGGCGCACGTGGCTGCTCCCAGAAACGCTGTGCAGCGCTGCTCTCAGAAAACATGACTTGGGTGGGGAGTATTCCTGCCCTGGAGGTGCTGGTGGCCTCTTTGAAATGGGTTTGGTTGCTGTTGGTCTACACGGAGAGATCTTGGCTGTCGCTGCTGCTGCTGCGTGAAGGTTTTGGGTGGAAAAGCTGGGTGTGAGCGTCCAGCTGGGCCATGTGTGTCCGGCCGGGCTCTGAGCATCCAGCTGGGTTCCTGCATTGCACCCACGGACTGCGGCAGGGCAGGAGCCCACCCCCGGGACCACCAGCCTTGAGTTGAGGTGTGGGTTCGTCTTGTTCTGCGCCTCAGTCCTGGCTAACCGTGTGTCTCAGGCCATGTGCGTCAGGAACTCCAGGCAGTGTCCCTCACAGCCCAGCTTTGAGGAGCTCCCTGGGCTGTCCCCAAGCCCCTGCTTGGTGCCTGGTCCTGCTGAGCCTCGTGGGTGCTTCTTGGGCACCTCTGGCACTTACAGAGCTCGTTAGGGAAACAGCCCTGATGAGGAACTAACACGGCTGAGCCAAGTCCTTCCCTTGCCTTCACTCGAGCGAGCAGGGGCATGGTGACCCGGCGCGGGCAGGGGACCAGCCCCAGACAGACAAACAGCTCTGGGTTTTGGCTGTGACAGCAGCAGGCACTGGGACTTCTCCAGCCACTTGTTCCTATTGCCGTTCTCTAGATCCTCTCTCCCCACCAGCAACCTGCGATTGCTGAGCCTCGTTTTGTCCCAGGAGATGGGGCAGGGGGTGAGCAGGGGATGGGGCAGGAGATGGAGCCGGGGATGGGGCAGAGGATGGGGCAGGGGATGGAGCTGGGGATGGGCAGGGATGGGGCGGGGGGTGAGCAGGGGATGATTAGGGAATGTGGCAGGGGGTGAGTGGGAGATGGGGCAGGGGATGAGTGGGGATGAAGCAGGAGATGGAGCCAGGGATGGGGCAGAGGATGGTGCAGGGGATGGAGCAAGGATAGAGCAGGGATGGGGCAGAAGATGGGGCAAGGGGTGAGCAGGGATGGGACAGGGTGTAAACATGCTCAGCAGCTCTGTTTTCACAGCAGGAGCTGGGAGAGGCCGTGTCCCTGCCATCAGGGACATGGCTTTGCCCGGCAGCGTGCGTTCTCTCCTGGTGATGCTGTGCCACAGTAAAACATTCCAAACCTGTCAGAGCTCCTTGAGAGTACAGTTTCTCTCCGCAGATAACATCTCCCCCCAGAAACACACTTCGCTGTTTCTCTCGCATGTTTTTCTACCGTGTAATTGGTTTCCTCCTCCTAATTGTGCTGTGGAGCGTGACCCCAGCTCGCAGGGAGGAGATGCTGCGCTGGTGTGTGGACCCGGGGCCTGGTGTTGGGGAGGTTGCCCCATCCTGGCTGAGGGCAGCGAGCGGGCACATGCCCGGGGCTGCATGGGGGCCCTGGGCTGCGTGTCCCCGAGCAGCACCCAGGTTTATTTTCCCTTCTCGTGCAGCCTGGAGGGAGGGTTTGTGGTGCACGTGTGGTGTCTGAGCCTTCCCCACAGCTCCCATGTGTTCATTAGGGGCTGCTCTGCTGTGCTGCTGCTTGGACACAAGGTGTCTGTGATGGCCAAAGCCACCCAGACCGTCCCTAGGGCCGCCCAGCTCCGTCTGCCTGCAGGGAGATCTCCAGGGAACGGGAGCTCCGGGCGAAGCCACCAAAGCTGCCTGCGCTCAGGGGCTGTTGGCAGCAGGGGTGGTTTGGATGTGGGGGTGAAGTGGTTGCGTTGCCCCTTGAACAGCCCCAGGGGAGTCATTCTGCAACGCCCCAGCACCCTTCTGCTCACACCCCACGGCATCATCCCACGGATGACGAGGGGTGGCCTGTGGTGGACATTTCCTGCAGACATCTGCCAGCGCAGGAGCATTTCATGGGGGGTTCTGCAGTGCCCTTCCCAGGGCGCTCAGCACCCTCCCGCGGGGTCCTGGCTGGCTCATGGTTGAAGCCTCTAATTGCTCCGTATTTTCTTTCCCTCTCCCAGTGTTTAATTGCTGGATTTCTCCACAGCAGCAGCACCTGTAGCGCTCTGCAACGGAGCCCGTGAGTCACAAGCCACCCACGTCGAGTGTTTATTAACCCACAGGGGGAAAGCACCAAGCTTTCAGAACGGTGCATACCAGGAGACTTACCGGGTCCCTGCCTCCCCCCCTCCCAGCCCCGCACCGACGGGTGAAGGGTCCAACTCTGCCCGGGGAGGGTGGCAGCAGCTCAGTGCTGCCAGGCACGGGTGGGGGCTGCGGGGGCACGGGCTGGCCCTGCTCCAGGCTGCAGGTGTGATCCCTGAGCTGCTGCCAGACCCGGGGCATGGGGCTCCACAGAGACATCACTCCGTGGTGCTGGGCCAGGGAATCATGGAATAGTAGAACTGTTTTGGTTGGAAGAGACCTTGAAGATCATTGAATCCAACTGTTCCCCCAGCACTGCCAGGGCACCACTAACCCCTGGCCCTCAGCACCACATCTCCACGCCTTGGAAACCCCTCCAGGGATGGGGACTCCACCACTGCCCTGCCCAGCCTGGCACAGCCCTTCACAGCCCTTCCCACCAAGAAATTCTTCCTCAGCTCCAACCTCAACCTCCCCTGCTGCAACTTGAGGCTGTTTCCTCTTGTCCTGTCACTTGTTCCTTGGGAGAAGAGCCCGACCCCACCTGGCTCCAAGCTCCTGTCAGGGAGTTGTGCAGAGCCAGAAGGTCTCCCCTGAGCCTCCCAACACTCCCAGGTCCCTCAGCCGCTCCTCACCACACTCCTGCTCTAGACCCTTCCCCAGCTTTGTTGTCCTTCTCTGGCCACGCTCCAGCCCCTCAAGGTCCTTCTGGGAGCGAGGGGCCCAAAACTGACCCCAGGATTCAAGGTGTGATCTCCCCAGGGACTATCAGAGAACCCCGTGTGCAAACTGAGCATGCCGTGGGGCAAACAACCCGGGAAGGTGGCTCAGCTCCTGGCACTGCTTTCCCCTCCTGCCTTGCTGGCAGCCGTGCAATGGCCCATCCTTGCAGCCCCGTGCCAGGAGGCCTCAGCTCCCCTCGTGACCAGCCCTGGACATGGGGTCCCAGCCTGGGTGACTATCAGGTCACCTCACAGGGGTTGCTGCAGCATGTCCTGCCAGGCAGGGAGCACCTCGGCAGCGGGGCAAAGTGGCAGGCTGGTGGTGGCACACACGTGGTCCTGAGGAGCAGCATGGGTTGCTGTGGTTTCGTGCTCATAAGCAAATGGATTTTGTGGCTTCAGCGGATTGACTCAGAGCTGAAGTGTTACTTGGCAAGCGGAGCCGAGCTCCCGCCCCCAGCGCCGCTCCCCGGGCAGCCTCGTCGGCAAATAACACATCACGAGTGACAGTTTAAGGCAGGATGTGGCCGTGGTTTCTTTCTGTTTTCTGCTTTTTTCTTTTTTTTTTTTTTTTAAGGGATCTTTTATTTTTTCCCCTTCAAGCTGAGATCCTCTCTAAAGAAAGCAGATCTCCGTGGGGGGGAGCTGGCAGCGGGCCCAGCTCCGAGCGATGTTGTCGCTGCCCGCTCCCTGGGTGCAGGTGGGGTGCAAGTGGTCCATGGCGATGCTGTCGTGTGGGAACAGCAGGTCCTGCTTCTCCCCTCTGCTGCTGAGCTTGGGGACGTGGGGACAGGGTGCTCTGCTCCCCCAGGACCACAGCGTGGGAGGTGATCTGGTCTGTGGCCGCTCGAGGGCTCACCAGGGTAAGGTTGGTTTCTGTTGAGTAATTTGAGAAACTCATCTGGGTGTTGAAACATCCTCATGTCCTGGCTGGGTCCTTGGTCCTTGTGTCTTGGGAGACAACAATTAGCCCATGAGCTAGCAATGTGGCCTTGTGGCCAAGAAGGCCAATGGTCTCCTGGAAGGCATGAAGAAAAGTGTGGCCAGCAGGGCAAGAGAGGTTCTCCTCCCGCTCTGCTCTGCCCCAGTGAGGCCACCTCTGGAGTACTGGATCCAGTTCTGGGCTCCCCAGTTCAAGAGAGACAAGGAACTACTGGAGAGAGTCCAGTGGAGGCTGCGGAGATGCTGAGGGGCCTGGAGCATCTCTGTGCCCAGGAAAGGCTGAGAGCCCTGGGGCTGCTGAGCTGCAGAAGAGAAGCCTCAGAGGGGATCTGATCAATGCTGAGCAAGAGCTCAAGGGCCCATGGGGGGCAAGAGGATGGGGCCAGACTCTTGTCAGTGGTGCCCAGCGCCAGGCCAAGGGGCAACGGGCACCAACTGGAACCCAGGAGGTTCCATGGGAGCAGGAGGAGAAACTTGTTTGATGTGAGGGTGTTGGAGCCTGGCCCAGGCTGCCCAGAGAGGCTGTGGAGTCTCCTTCTCTGGAGAGATTCCAAAGGTGCCTGGACATGATCCTGGGCCTCCTGCTCTGGGTGAGCTGCTGGAGCAGGGGGTTGGATGAGATGATCTCCAGAGGTCCCTTCCAACCCCAACCATGTTGGGATTCTGTGAGCTGAGTCCTGTGGGTTTGGGTTGGGGCTTCTCTATGTCTGCTCACAGTGCCCCGTGGAGCCATACTCCATGCACTCACCCTTGCAGACTCCCCCTTTGCCTGAGCTGCCTGCTGGCAGCAGAGCTCACTGTTGGGATTGCCCATCTCCTCACCACCAGCCGTGCTCCTGCCCTTTAATGGGACACCGGGACTGGCTGCCAGTAACCTGGAAGGAAGTGGTTTGTGGAATGGTGGCAGCCAGTTCAGAAATGTGGCCATGGCTTGAGGTTTCTGCTCTGGAAAGCTGACTAATTTCCACCAGAAGCCAGGCCACAAGAGAAACAAAACATCCCAAGAAACGCCTGTGCCACTAACCTTTTGACACAGCCCTTTGGAAGAGGCAGAGGAGCTCGGTGATGTGGCGGTGCCTGGGGCTGAGCCCTGGGGCCATCAGCACCCCTGCTTCACTCCAGCACCAGCGCTGGGGAGCCCTGGTCCTGTCCCTTGGCCTCTCTTATGTAGCTGGGGACAACACAGAGGGCCTGCACATCTTTCCTGTCCTGAAGAGCTAATCCTGGGTGCAACCAAAACCTCTCCTCTCCAGGCCCACGGCAGGGTGTACAAAGGCCACTGGTTTTACTTTTCAGGGCTGATTTTCTGAAGTGCTTTATTTTATATCCTGCCAGTGTTATCTTCTATCACACGGAATCTCCCTTGTTGGAATTCTGGGGGTTTGTTGGGTATTTTTGTGTGTTTTTCTTTTTAATAGAAGATCCTGTTATAAAATTACCAGGAAAACATGAGAATCATAGAGCCATAGAATTGTTTTGGTTGGGAGAGACCTTTCAGATCATCAAGTCCAACTGTTCCCCCAGCACTGCCAGGGCACCACTAACCCCTGGCCCTCAGCACCACATCTCCACGGCTTGGAAACCCCTCCAGGGATGGGGACTCCACCACTGCCCTGCCCAGCCTGGCACAGCCCTTCACAGCCCTTCCCACCAAGAAATTCTTCCTCACCTCCAACCTCAACCTCCCCTGCTGCAACTTGAGGCCGTTTCCTCTTGTCCTGTCACTTGTTCCTTGGGAGAAGAGCCCAACCCCACCTGGCTCCAACCTCCTGTCAGGGAGTTGTGCAGAGCCAGAAGGTCTCCCCTGAGCCTCCTTTGCTCCAGGCTCAACACCCCCAGGTCCCTCAGCTGCTCCTCACCACACTCCTGCTCTAGACCCTTCCCCAGCTCCGTTGCCCTTCGTTGCTCTTCTCCTCCGTGACTGACAAAAGCCAGAACGACAGACGCCCCAACAGCAGATGTGGCCCCGCTAATTTCTTTCCTTGGTGCAACTCCGTTTCTTGGGTGGCAGAATGCAATTTGTGTTTGAGTTTGGCTTTCTAGTGAAATTCTTGGCTTGTCACTCTGAAGGCACAACATGCTCCTTAAATAGCAGGCTAAATTTCTCCACCTAGCCTTAAAAAATAAAACCCTCCTCTGCCAAATGAAAGGACATATTCCAGTATTCTTTGTTGTTGCAACAAATTGGGTGGATACTGTCAGACTTCTGTATTCTGGGAATACTTCCAGAGCCTCTCTTTGTGTGCGAGTCGGTTACCATGTAATTGTCAACTTAAATTGCAGTGTTGGATAACTCAGCTCCGGCTGAAAGATAATCTGCCTCTCCTGCGACTCAGCGCGAGGGCAGCGCCTTGGGCTCTGCTCCTCCTGCGCGAGGGCTTCGCGGGATGAGAGGCTCTGGGGTCTGCCCAGCAGGTTCTGCCCTGCCCGGGCAGGCATGAATCATGGAATCATGGACTGGTTTGGGTGGGAAGGGACCTTTCAAGGTCGTCAAGTCCAACCCCCTGCAGGGAGCAGGGACATCTGCAACTAGAGCAGGTTGCTCAGAGCCCCGGCCAACCTCACCTGCAATGGTGCCAGGGATGGGGCAGCCACCACCTCTCTGGGCAGCCTGGGACAGGCTCTCACCACCCTCAGCAGAAAAAAATCTCTCCCTTCTCTCTATTCCAAGTCTCCCTCTTTTAGTTTAAAACCACCACCCCTTGTCTTGTCCCCAAGGCCCTGCTCAAAATTCCGTCCCCGTCCTTCTGACAGGCCCCTTATGGTGGCACCTTCTCTGAAGGCATCACTGCCAGTGCGGGAAGGACGGATCCTGCCCACCTGTCTGGGGCAGGCTGCCCACATGGACCATGGCGAAGGCAGGGGGGATATTGTGGTCCCTTCCTGCTGCTGTCTGCGGCGGCACGGAGGTGAAAAGGCTGCTTTCGATGCGATGGGAATCACGCTCACCCTCTTCCTTCCGCTTTTCACATCGGCAGCTCGTTCTGTTGTGTTTGTTTTAGCCCGAATCCCGATGACAATTAGTGCTAGAAGGGTAAGTTAAGCTGTTTTTACTTGTTTTCTTTTCCACTTTGATTTCCACCTCCTCCAAATTCTTAATCCTACTGAATATTTCATCTCTTGTAACTCCATCAATGGAATAATCTCCCAGCGGGACGTGCAGGACCGGCGCTATTAGAGCTGCTTTGCTTTCGCTAATGCTTCTCAACGCCGGGCTGGGTTTGTTGCGCAATTTATTTCAGACGAGAAAACCACAGCATCCGCTCCAGCGAGAGCCGCGCGAGCGATTTGGGAACAGGGCTGTGCAATAAATGAGAACTTCGGTGGTTGATGAGAAAGCAGAGCACACCTCGTTCCCACCTCGCGCCTTCTCCAACTGCGGGCAGCTTTTGCAGGTGGGAAACCCCCAGCGTGGCCACCGGCAGGAGAACCTGCCGTAAATGGAGGAAACATTCTGCTTGGAGGTGGTCGGTGTGGTGGTCACCTGGCTGCTCTTGGCCCCATGGTGGGTCAGCCAGCCTGGAGATGTTGTGAAAGGGGTTGGCTGGGGTGCAGAGAGGTGATGGTGGAAGATCCTGCCCATCTGTTTGTGATTCCCCATCCAAAATTTGCCTTTTTTACTGTGACAACTCTTCCTGGGATGCTCTCGGACTTACTGTTGGGTTTTCGCCCTGTACTTACATGTTGACAAAACAGCTTTCAGATGGGGAACTTTTTTTAGCCCTGTCAAAAAGGCATTTTCCAGCTTGAACAACTCCAGGCCGGCCCTGCACAGGGCTGCCCATCGGGATGGACACGTTCCTGCTTCAGCTTTCTCCTGTCTGGAAAGGAAAGCTGGGGAGAGGGAACAAGTTCTCAAATTTCAACACCTTGCTGGGGGTTGTGCAGCTCTCCACGTCCTCTCCGATTATCTCACCCTGCCCGAACGCGCGGGGCGGCTGCTGCTCGTAACGCCGCCTTTTACCACCCAAATCGCCACTTGCTCCTCAACATCCCTGATGGTTTGCAGGGACGTTTCTCCAGGAGGAGGCTGGCTGCTCGCACGGCCGGCTGCTCCTGACACGAAGCAGGGACGCAGCAGGCTCTGCCAGCAGGTCCTGCGAAGCCTGCAAAGCTTCAGTGCTCGTCACCCGGTCTTCGTGTTCCTGATCAAGAGCCCTGAAGTGTCTGCAGCCTGGATGGGAAGAGCTCTCACCGAAGCGCCAGGAACCGGCTCCAAGTGCCTTTGCCAAGGGAGCTGCGGTGGCATATGTTCACTCTCAGAGCAAGGTTACACTCTTGACTCATTAGAAGTTACTTTCCTCGTTTTGGGGCATATGTGGAAGATCCCGGTGCCAAGCTGGCAACGCACGCGGTGGAGCAGAGAGGGCTCGGAAAGGCTCTGGAGGAAGTTTGCTCTTGCACTTCTGCCCTCAATTATTTTGTTTTGAAAGCGGCACCAAGCCCAGCCCTTGGTGAATGCGTGGTGATGGTGGGACAGCATCCACCACCCCCCTGGGGCTTTCCTCTGGGGTCTGGCACCGACTGAGGCTCACCCCCTCCCCAAGATCTCTCCCAGGTTATTCCTGCAGACAAGGAGCATGATGTTCTCTCAGGAACACGTCCTGGGAGGGGTGGGATGGGGCAGAGAAGGAAGCCAGGCAGCCCAGCAGCCCTGATCGCCGATGAGCTCCGTTGGACCCGGGGAATTCAGCACATTCCTAAATAATGGGGCCGGTGGTTTTGCAGGATCTGTAGCCGGTGCTAATGGCTCATTGCTGAACCATAAGTGGTTGTGTTATACTTGGGATTTATTGGAGGCCGAGGGATTAATTTCCTGGAATATATGGTCATGATGTTGAGGTTAAATTAAGATCTCATTCAAAAGGATTCTTTTTATTATATTTAATTTGTAACCCCTTTTCCGTAGCCATTTTACAGCTATTCCTCCCCCTCCCTTAAATATTCAGTGTCACGTTTCCAGGAAGAATCTTATTTCATGCAGACTAATAGCATTTTTCAGTGTAACCTCTCAGAGTTCCTCACCATTCGAGTTACTCCAGTCTCTGTTGTTTATACACAACAGGGTCTTAAATCCTCCCTTAGAAAATAAAGATGTTGACGCGAAAGCCACGAGAGCTTCTGGCAGAGCTAAAATCCATCCGCTCTCTCCTCCTTCCCCACATGCCACCCCCTCCAATCTGCTGGAACTAAAAGCCCTTTTACTTCAGTGCTTGAGCACTTTGATAAAACGCGTGTTGAGCAAATCTTACATGACATTTTTACTCTGGGTGACATGTATATAAAGTTGAGCTGGCTCCGTGCGAGCCGTGCTTCGCCCTTCTTGATGATGCCATTATGAAACTGATAAATTAACTGTGGGAGTCAGTGCTACAAGATGCTGGAGGCGAGTCGGGAAGGGGCTGAAGCAGTCGGGAAGGAGGATGGTCTTGGATGCGGGGCTGGGAGCGTCATCCCGTGTTCCCTCGCTTCTTGTGCTCACTCTGGTGGCATCGGGGTTGGGAGAAACCAACCCCAGCTCTAAACCACCGCTGCCGTTGCTGTGTTTTCAGCATAGGTGGTTTCACCACCGTTCCATGGTGTGTCCTTTTGGCACACCTGCAACACCAGGTTCAGGGCTGGCCACCCACACCCCCAACCTGCATCAGTCCAGCCCCAAGGAGAACATGTCCCAGAAGAGCTGGAGATGTGCTGCCTTCAGGAGCTCGTTTCTAGGTCAGAGTGAGGAGCTCGTTGCTGCTGCTCTCCCGAATGCCCGTGAGGAACGAGGAAAGGGTTGGCTTGCACCAAGGGGCTTCTCTTGTGAAGAGTGGCCTCAGTCCTGGGGTCTGTATGAGGGAGAAGGACACGTGTTGAATTTGCCCAAGAGCTCGGAGAGGACAGCTCCAGAAAACAAATATTTTAATCCCCAGATCTGGGGTCCTGCTCTGGAGGACAAAACCCTTCTCCAGGTGCTCGAAATGTCCAGTGAATGATGTACAAGAGGCACGTTCCTGGTGTGATGAGAAGAGAAGGTTCTCGGGAGCAGGGACATGTGCTGTTGGTGGTTCCTGTTGCTGTATGTGGCTCTTTGCACGTTGCTCCTTTGCTGGTGGAGAGCAGCGGACGTGGGATTCTCTCCGATTCCTCCTGAGCACCCGGACAGAGTTCAGGCTGAATACCCGGCGCTGCCTGCGCTGCTCACTGGGGTCTGCCAGCCCCAGCCCCTGGAGCCAGGAGGCGCTGGCATCTTGTGGGTTGGGATAAAGTGGTGTCCTTCTGTTTTCCCAGGTGAATTTTCCTCCCCTCCCCTGGCAGCCAGACCACACGTGGGTGCCCCTGCCTGCAAAGCACGGCAAAGGATGGGTCAAGCTGCAGTTTGGGATGAAAAAGGGGATCTGATGGATCGTAGAGGAGATAACCCCCAGGTCCAGGCAGGCTGAGGTCGGGCCAAGCATGAACCCCACAGAGCAGATGTGCTAGAGGCAGCTTGAACAGGGTGGGGAGTGGCAGGAACCCCCCCCACCAGCCCTCAGCCCCAGCAGAGCATCTTCCTGCTGCTCCCAGTCCATCCAAGACTCTAAAGTTCTCCCTGCAGTGCCCCTCACCCTGGTTTGGAGAGGCCATGCCCTGCTGGTGAGGGGTCCCAGAGCCAGGCTAGCTGGAATGCTGGGACCAGCTCTGGAGTCCTCAACACAGGAGAGACATGGGCCTGGTGGAGCGGGGCCAGAGGAGGCCCCAGCAATGGTGGGAGGGTGGAAGCCCTCTGCTGGGAGGCCAGGCTGGGAGAGTTGGGCTTGTTCAGTCTGGAGAGGAGAAGGCCCCGGGGAGACCTTCTGGTGGCCTTGCAGNAGAGCCTGTCCCAGGCTGCCCAGAGAGGTGGTGGCTGCCCCATCCCTGGCACCATTGCAGGTGAGGTTGGCCGGGGCTCTGAGCAACCTGCTCTAGTTGCAGATGTCCCTGCTCCCTGCAGGGGGTTGGACAAGAGGAACTTGAAAGGTCCTTTCCAACCCAAACCATTCCATGATTCCATGATTCTATGATCCCCCCCTCTGGAACCCCCTCATGCCTCCAGGCTTGTCCAGCACCAGCACCACCACTAGCCCCATTCAGCACAAAATTCCCAGCCCAGCCTCCCCTCCCTGCCCGCCGCTGAGCCACCGTGCTCCCGGCAGCTCCCCACCCCGAGCTGTCAGCTCTGTCTTCTGCAGGGATTTTCTTTTTTATTTTCTCGCTCTCTGTCTTTTTTTTTCCACCCCCCTTCCTCCAGAAGTGCTGATGGACAAGTTGAGTAACCGTATCTGCTTGTTACAGGACATCTTGAGGCTGATTGCAGAGGTCAGGACTCAACTGGAAAGACCGCAGCGGGTTGCTGACTGGCATCCACGGTCCAGATAAGATAAAAACAACTGATGACAGCAGGGAAGTGAAACAGTCATCTCAGCACTTGGATTAGTGCCCGGCAAAGAGGAAGGCAGGAAAAAAAAAAACCCGAGGAGGGCCGGTGGGGAGGGGAAGGGGGTGGAATATGTATTAGAATAGAAACTCTGGAAAAAGCTATCAGGAGGCAGCAGATTTGGGTGTTAAATATTTATGAATTAGCGGCACTTGTCGCGTTCTCTCCGAGCCGTGAGCTCGCAGGATGGGCGCGCGTGGCCGCGAACCTGCCGCCGTCGCCGTGTCGTGGCACATCGCGCCACGGTGGGAAGAGCACAGGAGGAGTGGTGGGAGCGGGAGGCAAGGTGACCGGCTCCGGTGGGTCTGGCGGTGCCGGGACTCACGGGATAAATCCGAATGAGCAGGAGGAAGGATAAATGAGGTGCCATAAAAGTGGCTTTTATTATTCGGAGAATTCTGCTGAAGAGCAGTGGAGTAATTAAATCATAATTGCTTATTACTCAGCTGAAGTGACATTGTAAGTGGCTGAAGGGCTGTGACGAGCAGAGAAGGGGGGTCTTGGCTTTTAGTTTATGGCTTTGCCTTCATCCTGTTGCGGATGTTTGCATCCCCACAGCAGCTGAGCAGAAAGCCTGGCCCTTGGTGAAGGTTGAAAGTCCCCCCTGAGCCTCTAAAGCTCATTTTCACCGTGACACCCGGACAGAGCACCCGGCGTTATCGGCTGTTCACAAGGGTTTGTGGTGATAGAACGAGCAGCAATGGCCGTAAGATAGAGAAAGGTAGATGTAGGTTGGACATTGGGAAAAAGTTCTGTAATATGAGGGTGGTTGAGCACTGGAACAGGTTGTCCGGAGGGGTGGTGGAGGCCCCATCCCTGGAGACATTCAAGGTCAGGCTTGATGGGCCTCTGAACAACCTGACATAGTTAGAGATGTCCCTGCTTCTTGCAGGGGGGTTGGACTAGGTGGCCTTCAGAGGTCCCTTCCAACCCAATACACTCTACGATTCTATGATGCAGGAGGTCAAGCCAAGAGCAGCTTCACCCGAGATGCCCGAGCACTGCTGGACTCGCTCAGCCCACCTTGGCTGCGTATTCCTGGAAGTGAGGACCTTCGGGTTAGGCTGACCTGCTAAACTCTGAGAGCTCTGAAGGAGCGTTCCCCACCGTGAAACAAAGAGCCTGCAAATCCTGTAAGCACTTAATTACACAGCGATGTTTATGGAACATTTTAAAGGGCTCACAGAATCTGGCAGCGTGGAGGAGATGCAGAGCGAAGGTTTGGAAGCACGAGCCTTCCTGGTGTGCCACAGCACAGCGAGCTTTCCTTTTGCCAGCCAGGTTGAGGTGATAAACATGATTTTCAGCTTTGTTCTACATTTTGGTGGAGTTTCCTCATTTTTGTTTCAAAGTCACTCTGTATTTCACATTCTGAAAAGATCATCCAGCACATAAGCACAACTGAGCATCTCGTATTTATTTTTTTCTAGCCCTTTTTGCTGCCTGCCTCCCCAGGGAGAGCTGCTTGTGCCCTGCCACCCACCCATCCCTCCTGTGGGAGCATCTGGCCACAACCTCTCTGGGCAGCAAAGACATCCCTGAGTGAGAATAATCTGTAGGTTTCTTCCCATCCTGGTGTGTAACCCCAAAGCTTCATCCTGTTCCCTTGCTCTGGGGACAGTGCAGGTGAGCCAGGGCACAGCTTCCTTGGGGGGCAACCAGGTCCATGGCCACCTGGATGCCAGTCGCAGAATCCCAGCATGGTGGGAGTTGGAAGGAACCTCTGGAGATCACCTCGTCCAACCCCCCTGCTCCAGCAGCTCACCCAGAGCAGGGGGCCCAGGATCGTGTCCAGGCACCTTTGGAATCTCTGCAGACAAGGAGACTCCACAACCTCTCTGGGCAGCCTGGGCCAGGCTCCAACACCCTCACACCAAACAAGTTTCTCCTCCTGCTCCCATGGAACCTCCTGGGTTCCAGTTGGTGCCCGTTGCCCCTTGTCCTGTCGCTGGGCACCACTGACAAGAGTCTGGCCCCATCCTCTTGCCCCCCATGGGCCCTTGAGCTCTTGCTCAGCATTGATCAGCTCCCCTCTGAGGCTTCTCTTGTGCAGCTCAGCAGCCCCAGGGCTCTCAGCCTTTCCTGGGCACAGAGATGCTCCAGTCACCCCCATCACTTTCCTCGGCATAGAGATACTTTCATGAGGGCAGGTTTGGTGGGGAAAATGCTGGCAATGATGGAAAAGAGCATCTCTTCTGGGGCAATCTCAAGGATAACTCTGCGCTCACCGCTCCACATGCTCGTGGGAAGCATCAGCCTCCAGCGCTTCGAGGAGCAGGGAAGCTGGTTGCGTTTCCACCAGGCGTATTTATTTTTATTTTTTAAATAGCTGTAAAATGAGTCACCTGGCAGCGCCGCGGAACACAGCCCACCAGCAAGGAGAGCGCCGAGGAACTGCCAGTGAAGCTGCTGCCAATAAACCACTCGTGGCTTCAGACAGTCTCTTGTTTTGGGGCTTGCTGGAGCCAGCTGGGAGATGAGCCCGCAGCCGGTGCCAGCACTGACCCCTTCGCCGGGACCTGCTGCTCCTGCTGCCAGCCCCTGCTTTGTCTAAAAACACGGGGCTAATGGGGAGAGCACAAAAACCTGCAGCTCGGCCCTGCTCCCTGGGAGAGCCTGGCCAGGAGACACCAGGAAAGTTGTGCTCCTATAAAATACGGTTATTTTCTTCTTGCAGGAAAAGCATCCCTAAATGAGGGTAATCTGTGGGTTTCTCCCCATCCTGGTGTGTAACCCCAAAGCTTCATCCTGTTCCCTTGCTCTGGGGACAGTGCAGGTGAGCCAGGGCACAGCTTCCTTGGGGGCCAACCAGGTCCATGGCCACCTGGATGCCAGTCGCAGAATCCCAGCATGGTGGGGGCTGGAAGGGACCTCTGGAGATCATCTCATCCAACCCCCCTGCTCCAGCAGCTCACCCAGAGCAGGGGGCCCAGGATCGTGTCCAGGCACCTTTGGAATCTCTCCAGAGAAGGAGACTCCACAACCTCTCTGGGCAGCCTGGGCCAGGCTCCGACATCCTCACACCAAACAAGTTTCTCCTCCTGCTCCCATGGAACCTCCTGGGTTCCAGTTGGTGCCCGTTGCCCCTTGTCTTGCCCCTGGCCTCCCTCGGGCTGGAGCAGCCGGTTCCCGTGGCTTCTGCAGCCTTGGCAGGGGTTAAACAGCCGAAGAAGAAAGAAAAGGGCTCTGGTGATGCAAACAATAAAAAGTCTCCACATTCCACTGAAGTTTCTTGAGCAACTGGCATTTGCCCATAAACGTACTTAAGCAGAAAATCACCAGAAAAGTGCTATAATCTGACAGATTTTTCACAGGCTTAAATATTCATGAATTAAAAGAATTGGCAGAATTTTCTACATTATTAGCTTTCATCATGGCTACAGGAGCAGTTGGTGCACTGGCTGCTCTTCAAAAACTATTAATCTAGTCTGTCATCACAGCAGCCATTTTTTAATTAGCTACTTTGCTGAACGATCTGGTGCAGTAGTGAGCCTGGAACATTTAAAATGTATTAAAGTTTTAAAGGTGCCCCTTTCCATTTTTAATCTGCGCTCCAAAACGGTTATATAAGTTCATCTCAGTGGTTAACTTCTTCTTTTCTTTTGGAAAAAATTCAAGTCCTGGGAAACCGTGAGTTGCTTCTCCCAGGAGAAGAAATGGCAAGAAATAAACGGTTCTTGAAACCAAAGTTCACGACACTTCTGCCCGATGAAATCAAAGCGAGGGGTGTTGCAGAGGGTGCACCGTTCGTGGCACCTGTCCCAAGGTACCTCGGCACACTGCTGTAAATCCTTCTCCTGGCTGTGCAGGACCTGCTGCTCCATCCCTGCGAGGCTCCAAGTGCCAGCTGGGAGCATCTCCTGGGATGGTGGAGGGTCGGGCTCCTGATGCTGCATTGGCTCTTGCCGCATTAATTTGAGGGTTTTTTTCTGGTGCAGGTGTTTTAAGGGTCTTGCAGGATGTAACCCAGAGCTCTGGTGGGTTTGAGAGGGCTCCTTCCTAAAAAGCAACGTCCTTGTGGTGAGCACGTGTGGGCTGCTCCTGCTTCACAGCATCACAGAATCATAGAATGGTTTTGGTTGGAAGAGACCTTTACGATCATAGAGGCCAACCATTCCCCCAGCACTGCCAGGGCACCACTAACCCCTGGCCCTCAGCACCACATCTCCACGGCTTGGAAACCCCTCAAAAGCGGGCTGGGACAACCCTTCACAACCCTTGTGGGGAAGACGTTTTTCCTCACCTCCAACCTCAACCTCCCTTGGCACAATTTGAGGCTGTTTCCTCTTGTCCTGTCCCTTGTTCCTTGGGAGAAGAGCCCAACCCCACCTGGCTCCAAGCTCCTGTCAGGGAGTTGTGCAGAGCCAGAAGGTCTCCCCTGAGCCTCCTTTGCTCCAGACCCAACCACCCTAGGTCCCTCAACTGCTCCTCACCAGACTTGTGCTCTAAACCTCCAGAAGCTGCTCCCACATCCGTGCCGGCTGTTCCTGCATCCATAGGATGTGTTCCTGCATCCATAGGATGTGTTCCTGCATCCATGCAGGATGCTCCTGTATCTGTGTGGGCTGCTGTGGAAACTCATCTTCAGCCTCAGCTGGGAAGCACGTGTGGGCTGTGAGGTCAGTGCTACCTTCACCAGGCATCGGGGCTGCAGCAACGCTGTTGGCATTAGATCTCTGCGTGACCCATGGTCTGCCCTGGCCCTGGCTGGGGGCTGAGCTGGATTTATAACTGAGCTTTTAGTTTGGATTCACTGGCCCCTGAATCTTGGCACCTGATAGCTCTGGCCTGCTCCGGGGAGGGCATGGGTACTGAAATGTCCATCTGGCACCATGAGGTGTCACAGCTCTGGGGTTTAGCAAGAGGAGTCCTCTCCAGCTTGGAGGACGGGGCAAACCTCTCCGTCAACTCAGCCTTGGGTGATGATGGGGGAGGACATGGGATCATAGAATCGTTTAGGCTGGAAAAGACCTCTAGGATCATCAAGTCCAACCTTCATCTAACATCTCCCTGACCCCTAGACCATGTCCTAAAGTGCCGCATCTACTTGTTTTTTTAACACCTCCAGGGATGGTGACTCCACCACCTCCCTGGGCAGCCTGCTCCCGTGCCTGACCAACACAGAGAGGTGCTCTCTGCCCTGGAGATGGGCACGGGTCCGGGTGTCAGCCCCGGGCAGCGAGAGCTCAGCTCCAGAGCTGGAGCACGATGGTGTGCATGATATCTCCAAGCTTCTTTCTAACTAAACTTTATCAGCCGCACTCTTGACTCAGCCTGTTTCGAGCCCTGCCTTGCTCGCTGTGCCAGAGCTGCTGCTCTCCCGCCTTATTATTTACATGTGGAAACACAGAAAAATTCTGTCTTTATGGTGGTTTTGAACGTGCCTTTTTCTGGCATCGGCAGCTACGTCTCCAATCTCGGCTGCTCGCTGTCACCAGCGCTTTCTTGTGTGTGTCATCGTGCCAGGGTCCTGCTGACTGCGACGGGAACCGCTCTACGCCCAGGGCTTTCCCCCCCTATTTTCATGTCAAGCAAAGGGAGTGAAGAAACTGGTGGCTAAAATGCCAGGGCCGCAGCTCTAACCTTGCAAAAAGTTGCTTTTTTTGTAAATCCTTCCGCCACAAGAAATCATTTTAAAGGTTTTTCTTTGACTCGACTTTAAATCGTTCTGTCTGAACGGGCCCAGACAGGCACTGGCAAGTTACCAGAGGGTTTACATCGATATATATTGATATCGAAAGAAAGTCACGAACCGCGGCCTGTTTTAACTCTGTTTACAGAAAAACATCGTGACCATGTTTAGCCTGGGATTTGGGTATATTTTTTGGTGATGTGGAATACGGAAAGTTGAAAATTCGGGGAATTCGGGGAGGTTTTCGTGCCGTCTGGGGAGGTTTTTTTTAAAGTGCGAAGCGTTTTGGTCATGAACGTGATCCCTTGGGAAGCTCGGGCTCTGCACGGACACCCTGATTTGAGAAGGAAAGGGTGAAAAAAAATCCCACTGTACTCGTAGCTTCAAGGGAGGAAGGATGGGGGAACATTCCCAGAAATCCTCTTATTTACCACAAGTGGCTTTTCTTGGAGTTTTCTTGGTTTGTTTTGTGGTTTTGGTTTTTTTCCATCGTGAAGAAGTTTTCTGCCTGTCGGGCTGGAAAAGTAGATCCCATGGGGAGGGTTCTCTTCTCCCCAGCGCTGCTCGTCACGTGCTGCCTGGATCTGGAACAGAACCTTCAGGCTGGTGTGTTAACGAGCAGACTCTCGTTAGCGTGATTGCAGCGAGGGCTCGTGTCACCTTCTATGCTGGGGTTATAGTGTCAGTGGATAAAGGAAGAGCAACTGATGTTGTCTACCCGGATTTGGGCAAAGTGTCCAATGCCGTCCCACGTGGCATCCTTGTCTCTAAGTTGGAGAGACGTGGATTTGACAATGGACCACTCGCTGAATAAGGCATTGGCTGGATGGTCGCGCTCAGTGAGTTGTGGTCAATGGTTCCATGGGCCCTCTGCTGTGCTCTGGGGAGACCCCCCTGCAGTGCTGGGGCAGCTCTGGAGTCCTCAGCACAGCAGAGACATGGACCTGCTGGAGCGGGGCCAGAGGAGGCCCCAGCAATGATG